>JARVGW010000336.1:11533494-11544875 GCA_031762495.1 Anablepsoides rubrolineatus
GGTGGAAGTCTCTCTTCCCGCCTGTCTTACTGACCAGTTTTACATCTGTGATGGTGATGTCGTGGCTCACAGCCTTACACATGTCGTAAACAGTGAGCGCCGCGACGGAGGCCGCCGTGAGCGCCTCCATCTCCACCCCCGTCCTGCCTGTGGTGCGACAGGTCGCGGTGACGAGAACGGCGTTCTGCAGCTCATCGAGCCGGAAGGCGACAGAAGCGTGGTCTAAAGGGATCGGGTGGCAGAGCGGGATGAGAGCAGACGTCTGCTTTGAAGCCATGATGCCGGCCAGCTGGGCCACGGTCAGAGCATCGCCTTTAGCCAGCTGGTTTCCCCGAAGCAAGCGGAACGCGACGGGGCCTAGGACGACGGTGGCACAGGCTGAGGCTGTTCGACGTGTGGGAGGTTTCCCCCCGACGTCCACCATGGCGGCTCGGCCCTGGGTGTCTGTGTGCGTCAGCTGGGCTTCGGTGTTGCAGTGAGTGTCGGAGGCTGACGGAGGTTGATCACTCACAGACGGTTTGAAGTCTTTGCTGGAGCTGTGATTGTGAAACACCCTAACACTGTGATAATTAGCATTCATTTTGGCATTTACTGGTAGTGTGCATAAAGAAACTAGGGTCCTGAGTAACTGGCTTTTCACATTATTAGGACCTAAAGTTTGTGCGTACCTGAGAAAGTTTCCATTACTGACGCTCATATTTGTGCGTGTCATAAAACTATCAGTCTTAGTGTTGCAGCTGGTGAGGATTAGACTACTTCCAAGCTCTGACAAGTGAAGGGGAGCTACACCGTGGCACTTTTCTTTGCTGATATGCATCTTAACTTGAGAACCACCACTTCTGGAGGTTTTAAAGCAACGAGTCAGAACTGCGTGTGTTGAGGTTGTGCAGTCTGGAAGGCACAGAAGCTTCTCTCTGTTCAGGACTCTCCTTCTGCCTGAACAGGGCGCAAAAGGAGTTGTAGTGGGATAAAAGAATGTCTCATTCTTAAGGACGATGGATGAAGCCTTCTGTCGGTTTTGTAGTTTTGAGAGAAATGTCTTGGATGGGTCTGTTTGAAAAAAAAAAACTTGCTCAAGTACATTAACAAACAAAACCCATTCTAGTGCAACAGAGCAACAGAAGCAACTGTGTGTGAAAGATTTTTTTACGTACAGCTGAGTCACCCACCAATGAGGATCATAGGTCTGTTCTTCATCTGGGAGATGCTGAACATGCCTGAGTGGGAAACAAAAAAAGATAACCTTGATATAAAAAAAACAAACAAAAAACAATGAAGTAAACTGCGAGGATGTTCTGTGTGCAGTTCTACCTGCATGTTGTTGTTTCTTCCTCCCCACAGCAGCTCCAATAATCTGCAGCAGCTCTTCATCAGACGCTCCAGAACGCAAAACATCTCTGAGGGAGACTTCAGAGTTCCCGAACAAACATACCTGAGAGATAAGAAGAACAAGTCAACAACAGAATCGATGATGGTTTGAACTTTTAGGGCAAGGCTTTTTGCTTCGAGTAAAACAACAACTCATATTTGTTCTAAAAAGCAAAGCAACCTACAAAAATGATCAAAGGCACATTAAAAAGTTAATAGAAAAATATTTGAAATCCCTTTAAATTAGATGACAGTACATATTAAAGGGATCCACGATTAGTTGTAACATTAGACTTTATTTAATAAACATATTTTAACTGTAAAATAAAGACTGTAAAAATACTGTAGGCTGTTTAGTTTTTATAATTTTTAAACTAATTTCTTTTAAATATATTACATGGACGGAGCCATTTTATTTACTGTGTAAACACTGACATCGACGAGGTCATCGGTGCGAGGCACGATAACCTCGTCGACGTCATCATTTACCCAGAATGCTTTGCGTGTAAATAAAATGGCTCCATCTGAATTAAAAGATATATTTTTTAAATGAACTAAACAGCCTACAGTTTTACAGTCTTTATTTTAGAGTTAAATAAATGTTTATCAAATAAAGTCTAATGTTACAACTAATCGTGGATCCCTTTTAATTTATCCAATGTGTTGCAAGAGTAGGTTTTGTCAGAGACATTACCTGTTTTATGCTGCACCTGTAGCTGCTTGGCTATAGGGTTTTATATGTGAAGCTTTACCTTTAGGTTTCCATCTGCAGTGATGCGTAAACGGTTGCAAGAGCTGCAGAAATGATCCGACATCGATGTGATGAAACCCAGCTGACCACTGAAACCTGGAACTTTAAACATCTGGAACCAAATAAAGTTTATAATGAACGTTTTAAGAAGTAAATTTGATTTTTGTTTCTATAGATACTTCACATTTATTTTCTCAGACGGAGCCTCGAGTGTTCCTGGCTTCAGTTTTGTAAAAGTTTTTGTTTCTTTTTTCCAGGATAATCAGTTGTAACTCAGCCTTTTAGAAATGCCTCATTGCCTGTTGGAGATACTGACCTTTGCAGTATCTGCAGATCCACCCTGAAGCCGCTCCAGTTTGGGCCACTTCTGCCTGATCCGGTCCAACATCTCCTGGTAACTCACCATCTTCTTAAAGTTCCACTTATTGCCTACAAGGACAAAAAAAAACAACGCAGTGGTTGTTTATTGTTTGTAGTGCATAAAAAAGATGAACTGTCAGGTCAAACAACAACAATAACCTTTTAGATCTGAGCAGAGGAGCATCGTGGGAACTCACCATCAAAGGGCATGTATTCAATGAAGCGCACCTCCAAGGGTTTCATCTCTGTCAGCGACACAAAGTCTAACAGTTCGTCCTCGTTGAGGCCTCGCATCACGACACAGTTGATCTGCAGAGCAGGCAGCACACGACAACACGATCATTCCCTTCACAAACCTTTCATTTAACTGTAGAAACATGTCGAACTTAGAGCCACAAAGTGGGGTGGACATTTTACCAGCCTGTATAAATATTCTCAAAATGATTTACAGGAGGTGGAAAGTTCTGTATTCAACAGCTCGACGCGTTAACAATAGATGTTAGAGGATTTTCCTACAACTGCAACTGACACACCAGCAGGTGTCACTCAAGTGGAGTCTTTCCAGAGGAGGTTTGGCAGGCTTTCAGAGTGGCTTTGTTTTATTATGTGTTAATAAACGTGACAATCTGAAGCATCTAAACTGAACACATGGGTAACACCTCTTTATAAAATGAAGCTTTAAACACACCTTCACAGGATTGTAGCCTAATTCAACAGCTTTATCAATGCCCTCCATGACTTTGTGGAACCCTGAAATAAAATTAAAAATAAATTAGACAAGATATAATTAATATTAATGCAATGCTTCTATTATTGAAATAGGTGTCACTGAGTTAGGAAGCTTATGTCCTGAAGTAAACAGAAATGAAAGCAATAATCCTGTCTCCAACATATTCTGCTTCAGCTTTAAAATACTTCACATTAGAATTGCTCCTCTTTGTTCAGCATGTAGAAGTATGTAAACATCTGCAACTAATCCCTCAGCAGCACTTTTACTGACAAACTGTCTTCATGAGCACACCACCAACAACTCCAGGCGCTGACTTATAGTAATATCTTACGTAGGAGAAGCTTAAATTTAATCTGAAGCTCCCACAATGGCAATTAAATGTCACATTTGTTGTTTGACTCATCCTAAATAGGCACACTGAAATCTGAGATTTAATTCAGGCTGCATCTAATGAGGCTAATCTTTAAACATTTTAATAAAATAAAAATGAACAGACCAGTCTTTTCTTTTTTCTTCTCCTTCATTCCCTAATCTCAGTCTGTCCATCTGCACCTGCCTTCCTAAAGCCAGACCCCCATAGTTCTGCCCTGCTGTTCCCTTCACCACTCCATGTGTTTGAAGCTTACAGCTTCTTAAACCAGAAACCAGGTGAGGATTATCAACAATAGCAACACAAAAAGCACACAGTTTGGCTGCTCATGGGTTAACATGATCTGCAAACAGCAGAACAAACTAATAAAGGACTCTGCAGACAAACAGTGCAGCTTATTGGACTGAAATCACAAAATAACCAATTTAAAGTATTATATGCTTATTACATTGTAAGCTTTATTTTAGCGTCATGTTCTGTCGTACCCTTTCTCCGGACAATGAACTCAAACTTGGCCGGAACCAGGGAGTCCAGGCTGATGTTAATCAGGTCCAGACCAGCTTCTTTCAGCTTTGGCAACAACCTGGATAAGTTAATACCGTTGGTTGTTACTGCAACAGTTTTCAGGCCCTCCAGCCTCTTTAGTTCAGCTGCAAAAAGAAAACACAAGGAAATGGTATCAATTTGATGCAGTTTTTGAATTAAAAAAATACCTAACATAAAGTAAAAAGATTTTCTAATCTATGATATATAAACCATTTGTTTCATGACAAACATTTAAACTATAGTTTAGGTCATTTTGACCAACAGAGAAACGCAGACATTGAATACATTTTAAACCTGAACGTATTTTGACTTTAAAACTGTCTCTTTATAGATAAACAGGACTAATTAACTCCTCTTTTTCAAAAAGCCCTATTGCTTATAAAACATTAGGTTCTTCTGTGTCAAGTGTATTATAAGAAAAAGGTTTCTTCATAGAATTTACATTGAAAAGGTTAAATATGACTGTAAAATGTCAACAATTTCATAAAACATACAGCTGTCTGATACATCCTTTATATCCACACAATTTGTTTTAACATGAAGGAATGCAGTGAAAATCACTTTAGTTCTAATCTAGTCAGGAGGTTTATCACGGGAACTTCTAGACAGAAAACATTTGTAATAGTTTGCATTTGCCAGAAGCTGTAGAAAATATAAAATCACTTTAAAAAAATGCAAATTTATGAGGTTTTGGGAACAAACATTGCATGAAACATGAACTACAGTATTTAGCCTATTTAAACTTAATTGTCCATCATTTTCTTACTGATGATTTCCAGGACATCGGGTCTGATGAGGGGTTCCCCACCAGTCAGACGGATTTTGTCCACGCCTTCTCGTACAAAAAGGCGAGCCAGGGTCAGCACCTCAGAGATGGAAAGCAGCTGGCCTCGTGGCGTGAGCTTCACTCCCTCCTCTGGCATGCAGTACTGACCTGAAGGAAGAAAGCATCATATGTGAGGCTGCCACTAACACAGAAACCAGCTTATTTTGGATATGCGTTTCTCCTGAGGTGGATTAAAAGCAAGCTGAAAGGTAGATTTTTGCAGATCCCAGACTCACAGCGGAGGTTGCATTTCTCAGTCAGGGAGATGCGCAGGTAGTTATGTCTGCGGCCAAAGCTGTCAGTCAAAAACGCTGAAAATGGCAGGATGTTGTCATCTTTCAGCCTGTCCTGGAAAAGAAAAATATGAAAAAGGCCATTTAAACCAAATTTTACACAGAAACAGATAATAATGAGGATCAGGCAGCAGCTCAAGTCATGTAACAGTAATGGTACCGTGCACATTAAACAACTCTGTTTCTCAATCATTACATAAATAATACTCTGTGGCAATTTTACATCTGTTTTCTTGTACTGGAACACTAACTAAATTACTGACTTTGACTCAATTTGCACACCCCCTCGGATCATGAGTCTGTCATGACTGTTTTTTCTTGTAATTTAGTATTTTTCTGCACGGTATTTTGCTTTTATTCTCATTTTTTTTTTAATCTAATTTCATCTTGATAGTCTGGTACAGTAATTATTATTCTTATTTTTATTGTTACAATCTTTAATTGTATTATTATTGCTACAGTTGATAATGTCACATAGTATTATTCTGTTTCTGTGGATTGATGTAGGTATCTGCTGCTATTACACCTGAATTTCCCCACACGGGACGATAAAGGCTGTTTCTTTTCTTTTCTATTCTATATACAGTGTTTAATGCGAGTAAAATCCAACACCACACTCTCAAATAGGATCATTTACTGTTGGAGTTCAGCTGTACTCTTTTGATCCTTACTTTTTTAACTTTTTGACACAACCTAATTAATTAGTGTTATTGGTATTTTACGTTTTGAAAGCAATGTGCAATGTTGCTGGTTTGAGTAATTGCTCTGAAACCTAAAAGCAGTTTAGACGAAGTACAGTTCAACAAACTGGAAGTTGACATTATGACAAACTGCTGACTTTGATCATTTGAACTAGTAACTCTTGGTCAATATGTAATTTTAAACAACTCATGACCCACTATGCAGTTATGTATTAAAGTGTTTAGGACATTATGTGTCCCAATAGTTGACATTTATTTTTATGTATTACACTGATTTCCAAGTGCAAACAGCTATAACTCAAATAATCTGTCACATTGTCCTTACCATGTTAATCCCATGATTCTGATTTAATGCATCAAAGTTATTCAGAAAATCTTATCCTATGCTAAACCAAAAACCTTATGTGCTAGCGACACATTTATTATTAAGAGAGTTAAATTTTAGAAAATAGGCTTACAAACTATTATGAGGTCTGTTTATATCGTGCACATTTTCAAACTTTACATTTTCTGCAAGGCCAGAAATATCAAACCTGGTCCTTTTAGTTTTACAACACAGCACCTGAACTTGAGGGACTTTGGACTCTGGCTTTATCTTGAAGCACCATTATTTGTTAGTCTTACCAGTCTAGCGCTGGTTTTCTGAGCTGCAGTGAAGTTGGGAGCAGTGAAAGTGGAGTCTCGGAGTTCAATTTTTTCATTTTCCTTGTGCGTAGCACTGGAGTACATCCGCCGGACGCTTCCATTCACGGACCGAACGAAGAGTTTTGGGATATTTTTCAAACTGTTGTGTCTCTCAAACAAGCGGCAGCACATTCCTGTAGAAGTAGCCATGATGGTAGGAATTTTTGACAGCTCAGGGGTTTACTACTCGGAGCGAGCTGCTGTCCGTAGAAAAACATGTCACTTAACGGCGAACAACACGGACTGTAAGGGGCGGGGACACAACAACCAATCATATTAAGGAACGCTGGTTCAGATGCATGCTGGGTAATGAAGTCCTTAGGGGTGGGGACACAACAACCAATCATATTAAGGAACGCTGGTTCAGATGCATGCTGGGTAATGAAGTCCTTAGGGGCGGGGACACAACAACCAATCATATTACGGAACGCTTGTTCAGATGCATGCTGGGTAATGAAGTCCTTTATAGAAACCAAGCGCGACATCTCAATTTTTAGAATCTGGTTATTCAATAACCAGATTGATTTTGTTGAAATTAGACATTTTATAGTTTAAATTAATTAAATAAAGAAATAAATAAAATTACATTTTATTGAATTTGTTGTTATTTGTTATGTAAGTGATTGTGTGTGATGATTATGTGCTGGACCACAATGAAAATAAGCGTTATGCTTTATTGTGTTATCCATTTATATTAATGTTACTGTATACTATATGCAGTGCCATTTATATGATAAACAAAATGATGATGATAAATAAATTAGATGTATTTTTTTGTAAGAAAGCCCACGTTTTACCTTGTAGTTTTCCCCCTCTTCTGCTGCATAATGTAAATCCCATATGCTGTGTTTGAAGATTAAAAGTACAAGTATATAAAGTATTCATAAAGTGTATTCCAAAGACTGGAAAATCAGTACACAGTTCATGGTCTGGTCAGTCAGTAGAATCGATAATTTTTTTATCCACAAGAGGGGGGTATAAGCTCGCAGTTAATTTTCTTTTAAAGTGAGTCTGTCAAAAGTCATAAAAAGAAAATTGATTATTAAAAGACATATAACACTAAGTATTATAAATGTAATATTTTGTTGAAACTTAAAATCAGTTATATTTGTACAAAAACTAACAAGTTCTAAAAACTAAATGAACAAAGAACAAGAGTGTTTTTTTAAATGTCAAAAAACCATCTAAAAACAACAGCAGAAATGTTATTTTTGTAATTTTATGTCTCTGTAAAAAAAATTAGAGACCATCGTTAAGACAAATGCCTACCTTCTGAACCTACAATCAGGGAAAAAAAAACTGAAGACTGTTTCTGACTCCTGATGAGGAGCATTGTATTCTAATCAAGGTGCCTTATTTGCACTTATTTGTCTGACATGTATACTTTTAAAAACCCTTGCTGAGATCAGTCTGGCAATACAATGACTACCTATTTCAAAAGCATGAACCTTTTGTTAATCAAGCTCATTTACATAAATGACATAAACTGTTCATCTTCATAATTTGTCTGAAATTTGTTGAAAATATATATTTAAAAAACAAGAAAAAGAGTGATTATCAGAGTCCTTAAATAATCAGCATTTGCTGTGAAATGAGATGGAAATGTCTGATATTTTAGTATTTATATTTTGAACAAAATATTCTGATTTAAATTCAAGTAAATGTGTGATTTTCAATAACCCGCTGATGAAAATTGCCTTGATTGAACCTTTTGAGCCACATGCAAAAAGGTCCATTTTTTGCTTTGTGTTTTTTTTAATCAATCTCTACACCCAGTTCTCTTTTCCTGAAGACCACGCTAGCTTTCTGTCAGTCATTTATTTCCCTTTTATCTCCCTCAGTGTTTATCAAAAATAAGGTTAATGATGGGCTGGATTGATTCAGTGCTAGAAAAACAAAATACGCACTACTTCGTTGCTTTCTTTTCATAAACATAAGCATCTTTTATGAAGGAAATATTGCAGTTTTTCACACCATTGTAGTAAACTCACATCACTGCGTATTTAATGACGTTTTTTCTAAATTCTTTGAAATACTATATCTCATAATATTTTTGTTCTTATGTGTGATGTTTTCAAACTAGGTAAAAAAAAAGCTTTAGAACAGGATTTTTGTAGACATCCTTTCTTTGTCTACTACTCTTACATCCACACTGGTCTAGTATTTGTAATGCAAAAAGAGATGGGGTTGCAAGGTGAATAAGTACACTTTTATTTTTGAAATTCTTTTGCTTATCAAAATTCCCAATTTTTGATCATATTTAGGTTTTTAAAAGTCATTTTCCAAATTTCTGTCATCATTTTACATTCCATCATGTAGATGAGGAGCTAAATGCAGTTTGGATGCAGCAAAGGCTATTTGAGCTTCAACTTTCTTTTCATATTTTTGATCCTCTTCAGATCCTCTTTCACTCATCTGTAAACTCAAATACTAAGTGAGTTTTCCGATTAAGTAATATCTAGAGTAATATAATGAATTTGAATAATTATGACTTCAATTCTCTCAAATAAAACCCACACACCTCTCAGCAGCTTCAGCTTTAAATGATGCCTCAACAAAAAGACAAAAACGTACGGTCTTGTGGTTCCTCTTCATAAAGGTTAATGAATACATGTTTACAGATCAGAAATTTGAACATGACACTTTGTATTCTCGGCGCTCGCTCGCTCAACCATGCCTTATTCAGATATTTGTTGCTTTTTACAGCTTTTCCTTTTAGCACCTGAATGACATCCAGCTCTTGTGTGCTGCCGCAGCCAGGCAGAAGAGGCTGAAATCACAGCCAGAACTCATTTAAAAACATGCTGCTTTATGGGAATTATCACAGTCAGATGTACCTTTAAGGTTTTTTCATTTTTCTAAACTGTCTTCTAAGAGATACTATTTGATCTCCGCTGTATTAGAGCTGCCAGCTGTGTGAAATCAGTGATGAGGCAAAGAGGGCTGCTAATGCAGAATGTCAGTAATCAGATTTAGGATGCAGGTTTAACACAGTGCATTCATTAATGTAGCAGGGGTTTGTTAGAAATGTGATAACAGTGCATTTATTAGAGACAAAGGACTCTAACAACAATCATCCATTGGAGTTTTAATCAAAAATGCCCATTTTTTTCTGAGTGCAGGAGGGTTATGATTAGCATGCAATCACATCCAGCCGGAATCTTTGTGGAGAATCTATCACGTTGGAGTGAGGAGTGCGTTCACTCAAATAGGAAAAGTGTCAATCAAAGCTGGAAATTGGAAAAAATGAGCTTTTAAGCACTACCTTTCCCTCTTTGAAAGTTCCACCTGCACGGGCTCTCACGTTCATTTTATTTTATCATCCTCCTCCTGCCGACCTGTCACCACAAAGCCCCTGCAGAGCCACGAAACAGACAAAAAGTGCTGCCCGCCTGCTGCTCCCCCCTCCATGCTTATGCAGTCAGTAGTAATTATTCTGTCATGACACAGCAATTAAACAGAGGTATTTAAAACCAGCAGCGATCATAGAAGTGATTCTTTAAATGATAGGCTTGCGTCCCACTCTTGTCCCGCTCTACACGCTCCTGTTCTGCGTGGGAGTGATTTACTATTGCAATAGAGGGAACATAAATTTGCATATGGCAAACACCATGTGTCACACTGTTGCAGCTAATTTCTAGAAATGACTCACTGAGGGATATGTAACTGAATGATTAATTAACTTAAACATGCCTTTCATTTGGTTGAAGTCAAAGGCATTTGACTCTTACTGGACTAATTTTATTTAAAGTTTAGTCACTTGAACATTTGTAAATAACCTTTATGTTGCGTGTTATATTTCATGTAACATAAAGACAAAACAAGTGCAGGTACTTTATCTTCTGCAGTAAAAAATACATCAGCTATTTTATGTTGTGTGCTGTTCACAGAGATTCATTCAGAGCTGATCTGCTGCAGAAAACACCACTGGTATAGGAAAGTAACTGCATTAAATTGTTCTACTCTAATATTAACTTTAAATTGTGTTGTAATAGACTATTATTCCGCTTTGACACATTACTTTACAAGTGGGAAGCAAATATCTCCAAGGTACAGTAAATTACATCAATGTTAACAGAACTATTTAGAGAAAATAAAACATCTAGTCAAGTGTTTATTTAAAACTGCCCACTTTTTCACACTCATTTTCCAGCCAATATGAAAAACATGAAAAGTGAAAAAAAAACCAAGATGTGTTACATTTAATTATAAAGCTAAGCCCTCGTGATCACAATTTCAAGTTTGCGTGTTTTCTGCTTTGAATCTAACAAACCTGTTTTGATTATTTATTATTTATTAAATAATCAAATATTTATTATTTATTATTGTGAGGTATTGATATACTGCCTGCATGGGCAACAATGTGGCAAAAGCACCGAAAACATCCTGAAGCAGCTGAATGTGTGATAAATCTCTTCTAACTCCAGAGGGAAATATCTTTCTATAGCTGTGAAATGCTGCATATGTCCTCTCTAACTGTTATGTTTGCTGCTGCTGAATACAATTATTCTTTTTTTTTATGTTTGCATCCCTAAATGATAATTACATCTATTACTGAATATTAAATCTTAATGCAAGCAAAGTTTTTACAGCCTTTTTACAGTGACAAATTCCTTCTGCTGCTTAATATTATCCTAAAATGTTTCAGCCTGATTTTAAAGTGTCTGTGATGTCTAATTTTTGTAATACATATGAATGCATTTTTAGAAAGAGGACATTGATAAAATATTGCAAAAGAAATTTCATGTCGCT
>JARVGW010000336.1:11614081-11626634 GCA_031762495.1 Anablepsoides rubrolineatus
TATATATAATGTCTATTTTATAATATTGGTGTATTTTCAGAGAGTAGTAAATCAGAGGAAATTGCATAAAGATCAAGCAAAGCCAAAGAGTTTCAGAATACAGTATCACCAGGTTATTTGGCAAATAACTTGAATGCAAGATTTTTGTTAGAGAAACTTCAATAAAGGTTCAGCTAATATCTAAATTTGGGGAAATTGCTTTTGTTTAAGACTCCAAGAGCCAATGAAAAACCAGAGAATGATCCAGGTGTCTGGCTTCTCTTTTTATAAAAAAAATATTACATTTTACACATTTTTAGCCAGAAAACTAAGAAATGTTTACAAGCACTTAAATTCAGTAGCAACAAAGTTTATGTCAGGGAAATATAATATATCTACTGTACCTCAAAAGCTGTAAAGTCTGAGCGTTCACAGCTCTGGTTGTCACATCTCAGTAAGCGTCTGAGACCCTCAGCAACAACCTGCACGGCTAAATAGATGCTGTAAGATTCATCCTGGTCAACAAGTTTAGCCAAGCAGTGTGGATCTGAACACCTCATAGAGCAGTTACGTTCTACTTCCTCCTCAAAGTCATTTGAGCAAAGTGGATATTGACTCAAGTGATACTGAATTAAGTCATTTATCGGTCCGTTGAACATCGAGTGAACATAATCTCTGAAACCAGGCACCTCGTTCTGCATAAAGGTGAATCCAAAAACCTCTCCAATCTTTTCAATCCCTGGCATCTCCGAGATCATTGGAGAGGTGGACCATGCATCAGTTGCAATCCAGGTCCTGTTCAGGTCATTTTTAATCACTGCCTGTAAGATGGTTTTAACATTGCTGTCTTTGGTGAACAAGATGATAGCCTCAGCCACAGAGTTATTAATTTTATTTATCAGCTCCATTAGTGGATCTTGGGTGTTGGAAATGTTTTGAGGGAAATCACTAGACAGAATCTCAACAAAATCAACACAGACATCATTTTCGCTGAAGATGTACTGAAGTTGATCACTTCCATACTTCCCATACTCATCATCACTCCCCACAATGGCCACTGTTCTCCAGTTAAACTCGTTCACCAGGTCTGAAATGGCTTCTGTTTGAAATTCATCACTGGGAACAGTCCGTAAAAAAGTGGGGAACTTGAATTTGTCACTGAGTAGCCCACTGGTTGATGCATAACTAATCTGTAGAAAACAAAAAAAAAATCAATGCAAATACTATATCCACCCATCTATGTTTTTACATGCTTTTTCCTTTTTGGGTCATACGGCAGCTGGTGCCACCAGCAGTCATTGCGCCAGAGTCCGACTACACTCTGGACAAGTCGCAAGTCTGTCACAACGGTATAGAAACAAACAGTCTTTCAAAGTCTATCTTACAACTGAGGACAATATAGAGTTATCAGTCTGTATTAGCACCGACGCCTCACAGCAAGAAGGTCCTGGGTTCGATCCTTTGGACCTGGGGTCTTTCTGTTTGCATGTTACATGTTCAGTTCATGCTTGTGTGGATTTACTCCAGTTTCCCCCACCCCCAAAAACATGTACAATAGGTTACCTTCAGGCCCAGGCTGTCCATGAAAAAGAGATTTGCAATCTCAATGGGATTTGCCTGGTAAAACATTGATTAATAATAAAAATACATTTTGGTCTGTGGGAGAAACCCCACAAGAAGAAAATGCAAACTTCACTTGGAAAACCCAGACATGAACCTGCGACCTTCTTGCAGTAAGGCAACAGCTCTATCCCGAGTACATATGCTGTATATTTAAATTTAAATGTTTAGCTTTATTGATTTCGGTGCATTTTTAATCCCAGACACAACTGAATTAAAATGCAGAAAATACAAACCTGGGTAACTGATGTTAGAGCAAGAATCCTTGCAACAGCTGCAGACACTTCAGAGTACCTCTCACCAATCACCACCTTTGTTGTTTCAGGTAAAGATGAACTGATGAGTTCTGGTATTGGACAGCTCTGAGGGTCTGACCGGTTCTTCATCAGCTGCAGAGTTGCTCTCAGAGCAAAGCTGACATCACCGCAAGTATCATGGATGTCATATCCCAAAGTGAGGTCGGGGAGCAGTCTTGGAGTGCGTTGGTTTATTTCCTCAATGGCGTATATCATCACTTGAGTGCGCAGAAACATTTGGAAATTATAGCTGCAAAGATTGACAGACAAAATTATATTCCAGAAAAAAAAATAATTTCCAGTTTGTGATGTCACTTCAATGAGAACATACTTACTCACTACAGAAGACGTTTTCAAGTATTTCACTTCTGTTGGTTTTCAAGTGAATAGGAATAAGTCCTCCAATGATGATGTCCCCAGGAGAGCGCACATGTAGAGCAGGATCATCTCTTGAATGAGAGAAAATTACACTCAAGAAGCTTAGAAGTAACTTCAACAATAACATGGTGAAAATTCCCAGTTTCAAACAGATGAAAGTGTGCTGTGTTTTTCTCACAAGAGAGTGAACTGGTTTCAGAACAACATATCTATATAAAGTTTGGAGTTTGGCCCTGAGTGACAGCTGAACATTTGCATAGTCAGATAGACTCGCTTCGGCAGTCAGACTCAGTGGTTTGAATATGTGGTCAACTGGTCATTTAAATCACTCGTAAAGAAGGATGCATTCACTGTTATATAAATAGAAAAAGTTACCCCTTTTCATCATCGCCCAGTTTTGATGGATAAACAAGTTTTAACAATGGAGTCTAGCATTTTTTCAAATATGTGTGTAAATTTTATGTCATGCAATGAACTCAATGAAGGGAATAAAAAAAACCTGACATTTAGAGAAGGCAGACAGATTTGTGTACAGATATATAGAAAGAAGAACCTGCAGATATTTAATAAGTTGACTCAAGAATCTAAAACAAGAAGAATGTCAAATTTAATATTTTGATACATGTAGATAGACTATATGACCATCTTCCGGTTATTGACAGTTCTCTTGGTTACCAGCTCTGGGCAACCAGGACAAAAACAAATAACCTCTTGGGGATTGGGTTTCTGGGAGAAAACCCTTTGAAACAGAATCTTTAGGCCCTGTAAATTGGGGTTACTTCTCAGAATAAGGAGATTAGGACCTTTTGCAGAACTCATTGATATGAATACCTTTGGATTATGCAGTTATGTAGAGGATGTGTACGGTAAGGGAGAAGTCTCAATATTTGATTCATTAGAACACCAGGTTGCAGGTTTTTCCACCAGAACATTGCATTGCAACATGAGCCGCTTAGTAATATCTCGAATGACAATGGAGCTGTTTGAGAAAAGGAATATCCTTTGTTTAAAGAATAAATGCAATTTACTGTAAGCCATAAAAGGCTACAATCCTAAAGTTGTTTGCACAAATACTCCTGAATAATTTCATCATAAAAATAAATATATATATATATGGTTATAATGATGTGTGTCTTTTGTTATTTGGTTTTTAAAAATCTATTGTTTTGGTTAATCGGGAGCTTATAGTTCTTTAATTCCATTCAGAGTTAATCCTCAGAAAACATAAAATCCTTACTGCAGCACTCTGAGTCCCTCTGATTAGGGTTTTTAGTTTTTCAGTTAGTTCCTGATCCTGGAAACAAAAGAAGACTGAGCTCTCGAGGTTGTTGCTTTTACACTTTGGATTTTTTTTTTCCATTTGGCCTTCAGACCTGGGAACACAGTTGTGTGTTTTATGATTATTTTCATGGTTTGACGTTCTTGTGTTTAGGTACGTTAACTGTGTTTTGCACTGCATTCCTCTGTGCCATCATTCACATCAGTTGCTTGCTCCTCAGCCAGTCCTGCCATGCCCACCTGCACACTGGTCACCTGTCACAGCTGCAGCCACTTCTCCTCATCATCCAGGTTTATTTATTCACTCGGTTGTTTCCACGTTCTCAGCAGAGCATTGACGGTGGTGCCACAGGCTGATCATCTTGTGATTTTCTTGTGTATACATGAGTTTTTAAAAGTTTTGTTGCCTCAGCAACATTTAAGTTTTGTAATTTATAAAAATAATTTTGTTTTTGAGCTTTTGAGTCAGTCTGCATTGCTGGGTCTGAAAACCTCACACCACTGTGACAAAACCTTCAGTGAGCCAAGAATTGATCAGTTTGTCTCTGGCTTGTTTTACACATCTGTGTACATTACAATAAATAACATTCACAGCCACACAAGACCCTTTTTATGAGTGCTTCAAACCATGTGTGTTTTTTTTTTCATTATTATTCAGTAGTAAAACACTTTTTTTTCTTCACTTTTTTGACCTTGGATTGTTGCCTTTTACTATTTGACTATAAGACTCTTATAAAAGAACTTGTAAAGATGATATTCTCCGACTTTTACTTCTAAAGTTTATTTCATCAACTATTAAAGGAGCAGAGGCCTGAAAAGGAGATCGTGCGTCTTGATTGGAGCCCTGCTTCCCCCGCCTTGTGGGCAGGGGGTCGTGCAGCAGATAAATAGGCACAGAGAACAGACAACCAGGGGTGGAGGTCTATAAACCAGGCGCAGGCGAAATGACATCGTTAATATGGAAGCTGGTGGTCTTCACGGGCATCCTGTCGGCGGGTTCTCTGGGATCCCACCCGCAGCTTCGATCACAGCGCCGACAAACCCTCTCAGGGGGGTCTCCTCAGGGCCTTCCTCGGGTCTACGGGCGCTCTAATGACTTCGGATCCATGGAGCAGAGTTCTTCCGAGGTGCACAGTGAGGTTCGACGAGGAGATTTCGCGGCACCAGACTACCAGGAGCGCCTGGGCGCGCGCGCACGTTCCAATGGACGCAGTGAAGGTTGGTTGGAGGATGCGGGGTTTTTGATGTTCACATGCACTCAACCACAATGTTTTATGAGGCAATTTTGCGTCATAAAAACTCATCCAATACAGTTCAATATTTATGCCTACAAAGTTAAAACTTAAACGCTGTCATTCTTCCAATTTTTTTTCTTATCTCTTGCTGTCTTTTGTTGTCTATTTTTGCAAAGTTTTGCCCGAGTCTTATCAGCAGCAGATCTCACCATCTGGATCCTGGCAGCCTGCTGGAGATGCACCAGGTGAACCCTCATCCATCATAAAAAGCACCTTGTTGAAACTTTAAAGCAAAACTTCTTCAACTGTTCTCTAAATACTTTTATAAAAAATGTTTAAAATTGTTTTTAGTTTGTTTGGTTTGCTCCTTTATTCTCGATAACAAAATCAGATAAAAATAAATTCAATTGTTTTCCCTATATTGATTTATTCTTCACTGGATTGAGCTGAAGTTGAATAAACTCTAAAAAGTGTTTGCAAAATTGTTACTTAACCATTTACAAAATCCAATTCAGCAAAATTTGATAATATGAACACTAAAAACAGGTTAAAGTATGATAATTGAGAAAGAATATGAGCACAAACAAAGCTAATGCAAACAATTTATTTACAAGGTGTTTAAGTTGTGCCACTGTCCTTTAGATTAATTTTGTAGTTGTGTGGAACATTTTTACTTTAAAATCCAGTTTAAAAGAAAAAAAAAAGACTTTCTATTTTTCTGTTTTCACAGCAACAACATCCATCTGCAGAAATCGTCCGATTGACCTGGTTTTCATCATAGACAGCTCCCGTAGCGTACGGCCTGCCGAGTTTGAAAAAGCCAAAGAGTTCCTGCAGGCTATGGTGGGAAGTTTGGTCATCGGCTCAGATGCCACCCGTGTTGGCCTGGTTAATTATGCCAGCACAGTCAAGTTAGAGTTTCTGCTCAACACTTATTTTGACAAGTCATCCTTAAAGCAGGCACTGGCCCGTGTCGAGCCCCTAGCTTCAGGCACCATGACAGGCATGGCCATCAAGACCGCCATGGAGAAAGCCTTCACCAAAGAAGCTGGGGCCCGCACTGCCTCCATGAACATAGCCAAAGTAGCCATTATAGTGACTGATGGGAGGCCCCAGGACAACGTGGAGGAAGTGTCAGCAGCAGCACGAGCATCTGGGGTTGAGATTTACGCTGTGGGCGTAGACAGAGCCGACATGACGTCCCTCCAGCTCATGGCCAGCCAACCACACGATGACCATGTCTTCTATGTGGAGACCTATGGGGTCATAGAGAAGCTGACTTCCAAATTTAGGGAAAGCTTGTGTGGTAAGAATGATGATAACGGGAGTGCAGATATTCCTCTTGAAGTGGGATTTGATGATAATGGACTAGGCCTAAAAGGCAGGCAAGACGGTAAAGGAATAAGTGACAATGAAGGAAACAATGGTATGTCAGATCCATCTTTTTATACTCACCTGTGATCATATGGGCAGCACCATAAAGGGAATCTTCATTTTAAAGTCACAGATTCTCTTCTTTGGTTTAAAGAACAAGAGCAACAGAACATTACCAGTTTATTTTAACTGGAAATCTTACAAAGTTCACTAACTGTTGTTGCTCATGGAGTTAAAAAAGGAATTATTGCAGTTAGCATTAAAGACTTGCAATAAGTTCCACACTAACCGACTTAAAGAAGAGAACACTCTGATCCATTACTGATCGAGCAAAATGTAGTTTTCCTGCTTTAAAGTGTTTGAAACCTAATATGATGCTGTCTGTACTTCACAGGAGCGTGCTGCTCTTAAATGGCTGCACTGCGTTTTGTGCTGCGTGCCCCGTGCTTTGCTCAGTTAACCGAGGGCAAGCTTTGCTATCGGGCTTCTGCAAACTCAGGAAAACATCAGCAGCTAAGTATCATCAGAACAAATGCAACTCTAATGTTGTTTTGATGTAAATGTAAGGCCTTAAATACATTTTAATTGAATATACTCTGGCTCAAAAGAAAACTAAAATCCTATTTTACACAAATATTTTGTTTTATTTGCTTTCAAAAAAAAAAAAAAAAGGAAAAAGCTCCGACACCAGAAACAGCAGCCAGCCTGGTTATGTCCAAAACCGTACTGATTATGGCATGTTGTGTTAGGCTACATGTTAATATAGGTGCTTTGAACATGGAAAGTCTGTTTCAGAATAAATTTGCACTTATTTAAAAAATAGCATTTACTGAAATTTAAAAAAGCTAAAATGGGACTCTGAACAACTTTTGTGTTCCTTCTTGATGCACTTGACGCAGGCTAAGCATTGTTGGCAGTGTGGAACTTAACCTGGGGAGAATAAACCCAATAATCCAGCTCCCCATCTTTTCCTGCTAGAAATTCAAAACAAGCATCCTCTGTAGATGAACCTAAAAGCAAACAAACTGCGAGAGGGAATGCACAGGTATTTCAGAGTAAAAACACTCCCATCATTTTCATATTTCAATTATTTTTAACTTGCCCAGCCAGATCAGCAAATCATCAGCAGCTCATGCTAGTCATGCAATATCCTGAATATCAGGGAAATAACATGGAGCAACCACCAACAGGTCTGTGTATATATATATATATATATATATATATATATATGTATATATATATATATATGCTATATATATATATATATATATAATTTGTGATCAGATTGACAGTTTATTTGACTGCATGTATTATTTGTTGGAAAACCAATGGGAATATGTTGTGTGACTGAAAATCAACTAAACCACTTGAACATCCATCTTTCTGTATGAATAACTCACTTCAAATGCAAAAACTCAGTAAAAATCAATTTAACTTAAATCAGAGAGCTCAAACTAACCCGCATGCAGCAGATGAACTAATTACTTACATGTTAACCCAAAAATACAAGACAAAATGGCTGATTTTACTGATTTTACTTGACCTAAGCCAATCAGACAACTTGAAAGTTTTTCTTCTTAGGTTTGGATGCATGCACTCAGGGACACAATTGTCAGCATATTTGTGTCAACACTGGCAACTCATACAACTGCAAATGTCGCCAAGGATATATCTTGAACTCAGACAAAAAAACCTGCTCACGTAAGTGTATTTATCTTCTTTAAATTACAACATTTGCAAGTTAAATCTTGTATTTAGGCACAATTGCCTTGAGAAATAGTTTTAATTTGGATGGAAAAGCCTTGTGATTAAATGTAATGGGAGAAATGTTTCTTTTTAGGTTTAGACCCTTGTGGCCAGGGACATGACTGCCAACACATTTGTTCCAGCAGTGGTGACTCGTACACCTGCAAGTGTCGAACGGGATACGTGTTGAATGCAGACCAGAAAACTTGCTCACGTAAAAGTATATTAGATTGTTTCAACTAATGCCTGGTTTGATTTTTACATTGGAAAAATATATTCGACAGACAACAAAACTTTTCACATCCTTTTCTTCAAAGTCAGCAAATGTTTCTTTGATTTTGAATGCAGGAATAACCATCTTTATGACCTAACACAGTATTGATGTCTTTAGGTGTCCCATGTTGTACAGAATGTTTGTGTTTTCTCAGGTTCTGATCCATGTTCTCATGGACATGAATGCCAGCACATTTGTGAAAACAATGACGACTCATACATCTGCAAGTGTCGAGTGGGATTTATGTTAAACGCAGACAAGAAAACCTGCTCACGTAAGATCTATCTGTGATAACCATGGCTTGAGTGGTCATAAGTATTCAATTTATAGGTTAAAAAGGATAAAACATAACATATTAGTGTTTGTCCAAAGTGTCATTATACAGATTAAGACTTGTGTATTTAAGGACATATAAGTTTCATGAACAGCTAAATGTTCATACAGATACACAATGCTAACAAGCTTTTAGATGGATTATATTTTTTTGTGTTTGAAAGTTTTGTCTTCTAATAGAGTTATGTTTAGGTTGTATAATGTCAAAATTATTTTTATGCTTGTTGCAGGGAATCTAAAGAGCACATGACAACAAATAACTGCACATTTCTTCAATATGTTGCATTAAAATTTGACTAAAATTTGATTATACCCCTCAGGCTCGGACAGGTGTGTCCAGGGAAATGACTGCCAACATATTTGTGTCAACAATGGCGACTCGTATCTCTGCAGATGCCAGGAGGGATTTGTGTTGAACGCGGATCAGAAAACCTGCTCACGTAAGAACTACAACTGATAGTGCTCATTGTAATTTAACAACACTCACTGCATTCTGTGTTTAAGAAAAATGTACATTTTACAACATAAACAGAAAAACAACTTTGTAGTATCATGTTACTACTGACTTTTTTGACTGAGGCGCAACTTTATACCAAGCTGGAACATTTACAGTAAAAATAAAGAAGTTATGATCCATAAAGAAAAATTGTAAGAAGCTTTCTCAGTTAAAGATCTTGACAAGTTTGATTAAAGTTGCTTTAATTTTTTTGTGCTGGTCATATCATGTGGTCTCTTTTCAGGTTCTGATTCATGTGGTTATGGACATGATTGCCAACACATTTGTGTAAACAATGGGAACTCCTACCAGTGCAAATGTCAGAAGGGATATGTGTTGAATCCCGATAAGAAAACATGCTCACGTAAGACTTTTATTACACATTTGCCCACTGGGGCTGTTCTCTGCCTGTCTGTGTGTTTTCTGCGTATGATATCTCCTGAATAAAAAAACTTACTTCTAAATAAGCATAGTAACTCCATTAGGGTAGTACTCAGTCTGATTGGATTTGGGCATCAAAGGGTCAAAGGTCAAGGTCATTTATGAGGATTGGTCATATAAAACTGGCATTTTTTATAGGGCAGGGGCACCAATCGACAGTTTGGTGTCGAGTTCCACCTTTTTAGGAACTTATTTTGCAAAAATCTTGGGTGGTGACAGCAAACTCTTTATATATTATGTTAAAATGTTACTTATACTATGACTAGAATAAATATTTGATCATTTTACTGTGTATTTTAGGAGAAACAAAAAGTCAAACTAGCTCATAAAGCCTATCCAGTAAATGTGTTTTTGTCATTTTTAAGAATTTTTTTGGGATAAGTACTAGTTTTGCTTTATTTCAAGGGTCTGTCTCACAACTTCTTTAGCGGGCATGTTTAAAGGTCATTCCAAGAGCTATTAAAAAAAGTGATTGTACAAAAACTAAACTTGTAATCTGTGAGCTTCTTTTTCCAGCCTCAGATGTGTGTGCTCAGGGACATGACTGCCAGCACATATGTGTCAACAACGGGGCTTCATACAGCTGCAAGTGCCGGGTGGGATATGTGCTTAACGTGGATAAGAAAACATGCTCACGTAAGATGATCTGTTTGAATTATCTTAAAACTGATCTAAGAGCTACTGACATGTTTTATTGTGCTTTAAACTGGTTCAGGTTTTACAGAAAAACTGTTTGTGAGGGTGGACAGAGAATCTGTTATTATTTGTGCCATGAACGGTGGAAAAATAGTCTTTGTGCTTTTGCATGCAAAGAGGTAGTGGATAGGCATTCAGTGAGAAATAATAATTTCATTTTTTGGTGAGTATTTCAGAGTAAAAGACAACATGTGTTTGTTGATGGAGTTAAATGAGTTACTGTCTGGTTCCAGGTTGGGATGTATGTGCTCGGGGACACGACTGCCAGCAGATTTGTCTCAGTAATGATGATTCTTACAAGTGCAAGTGTCAATCAGGATATGTGTTGAATACAGACCAGAAAACATGTTCGCGTAAGGATTTTTGCTTTTTATTTTTTCCAACATAAACATGCACACAAAGATTTGTTTTTACTTTTGTATGAACGTAACAGACTTATTTTAGTCCATTTATTGGCATTCCTCTAAAAGGTTTTACCCATTTCTGTAGATTTAGATTATAATGTGAACATTTTAATTGAAAATAAACAACATTTCTGTATTTTCTTTTGCATTTCTCAGTTGTAAGTGTGCACCTGGCATTGACCGCGACCTCCAAGTCCAGCCACATAAATTGGTCCTGTTCAGAAGTCATAAAACACCTGTTCAGAAGTCATAAAACAACAAAGAAATTGTTTGGATTAAATTAACTTCTTGTATTTGTGTATTTAAAAATAATAATAATGTGAATTTGCATGCAATTATTTCATTTAGGGCTGACTTCTGTAAGTAAGCACACTTGATTTGGTTCAAATGACTGAACATTTTTTGTTCACCTCCTACTCTCTCACACTAAATAACTTCTTGGATGTACATCACTTTTGTTGATTCATGAAACCTAATTCATTAAATACCACCTTTGATTTAATCTAACACTGCTCTTCAAGTCAAATTAGAGCACAAATCATCCATTGCACCTTTGAACTAGACTGACAAAAGGCATAAATTTAAAAAAAAAAACTGTTGAATTTGTTTTTCTCTTTGTTTGTTTGTTTCAGAGGAAATGAGGAGTGAAACAACAGAAGATGCCTGCATGTGTGAAGCTCAGATTGTATTCCAGAAAAAGGTGCAGTCAGCCATTCAGGAGATGAGCAGGAAACATATCCTTTTTGACACCCAAATGATGGGAAACAATTGTATTAATTAGGGCTGCATTCCATTTAGAGAAGGTTTTGTTTTTATTCTACAAAGTATATAAGTACAGAAGTGGAATGAAGCTTTAATTAATGCGTCTCTCTTTGTTGTTCTCCTTAAAGTCAAAATAGACTATAATGTGATCATTATGAGAGAAATTCTTGTAAAAGTTTATTGATAAATATTGGTTATAAACAATAGTACTGTTCTGATTAATGCATTTAATGCTAGGACATCCTTTTATTTCCTTGACCTTTTGATCACTTGATGAACTTTCAGAAAAAGTCAACAGAATTGGGGGCAACCTCCGACATTAAAAACAGTGATGGCATCGAGAGACAACCTTCGATGCAACTATTATTCTCAACAAGAGGAAATCATCATCTGTAAAAATCAACATCTTTCAATGTTAGGATGAAAATTTACATGGTGCTATATATTTATGCATATAGTGTTATTGGTTTTACTTTTCACAAAAAAGTGGCACAAGCTAGTGTAACTGTTTTCATTCATGTTGTTTTCTCTTGATAAGTTTACTGCAACAAAATTAATAAACTTTTACCTCCATTATATAATGCAAAGTCTTTTTCATCCAGCTAATCTTAAAAGAAAAACAAAACACTGTTGTTGTCAGATTACAAAATTATAGAAAAGACCAAACTAAATCCTGATCAAACAGCTTTGTTTCATCACATTGAATAACAGTGACCCCCCCTACTTCTTACCAACAGTGAGTCAGAAATTTTCAGTTTAGAGCAGGGATTTTTCACCACAAACAGTTTAGTATTTAGCAAGAAGATTAAAGAGTTCAGGGATTTATAGTTCAGTACATCTCTTGAAAGTACAAATTTTTCCAGGCAACAGTTTAAAAATATTTTCCAACAGAATATTTTAAAGATCTTGGTGGCGTGTTTTATGTTTTCACCACCCTCTCTTATGTAGTTGTATGTGCAATATTCATTTTTGGTGTTTTTGTCACACAATATTAGTCTATTTTTATTATAAAATGTGGCTGTATGTGAAAAACTGAAAATAAAACTTTTGATTTGAAATATTTGTGTTTGTTTCATGTTACAGACATAAATAATCAATAATGCTGAAAAAATAAGGTAAACCCCTGTGGGTTTTGAAAGAGTTGGGCTAGATTTTCCAAACAAATGAATCCGTGTATCATTCGTTCATTTGTTTTTTCGTTTGAAACAAAAAATTAAAATACCAAAAAATGACTTGTTTTT
>JARVGW010000336.1:11627118-11646507 GCA_031762495.1 Anablepsoides rubrolineatus
ATAATAATAATAATAATAATAATAATAATAATAATAATAATAATAATAATAAATAAATAAATAAATAAATAAATAAAACAATCTAAATTTGATAATAGCACGTTCATTTTAGTTAAATACAAATTTCTGAAACCCTGTACGAAAACACGCCAAAGGACCGACACATTGAAATAATAAAAAAAAACTACAAATACCAGGAGACACTAATCTTCAATACTTCCGGGTTACGGTTACCATGGGAGACGTTTGAAAACTACAACCCCAGATTTATCTGGCAGCGCAAGGACTTCAATTATTGTATTTAAATTGTTTTGAAATGCGTTTTCCATTATTATTAACAGCAGCTGCTGTCAGTCTTTAAAGCAGTGTGGTTATAAAAGTTTAATGTTTTGCGACATGAATAACGTAACACTGCTAAGCTAGGCTAACACAAACGATGAGGCCTTGTACGTCGCAAACGTTAGCTTGTTTTAGCCATTAGTTTTTTCGTGTTATTATAAGGTACATTTATTAAACAGGCTGAAAACCTTTAATTTTAAGTGCGTTGTTGCTATTCCGCCATCATTATGTTCATTTATCTCAGCAAGAAGGTGAGCAGTTTAACATAAGAAACAGAATATGTCACTAAACTAAACTTGTTGGTAAAAATACTGTCATTTTTTCATGTGGTATAGATTGCTATTCCGAACAATATCCATCTAAAATGCGTTTCCTGGAACAAAGACCAGGGTTTCATTGCTTGTGGAGGGGATGATGGTCTCCTGAGAGTGCTCAAGCTTGAAACTCAAACAGGTAAAGATGTAAAAATCATGGGATCCTCATCCGGGGAACATGCACCAAAAGGACATTTGCAAGGCAATGCAATTTACTAGCAACATCCATTTTTAATGCAGGTTTCATTCTTGTAGTTGGCACTATTTTGATGATTGCACTGAACTTTAACGTTCAGTTGTGTCACAGAGTATTTGATAATGTATGCATTATAATGTAAAAATGGTAGAATTTAAAATAGCTTGTGCACATTTAAAATAAATTTGTCAAAATCTTAATTATTTTGACTCAGCCCCTTTATCTCCTGTCAATAAGCAAATTAGACTGATACGCTGTGTTGCAGATTACAAAGAATAACAAATGCAACAGTAAATGAACAAAGTTTAAACTGTCTTTCAGATGATGCCAGACTTCGGGGTCTTGCTGCACCCAGTAACTTGTCCATGAACCAGACTTTGGAGGGACACAGTGGTGAGCTGTTAGAAAATAACTCCATTCTCAAATGTTTCATGGGGTTTCATGCAAACACTACTTTTAACAACACTTTTACTGCAATCACTTTTTCATGGCACAATTATTTGATAAAAACACATGACTAATTTAACACTGACACTTTTGTTTAGCTTAATTTAGAAACTTTCTGATGTTTCTGAAGACACAGTAGTAAAAAGTGCATTTCACACAGAAAGTTAAACAAAATGGCTTTTTGCAAAACTATCAATTTCCATCAAACACAACAATAAATAATAACCTTTCATTTTGTTTTTGTTTATAAAATATTTTGTTTGAGTTTTCTGACTTTTGATGTTTTTGTTTTGATATAAAATTTTACATTTTGTACAACCATGTCGCTGCCTTTTTTATATTTTAAATTCTAATTTTGTCTTTTAATGCTGTTTAAAAAAACAACAAAACTGTTTCAGTTTACTGATTTAAACACATGCAGGTGCGGTGCAGGTGGTGACATGGAACGAACAATATGAAAAGCTGACAACCAGTGACCAAAATGGGCTCATTATTGTTTGGATGCTTTACAAAGGTGAGGACTAAAATCAGGCTGAAATATTTTCTCCTTTGCAAGGATATGGTCTTGTTTAGAAATACATCTTTATTCCTTCCCGAGGTGCATGGTGTGAGGAGATGATTAACAACAGGAACAAGTCAGTGGTGAGAAGCATGAGCTGGAATGCTGATGGTCAAAAGATCTGCATTGTGTATGAAGATGGAGCAGTCATTGTTGGATCTGTAGATGGTATGATTTTTTTTAAATAATAACAATACCTTTTATTAGATTAATACTAAATGTTTCAGGGGGATTCATTTGTATATATTTTGAAGAACTGGATAAAGATATGTTCAGAAAGATTATCATCTCTTCGTAGGAAACCGGATTTGGGGAAAGGAGCTGAAGGGAAGTCAGCTTGCTCATGTGGCATGGTCACCAGATAGCAGAATCCTTCTTTTTGGCATGGCCAACGGAGAAGTACACATCTATGACAATCAAGGAAACTTGGTGGTGAGTATGAGCTTAAGTGAAGTAGTAATGTTGTTGCATAATATGCTGCATAGCCTCCCAAGTTATGCTCTTTTTATAAACCATTAAGAAGGTGCAATCCGCAACCACGCTGGTGAACAGTTCTACTTGCATCAGTAAGAATTCAGTGCGGTTTTAAAAAAAGATTTGATATTCACTTTGTTGTTCTTAATACATTCACATAAAAACAAGACATCTTATTTGTCTTTTTGACATCATACCGTAGTATATCTGTGTTAACTTGTATGCTGTTATGTTTCAGAAAAAAATGACTATCAGCTGTCTCAGCAGTTCTAGTGGAGCCGTCAGTATATCTGGTATCCACTGGTATGCAGGAACTGGAGGTTACGTTGAGCCAGACTGTCCGTGTCTTGCCATCTGTTTTGACAATGGAAGATGTCAAATAATGCGCTATGAGAGTGATGAGAGTGAGTAACTTAGAAAGCATTTCTTATAGGGTTACAGCTTTTGATTTTTCTGAAATGTTTGCTAACAATGCTGCTCAACATTTCTGCCTTTTCCTGCAGACCCAGTGTGCATTGATACTTTGATGAATGTGGTCAGTATCCAGTGGAACCACTGTGGCAGTGTGCTGGCAGTGGCCGGTTCTCTCAGAGCCGCAAATATGGAGAAGGAATTCAATGTGGTGCAATTTTACACACCGTTTGGAGAGGTGAAGATGAATGTATTTTGCATTTTTTAAAAGGGTTAGGGTTAACCTTTTATTTCTAACCTTTTGTATTAATCACAAAGCCCAAATCAAATGTCTCCAAGGTACTCAATAAAATTAGATAGATAGTGAAGTGACTGTAATTGTTGTCATCATCAATATTTCTTACTGAAGTTATTGTTAACAGAATGGGGGCAGGTGGTGCAGTTTGTCAGATTTTTCCTAATTTAGTTGGCAGAGTTTATTTTACACTCATCTGCCACACAAGTTCAGATTGTCTCAAAGACAAATCTAGGAAGATCAGTACATTCTCACTGTCCGTTTGCTTTCATACAGCATCTAAGAACCCTCAAAGTGCCTGGGAAGCAGATGTCAGGGATTGCCTGGGAGGGGGGAGGCCTTCGAATTGGCCTGGCTGTGGACTCCTACATCTACTTTGCCAACATAAGACCAGATTACAAGGTAAATAAATACCAACACTTGTCACTCACATAGAACTCTCTCAGTTTTTTAAAATAATGTCCAAGAGCACTCAATTTTATGTTCGTAGTCAAACATTACATTCCTGGTCAGACGTAGGGTCAAAGCAGTCAGTTTTTATTAACTCTGTTTATTTGTCTCTGCCTCAAGTGGAGGAGTTTAAGTATCTGGGTGTCTTGTTCACGAGTGATGGTAGGATGGAGCGGGAGATGGATCGACAGATTGGTGCCTTGATCTCAGTGAGGAGGGTGTTGCTTCGGTCAGTCATGGTGAAGAAAGAGCTGAGTCGAAAGGCAAATCTCTGGATTTACTGGTCTGTCTACGTTTCAACCCTCACCTATGGTCATGAGGCGTGGATCAGAAAGAACGAGATCCTGGATACCAGCAGCCAAAATTATCTTCCTTCTTAGGGTGGCAGGACTCAACCTTAGAGATAGGGCCTCCTTTCCTTCCTCATGTCCACTATCAGCTCCTTCGTTTTGTTGATGTTGAGGATGATGTTGTTGTCCTCACACCAAGACACCAGGCCGGCTACCTCAGTCAACTTTTTCTTTGGACAGCTTTTTATTTTTATTTGTATGTGTTTTACACAGTGGGGCTACTGTTGCAGCACAGTGGTATACGCCTACACGAAGCCAGAGCGCCAGGAGTACTCCGTAGTGTTCTGGGATACCAAAAACAATGAGAAGTTTGTCAAATACGTCAAGAGCTTGATGTCCATCACTACTTCTGGAGACTTCTGCATCCTGGCTAGCAAAGCAGATGAAACCCAGCCGCAGGTAGAAAAAAATAAATAAATTGCATGCTGGTTGCTGCAATTTGAGACTTTGCAGTTTCTGTTACTTTTAAAATATTTTCATAACTTTTACCAAACTCAGCAGTATTACAAAAATAGGATCGAAATTTACACTTTGTTTTGCTAATTTGTTGTCACTCAGGAGGATGCTGGGTCAGAATCTGGAAGTCCTGCAAAAGTGCAGTATTGATTTTTTTAAACCCTACATCACAAATATAAGAATATCAATCTGTCCATTATATAAAGCTAATACTGACTTTTTAAATAAGATAGCTCTGTTGTGTTTTTTCAGTATGCCCTGATTCTGTGCAACTCCATTGGAACTCCTCTGGACTCAAAATACATCGACATTGGTGAGTTTTGTGTAGAAATGGCTTCTGTAGCAAAGCTTGGTCTTTTGAATCTGTGCTGAACTTATGATCTGAAAGAAAGATTTACTCAGAATTAATCTAAAATCTTTAGCAACTTCAAAAATAATACATACAAATCCAAACTAAAACATCAAGTCTTTTCTGAGAACTTAATACAAATCCACTTTTTCTAGAGTTGCTTAAAGTCATCAGCACACCGTTTTTGTTTTTCATTTAATCTGTTCAGATCCACTGTTTGTGACCATGACAAAGACTCATGTCATTGCTGCATCCAAAGAAGTTTTTTACTTGTGGCAGTACAGAGTGGCAAAGAAGCTGACAGCTCTGGAGATCAACCAAGTCAGCAAAACAAAGAAAGGTGGGCGGGAGAGGTGAGTCTTTTCAGGCAGCTATAGTTACCATTAGGCCAAACTTTATTTAAACTGGTTGTCATGAATGCTGCTACACAGTTCATTAACAAAGGCAGTTACTAGAAAAAAGGATGGCTACGTTAGGATTTCCAGTTCACATCACACGATTACTGGAAAGTGTTTGATTCTATGAGTCAGCGGGTGAAACCTTTGCTTTACTGGCTCACCATTATAGTGTAAAGTGTCGGTCCTGACAGGGCAATGAAAAGGATTCATTCAGTCATGAAATGCCACCGAGGTTCCAGACGGGCTAGGTGTGATTTTGTGTTTTTGCCAGGGTTTTCCTCACACCTGGACCACAAGTCACAACCGGGAAACGGACGGCGGTTTGTCTGGCTGTTTCTCTACTTCTTACTCACATGTTCACACTTCCTACTTCTCCAGGTTCTATCACATCGACAGCAATCCTTCTGGCACCAACGACAGTGGGACCGATTTATTAAAAACCTTCACAGTAAGAAATATTATTATCTTCTGCAGTGCAAAGACTTTTGAAAGACACCAAAATGTAAAAGAAAAAAAAAACTATTTTGAGTTTAATGTAAATAAATAAATAAATCATCTATTTTAAAAAGTTTTTATCTTATCACACTGAAACTCAGTGCTGCTTTAAAAATATGTGTTGTGAATTTTTAAATATAGTAATATATATATATATATATTTTAAATACTATTCTAAAAAAATCTAGAAAGTGATTACAACAAGTATTAAAATGAGTTCATCATTGTTTTGTTTGTATTCCAGGTAACTCGAGATCCTATCTGTGGTATTACAGCGACAGATAAAACCCTGATAGTGGTAAGTACCTTTCTGTTTGGAATTTTAGAATTAAAATGTAAGCATATATACTGAGAGATTAATAAAAGTGTTTGTGTCTTGTGGTCAAGATGTAAAACGAGGTTTGCATTTGTGGCCTTTTGCTACATTCAAATGTTTTTCTTCTCATTCTCCTGGATTTACACATTCAAGTAAATGCCATAAATCGTTAATTTTTCTGTGTCCACAGGCTCGTGAGTCTGGCACCATTCACAGATACAGCCTTCCAAATGTTTCTCTCATGCAGAAATACTCCCTAAGCCACCGAGCTTATTATCTGTCTCTGAACTGCAACTCCAGGTTAGCATTGATTGGGTTACAGAATGGGATCAGGTATCCTTTGATAACCATTGATGATCACATTGTTTTCTTTAGTCGCCTGGCCATAATTGACATCGCGGGCGTGCTGACTTTGCTGGACCTGGAAGTTCGTTCTACCGCAGGTGACATGGCAGGAAACCAGGCAGGTGCAGGAGACCCATCCAGGTTTGAGCGTAAAGATGTTTGGGACATGAAGTGGGCAAATGACAATCCTGACTTGTTCGCCATGATGGAGAAAACCAGAATGTACGTCTTTAGGGATCTCGACCCAGAGGTAAATACTCAACTATCGTCAATAAAAAAATAAGAATAAAATTAGAGAAATTAGCTATACAACTTGCACTGTTATTATATAATAATATAATATATAATCTAGTTAACTGTTATATTTTCAAAAACAGGAGCCTATTCAAACCTCTGGATACATCTGCGACTTTGAAGACTTGGAGATCAAATCTGTTTTGCTTGATGAAATCATGAAGGTATAATTTTAAACAAGAAACTTTTAGGTTGCATGAAATAATCAGCTTTTTATTTTCATTTTAAATACCGAAAACGTAAGGATAGGGTAGAAACTTTACTTAATTTGTTTTATCTGAGAGGTTACTAACTCATTACAAAAAGAAGCTCTTTGCATAACTTGAGCTTTGTACCATAAAGGTTACAGTATCTGCTAACTGAGACGTTATGGACTGTCTTCTTTAAGGATCCAGAGCGACCAAACAAAGACAACCTCATCAACTTTGAAATCCGCTCCCTGAGAGACAGTCGGGCATTGATTGAAAAAGTTGGCATTGAAGATGCTTCACAATTTATTGAAGACAATCCTCATCCAAGACTCTGGTAAATGTTAGATGTGACACCTATGATTTAGTCTGTGAAGACAGTTTTTTTTTTATTGAGTGCTGAACTTTCCTCATTTATTCACTTGGTGCAGTTAATGTTAACACAGTTCGCTTTCTTTGTTTACCTGATATAGGACAAACAACACTAAAATAAAAACAAAAATCTTTACTATTAGACTTTTATGTCTGTGTGATCAGATTTGCTTCTGTGAATTTTCTGGCTGAAATGTTAACTCTGACAGGATTGCTCAAAAACAGCAAACATTCACTTGAGAGGTATATAAAGTCCAATAAATGTTTAACACTCTTCATGGACTGCAGGACCACTGGTAGCATTAAAGCATTATCTGTCTGTTTCTTTCCATTCTGCACTTGTCAGGCGTCTGCTGGCTGAGGCAGCCCTCCAAAAGCTGGATCTGAAGACCGCCGAGGAGGCCTTTGTCCATTGCAAAGACTACCCGGGCATTTTGTTTGTCAAACGCCTGGGCAACCTTAAGAGCGAGCCCATGAAACAAGCCGAAGTGGCGGCCTACTTTGGCAGGTTTGAGGAAGCTGAACGCATGTACCTGAATATGGATCGCAGGTACCGAAGGATCTAGTTCACATCTGCTTTCATTGAGGTTGAATGTGTTAAATCAGGTCATTATGTGACCACGTGTGTCTCTGTAGGGACCTCGCCATCAACCTCAGGATCAAGCTGGGAGACTGGTTCAAGGTGCTCAATCTACTTAAAAATGAATCTGGGGCCTGTGATGATGCTCTCCTCCAACAGGCTTACAATGGAGCTGGAGACTACTATGCCGATAGACAGAAGTGGTATTTCATCTTTGTTTACCTGAGAGTATTTCTGTATGTGGCCAAGAAATATCTACTTATAGTGGACATCTCTTTTTTGTATGCTGTACTGAGTATGTTTGTTTCTCAGAAACGTTTTACAAAGATCACTTGAAACTAGGGTTGGGCAAAATCATAACGTGTGCAATTAAATAATAAAACTGTCAACAATTAGTATGATTTGCCACTTTGTATTTACTGCACTTAATGCCATGTGAGGATGTATTTTTGTGTACGACACAGTGTCACTATCAGGTGCACATGTGAGCCCAGACGGCGTGGAGCTGCTAACCCTAACCCTACGAACTTGTTTAATCACCTGAATCACCAACATAAACTGGAGGATGAGGAAAGCCAGACAATGTGGACTGAGGCCACAACGATTAACAGATGACAATGCAAGTGCAATTGTCATTTGTTAATAGTCATAATAATTACTATTGATTAAATGCCACTATTAATTGTTACATTTTTTATGTCAATATTGCCCAACGTTACTTTAAACTATTTAGCGTTTTTAACAGAAATGTATCAAAGTGTTGTAAGTTAAACTCCAAAATGTAGACCCTAAAGTACAGAAAGCCAAAACATTAAAAATGAAAAGAAATAGAAAATATGCAGTATGTTAAACGTAAAATACTAAAAATACTTCCTCAATTAAGCTAAAATGTTTTCCTCTAAAGGGTGATGGCAGTGCAGAACTACCTTCAGGGTCATAACGAGGAGAAGTTGGCAGAGTGTTACTACATGTTGGAGGACTATGATGGCCTCGAAAGGCTGACTGCAGATCTGCCTGAGAATCATACACTGTTACAGGTGAGTCAACTTATCAGAAATAAGTTTTTGTTTATGTTTTGTCTTCATATACATCCGAATGATTTTATTTGATCCTTCTGCCATTTCCTCTCTATTGTCCATGTTGCAGGATATTGGGCAGATGTTTACCAATGTGGGGATGTGTGAACAGGCTGTGAATGCCTACTTGAAGTGCAACCAGGCAAAAGCTGCCGTGGACACGTGTGTCCATCTGAACCAGGTGAGAGACAGACGGAAAACTTCTGAGTTATTCTAAGAGAGCAGCAGTCAACCTGGCACCTGCTGTCGTCAAACCATCCTGCTGATGGGTAGTTCGCTCTGAAGTGTGAAAAGGAAGTTTAATCTTTTACTGTAAAATAATGACATTTTTTTAAGTAAACTACAAAAGTGAAGTGATCTGCTGTGATTCTATATGGGACCACAGCTGGCTTTAGTGTAATATCTGTTGTATTGTCTGTAATTAATGTTTAGTTTGCAAATATTTTAAAACCAAGCAGATTTTATGCATTTTTTCTGATTGTAATTTTCTTATTAACTGTTTTTTTTTCTGTCAGTGGAACAAAGCTGTGGAACTAGCAAGGACTCACAACATGAAGGAGATTAAATCTCTTCTTTCTAAATATGCCTCATATCTTCTGGAGAACAATAAAACTCTGGAGGCGGTGGAACTGTATCGAAAAGCCCACCACTTCCTTGATGCAGCTAAACTCATGTTTAAGGTGAGCTTACTGTTTTTATATACTTTCATTAAAAAAAAGATTATTATTTTTACAAAGCAATGCAACCAGAACCTCAGCTGAAACAGTTAAATATACAAATCCTGTTTTATTGTTTTCTAGGTTGAATTTTTAAAATATAATACTACAGTTGCAAACGTTAAAATGATTATTTTTTACCTGTAATAAACTGTATTCTTATAGTTTTTAAAACAGTTATTTACAGGGAAATTTTCACGTTTTCCTTCACTAAATCAAATGTCATCTGTTGGATAAAAATGTTCTCTATGAAGTATTCTGAGCAGAGTGCACACTGCCTCTGTTTACTCTAATGAAGATTTATGAGTTTGTATCTCTTGAACTTTGGCTTCACAGTTTGACTGTGTGTTTTGGCGTGCCTCACGCGTGACCACCAGTTCTTCTAAAACATCATAGTTCAGTGGTCGTCGCTGCAGTCTGGTTAAACAGAGGCTGCAGGTTTGAACCCAGGTTGCATCAAAAAGGGCATCTCACTTAAAACAGTTGCCACATATCTTATCATTGCTGATTTTATTTTTACATATCTTGTACATTTAAAATAAGACTGAATTTCAGCTACTTGTGTAAAATTTAGAGTTGTTATATGTTTATGTTTACAGATTGCAGAAGACGAGGCAAAGAAAAGAAGCCGACCTTTGAGGGTGAAGAAGCTTTATGTTCTGGCAGCACAGCTTGTTGAAAGCTACCATGAGCAGGTGAAGACGTCGCAGCAGAGCAAAGCCAAAGGAAACAAGTCAAAGGTAAATCACTGCCTACAGTTTAGTGTACACTCTGAGTTTAGACACTGCTCTGTTTTTTTAATAAAGCTTTCATCATATTAGAGGGTATGAAATAAGCAATCATATAATAACAAGTATTTTTTTAAATGAAATTGTGCAACACTTTGTTTATTGTTTTTGTGCAATTAGACAGCATTTGCACTCGCTGGCCTTCTGGAAGAAGATGCCATCTCTTCAGACAATCGTATTGTAGACAACGCCTGGCGAGGAGCCGAAGCATATCACTTCTTCCTGCTTGCTCAAAGGCATCTCTACGCAGGCCACACAGAAAATGCGATGCGCACCGGTACGATGACATAATCCCTTACCCAGAGTAGCTTTTACAGGAACTAGTAACAGTTAATGCAGTACAGCAAATTTGAAATTTATTTTATTTTATTTTAAGTGTGAATGGCAGGTACAATGTTTATCATTATCTCTTACTTTCTTCTTAACTGTAGGTCTTAAGTACTCTTACAAAGTGTGTTACTTGTTAAAAAAAAGAAAATATATTTATAATAACTATGTTAGATGTGGCACTTGCTTAATAAATTACCCTTTTTACTTAGATCTACTTAGATTCTGAACATACAGTATATGAAACTAGAAATCTGTTGCCATCTAGTGGTGGCTAACTGTATTACTGAAAATGTTTTGCCATTAAAATCAGTGGATTACACTTTTTTATTGAGATTTTTTTCAGTAAATTTAATGGATTGGATTTTAGACCAAACTAGGAAAACTATGATGTGATGCTGAGGTCCTTTTTTATCTTTCGTCAAACCGTTTAGTTCAAGTTGTGAACATCAATCTGCTGTAAAACTGTTGAACGGAAATGAATTAGTTTCCAAAGCTTGAGATTAAGTCTGACTCTGCTTTGTGTCGTCCATCTTCTAGCCCTCCACCTGCGTGAATTTGACGACATCATCCCTGCCGTGGAGATCTACTCCCTGCTCGCCCTTTGCTCTGCAGTCAGCCGGGCCTTCGGCACTTGCTCAAAGGCCTTCATCAAGCTGGAATCCCTGGAGAGTCTGAGCCCCGAGCAGCAGCAGCTCTATGAAGATCTGGCTCTGGAGATCTTCACTAAATACCCCCCAAAAGACAGCTTCATGATAGAGGCGGATATCTCAACAGAGGGGTGGGAATCAACACAGAATCATATCAAACAGTCAGCTCAACCCTAAATATGAGATTATAGACTGAAACTGATGAAATAATTTAATCAGAATAATGTATTTTTATGTATCTTACACACTTCTTTTATTCAATTAAAAGATGACAAAAACCAGAAAGCAATAAACAGGGGTGGAGCTCTTGTCTGTCTTACAGTGTTCCAAACTATTTCTTGAACATCTTTTAACCAGTTCTATTTTCCTGTTTCCTTTCAGGTCTGAGGGCAAAGTACCCACGTGCATCGTGACGGGTCTGCCTATCCAGGAGTACCAGTTTTGGATGTGCAGTGTGTGCAAACGCTGTGCTCTGGAACAGAAGATTAGTAAATACCGCTACTGCCCGCTGTGCCACAGTCCTTCAGCGTAATGTACAAAGTTTCACATGAAGATTTTAGTTCAAATAGGAAACTTTCAAACATGTTCTTTGTTTCAGACAAATAACGCTGACACCATAAGTTGGTCATCTGTAAACAGGCAGCTATGTGTTGTTGAATGATAGGACTATTTAATGTATCAATCAACAAAATTTATCTTCAGCTAGCTTCAATTTATGTGGTTTTAATAATTAAGTCATTTATACAATAGTTGTTGTAAAATACTTTGCATTTATACCGCTTGTAACTCTTTTACACTAAGGTTAATGGTATATAAAATTTTATATATCCTTGTTAAAAAAACATTCCTACTTTTATTCTTTTACCAGAAGTGTCTTTCAGAAACAACTTTAAATAAATAATATAAAAGTAAGCTTTGCAGACATTCATATACCTGCAGCTCATTCAGTAAAACATCAGTTTTAATTATGAATAATACAGTAATTCATATAACAGTTCATTCTAGAACTAAATTAAAGATATCTACTGTGCAGTGTGCTCTGATGCTTCCATCACTGTAATGTGTTGATTACACATGTTTTTCTGTTTACTGCTAAAAAGAGTGTACACAGAGTGTTGCTTTGACTCATTCACGCATGTTTGAGAAATCCATGAATCTCCTGTGGCAGCCATTCAAAGCTGCCTAAATGCTTGCTGGTACAAAGCATCATCTATTAAAGCACCACGCAGCTCCACCAGACATGGTGTAACTTCACGTCCAGTCTTTTTTTGGAGGCGTATGGGTTCATATATTGTCAATATGCCACCTAGTGGATAAGTGATACACACATATGAACAAAATGTGGGACAGCTTTCACCCTCAGCTGTTAACATTACCATTGATCAATAACATTTATAGACCACAGTTAGTGCTTCTGAATTTAGCCTATAAATTTAGCAAGTGTTAATCCACTAATAAAAGTTTTAATTAGCAAAAGCCCTATAAATTAGTTCCCCTATTAGTGTTTAGGGCTTTAGGGGAACTGTGTCCACCACTGAGTATGAAGCATGAAGATTTGCTGAAGTGGGAGTGTCGGAAACAACATGAGGTTCTTAAAGAGGCAAAGGCCAATTTTAGATACGCTATGATGCAAAGTCAAATTTATTTTTAATATATACAGCATTTCAATAACAAATAAAGGTAACATAGATACTTCAGTATAGTAAAATACACTGCCTGGCCCAAAAAAAAAAAAAAGTCACCACCTGGATTTAACGGACTATAATCTGGTGTTGCTGCAGTTGATCAGCTCTAGGTTCAGCAACAGTTTGTGCTCACAGAATGAGGTCAGCTGACTACCTGAATATACTGAATGACCAGGTTATTCCATCAATGGATTGTTTCTTCCCTGGTGGCACGGCCATATTCCAAGATGACAATGCCAGGATTCATCAGGCTGGAATTGTGAAAGAGTGGTTCAGGGATCATGAGACATCATTTTCACACATGGATTGGCTCCACAGAGTCCATTGAGAATCTTTGGGATGTGCTGGAGAAGGCTTTGCACAGGGGTCATTCTCTGCCATCATCCATGCAAGCTCTTGGTGAGAAATGAGTGCAACACTGGATGGAAATAAATCTTGTGACATTGCAGAAGCTTATTGAATAAATGCCAGAGTGAATGTGCTAAAGACAGTCCAACGGAATATTAGAGTGTGGCCTATTTTTAAGGACATAAGTGGAAGAAGATGGAGATGGCCAGACAGTATTTAAGTCTTTGCTTGGAAAATACATAATACCCTCACCCATTTAAGCAAATTACCTTTTTAAAGTAATTTTTGTAAAGGTGGTTGTTTGTGACATCTTGTCTTTGATCAGTGATTGTTTTATCAGAACTTTTCTTTTTATAACTTTCATGAGAGGTTTCAGGTTTTCATGAAGATTTTATGCACCTTTCCATCAAGTCACTCTGAAGCCACTTATGACCTCCTGTGTGCTTTAAAAATAGTAGTCCATACCTTACACTTAAGTCTTCATGTTGACATAAATGTTTCAATGCGCATGTCTCCGATAGTAGCTGTAAACTTTTTAATCGTTGCAGAATGGTTTAACTCGCTGTGGCTTCATCACTTTTATCTCTGCTGCATGGGCGTTCTGTCGTATTGCAGTTCACTTCCACAGCTTGGTTCATTGAAACACATTTTATCCAAATGTTCTTTTATCGGTTTTTATTTGCATTTGGATTTTAGCAAGCAGTCTTGCATAACTAGAAGATATCAAAAGGGGCACACAGTTACATTTCACATTACTCAGAAAATAACACTTAGCATTTGAAAAAAAAAATGTCGTATTAGGTCATAGTTACCAGAGTGGACACCATAAACAAGCTGCAGCACTATAAACTGGTGGTGCATCGTGCATTAAAGTTTAAACATATTCTGGAGGAGTAGCAGCATTTCTGAAGCTGCTCGGGACTCCTTAACATCCCACTTGTGTTTGTGCTGCTCCCACATTCTGCATGGAGTAGAGACAAACAGCTGCTTGAGGTAATGTTGACTCTTCCTTTTTATCTATTTATTTATGTAGTTATAATACACCTATTATGTGGCAGACACTTTCACTTTTGCAGCTGTTTTTCTTTAAAACTATGTAAATAAATATAAATACTACTGTTAAATGCCTACAAGAGCTATAATAGTGTATTAAATGCATTTCTTTTTACAAATGTACCAAAAATGGGTTTGTGTGACAACAACATTTTGTGTGTTTTACATTAGAAATCACTTGTAGGTGATGTTGACACAAAAGCCTCAGAAGCAACTTGATTCTTGAGGACACTGATGTAAAACTCTTAGATGTGATCAAATGACGGCAATATCTGAAATGTGCTTATTTCTGTTTTGTTTTTTTCTGCAGAAGAAGAGGTCTTTTATATTTTGAAGACGGATAAGTGAGCAGCCTCGTCATGGTTTATGGTCAGATTCTCCAACAGCCTGACGACTGCTTCATTAATGTAAATGTTGGAGGATTCAGGCAGCGCATGAATCACGCCGTACTGAGGAGGTTCCCGCAGACCCGTCTCGGTCGCCTTCTGTGCTGCAGTTCCAAAGAGGCCATCCTGGAACTCTGCGACGACTTCAGTCCCTCTGAAATGGAATACTACTTTGACCGCAGCCCGAGTTTCTTTTGTTACATCCTCAACTTTTACCTCACGGGGAAAATCCACCTGGTAGACGGCCTGTGCGTGGTTTCGTTTGTCCAGGAGATCGAGTACTGGGGCATCAAGGAGCGCCACCTGGACTTGTGCTGCAGCAGCAGATTCCTGGAACTGATGGAGCAAACGTGGGATCAAAGAAGTGATGACCAGCAGCTCCAGAACTCAGGCTCTTCTGCTGAGGAGCTTACAGCTTCTGAGGACGATATTGAATTATTTGAAGGCTCCTGCTGTGCAGATGTTCGCAGAAGTGTTTGGATTCGACTTGAGAATCCAGGTTTCTCCACCTCAGCTAAAGTAATGGCTGCAGCATCTGTGAGCGTGGTGATCGTCTCCATTGTTGCCATGTGTTTGAACAGCATGCCAGACTTTCATCAGGTGGATTCTGATAAGAAGCACGTTGAAAATCCGGTGCTGGCTTTGTTTGAGAACTTCTGCATCCTGTTCTTCTCTGCAGAGTTCACTCTCCGTTTGGCTGTTGCACCGTCAGCCAAGAAGTTCTTGCTCCGCCCTTTGAATATTATTGATTTGTTGTCAATTTTGCCCTTCTACGTGACGACAGTCTGCAATGAAATGAGCACGGATAAGAACCCGGAGCTCGAGAATGTTGGCAAAGTGATTCAGATCTTGAGGTTGATGCGAGTGTTTCGTATTTTGAAGCTGGCTCGTCACTCAGCTGGGCTCCGCTCTCTGGGAGCCACGATGCGACACAGCTCCAAAGAAATGGGCCAGCTGGTGCTCTTCTTGTCCTTGGGGGTTTCGTTGTTTTCTGCTCTTATTTACTTTGCAGAGAAAGAATCGAAAGTATCAGAGCTGCAGACTATTCCTATTGGCTGGTGGTGGGCTACCATAAGCATGACCACAGTGGGCTACGGGGACACAGTTCCAGTTACTTCAGCTGGGAGGATGATAGGAACTCTGTGCATCGTCTGCGGGCTGCTGATAGTTGCTCTGCCCATTACCAACATCTTTAACAAGTTCTCCAAGTTCCATCAGAGGCAAAGACGCTTTAATGTCAAGCAGAACGGAAACTGAACTGAACCATTTAAAATATTGTCATTAATAAGTAGGTCTTGCTGAAGTCTCTAACTTGTGCCTGGGTTTGTGTAGAGATTTGTGTTTTTGTGTTTCACTGGCAGCTGAGAACATTTAGAAAGCAGCCGTCTGCAACTGCTAACACGCCTCTGGCTTCAGCCATTAAATAAATATTTAAATCTGCACTTAGAGACATCGAGTTCCTCCTTCTGTGACATCCCTTCACACTTAAAGTCACACGTTATTGCTTTGATTTGATTGCCCTGCCTTTTTTAATTATAAAGACACAGGAACATGGCTCAGCACTGAGGAGGCATTGAGCAGGATTTTATGATAAATTCATTTGTCCCCACAAAGAACAAGTAGTGTCTCCAAAGGTCTGAGTAGGCCATGCAATCCTGTCATCCTTTTTAAAATCATTTTCATCCCTTTTATTTTCTGTGCAAATATGCTAATCATACAATTAGAATTAGAGGCCGTGTTTTAGACAACTGTCAAGTCATCAATCTTTCCCATGATTGTGTAGCCTACAGAACTAGACAGAGAGACCATTAGACCATTTAAAGGCCTTTGCAGGTGTTTTCAGTTAATTAGCTGATTAGAGTGTGGCACCAGGTGTCTTCAATATTGAACCTTTTCCCAGTATTTTATTTTTCTGAGATACTGAATTTGGGATTTTCATTGGTTGTCAGTTATAATCATCAAAATTAAAAGAAATAAACATTTGAAATATATCAGTCTTTGTGTAATGAAATAACAAGTTTCACTTTTTGAATGGAATTACTGAAATCAACCTTTTTCTATGATATTCTAATGTTGTGACCAGCACCTGTATATACACTTTTAGAATTGTTTGTTATTTGTGCAATGCATCTTGTTGGTAAGTTATGTTCATGCATGTATGTGTGAAAGCTAGGGGAGACTGGGGACAGTAGCAACATATCATTTTCCTTCAAACTGACACAAACTAGAGTGATGACACTCACATGTCATCACATAAAATTATGATGCTTTTTTTTCTGCAAGGTGGGGACCTTGCAGAAAAAAAAGCAGGTTCAAAAACTGCTCCAGGATTTATTTGAAAATAACTTTTTGTGGTATGAAATAAATGTTTGTGCTTAGCTTTGTTTTTGTTTCACTGTTATCATCGTTTTTGTGATCCAGAGCAAACTTATTTGGTTTGAACCACAAGTGATATGTTTACTTTTAATTACTATGGTTAGCATGTTTTAAGTTCAGCTTATTTAGCTAACACATGAGGTTTTAATAAGAAAAACAGTTGCAACTGTCCTCATACAATGCATTAAAATGAATAAAAATGAATCACAAAGTTAATATTTAGATGTTGAAATTAAGTTCATGACAGTGTTCTAGTTTAAAACGTATAAGTGTTTAAGGTGTATTTTCTACAGGTTTTTTTCAAATTTTGCATAATGAATGCATACGCTAACAACAGGCAAAACAAAAGTTAATTGCCTCACAAATTGTTCCATTCTTCCTGTCACTGAAATCCAACTGTATTTAATGGCAGTTAGTCTTTAACATATAAGGTCGCAATTATGAAGACTAAGTGTGTTTATTGTATAACATTTGGTTTGTCTAATCCAAACCATCTCTATGTAACAGAATCAAATGCAAAAAAAAGTTGCAACTGTCCCCAATAAAATAAAAAAAACAATATGTACTTTATGTTCTAATATGTTTTAAATCAGTGGACCACATGGAGTCATGTACAGTATATGGTTTAGGTGCTGCCCTGGTTCATCACAGCTGAACCTAATGAGTGCTTAATTAGGCCTCCTCAGTATGCCATCAAGGCCTAATCACTCCTTAGGTTCAGCTGTGTTGAACCTAAAACATGCAGGACACCACTGTTTTAAATGTTGTTAGGACATCTTGTGAACAGGAATAATTTTATGTATATTTATCAATCATAAGTTTTTTGGTTTTTTTTAGAAAAAATAAACAGACATTTTTGTATTTTAAATGCAACACCAACTGTATTGCCAAACAAAATAAATAAATAAGGAAATGAGAAGTGTAATAATGTCAAACTTTGAATTGCCAAATAAATATTTAAAAGGTTTACATTATACTGAATAGTGTAAAGGAAAATATACTTTATGGAAACTTACATGGAAATATTCAAGTATTTCAACTTTTCAAAAAAAATTGGTTTTGAAAAGATCATTTTAATCAGACAAAGACTCCATCTGGTCTTAACTGATCCTGCAGCTGTAATATGTAATAAGACATCAAATGCATTTGGTGCACAATTAGATGAACATCAAAATGACATGAACGTTTATGTATTAAATTTCATTAAAACCTAGCTGATGCTGTTGATAAAGCAAAAGAGCAAAACACTTTTTTTTTAAACTGCAGTTTCTTCCTAGAACCACTTGAGGGCACTAAGCACTCATTATTTGAGCAAAAACACTGAGAAGTCTCTGATAGACGATGTAGAACATTGTCTGGTCATATAATGGAAAAACTGATCAAAAATAAACAAATAATATTTCATGTACTCCAAAGAGGTGTTTATTTGATTCTAAAAGACAAACAATTTTGACTTTAATGCCATCTGACGTTTTGAAGCAAAAATAAATCTTACTGACTTACAGGTTGTGTCAAATGTTGATTCCTTGTGTTGATGTTTTGGTGCCAGGTGCACTCAAAAGGTTTGTTTCTGGACCTCAGTGGACAGATTGTGATGACTAAAGAAATGAGTGAGTTGACATTTATAAAATAATTCAACTATTTTTTTTTAATCCATGTAGATTCAGTCCAACAGTCCAACACAACCATGCAGTCAATTTTTTTACCACCGGTAGAATATCAGCCAGATGAAGGAGAAATGATGATAAGACGGGTATCTCTGATTAACATGAAGTAAAGTTCTTTTTTTAGAACCCCCACAGAGGATGCATGTGTATCAACTTAATGTTGGATCAGCTAAAATGATTTCAATCTGGGAGGCCTTCAGTTTTTAGTTGTTTGTTTTCAGTTTTTGTCCTGGTCATGTTGTGTGCACCAAGTTGTGTTACCTCAGATGTCTAATTCAGACTTCATTATTTTTTTCTTTCTTGCAGTTCTTTTTCTTTTGCTCTCATTAGAGCAGAAGTGTTTTTAAATTGTTCAGAAACTTTTCAAAATATATATTGTTTTTCAGCCGCTGATGAAAAAAAATGACCAAACTATTCAGTGCTGGCTCAAAAAGTTTCCTTACTTTGTTGCCGCAAAGGAAAAACTATTTTTAACAACTCTAATATGTTGGTTCGAGCACATGGTGAGTATAAACAGGCTTGTATTTTCTCCACCCAGACAATGTTTGATGTGTTTATTATAATTTATATTATGTTTATTTCTTCTAAAATTCTCCAGACCCTAAAACAAACATTTATTTAGAATGAATTTTAGGCTCAACAAATTGTTGCATGTATCCGGTAATTTCTTTAGTTAATTTTTTAACCTA
>JARVGW010000336.1:11827891-11852028 GCA_031762495.1 Anablepsoides rubrolineatus
GAAAACCATGAAATATTTTGTTTCATGAGCTGAAAGTGAATACTGTTAATAACTCTAATAACCTGTTGGCAGTAATACTGACTACCTATACATGGCTTACTCTCAATAAAAAAAATAATAAGGCCACGAGCTCAGCTATACTGTGAGGTCAGGAGGTTCCCCCACACTTTCTATGGTCTCAAATTTGCCAAATTGGGACAAACTTTTCCCCCAAAACCGGTTAAAAAAGGATTATTCTAATAGTTTATTTCACTTCTTTCCCAAGGTGGAGGTGGGGCCAACAACTCCCCTCTGTGGCCCCAGGTGAAAATGGAACCACAAGATGGTGATGAAGGTCAAGGTGCGAGCCACCATCACCACCACCACCACCACGGGGCCCTGAGCGGCGACGTGTTCGAAGAGGGAGGACCCATGTCCACCATGAGTGAATCAGGAGGCGCCATGGCGCCGTCACCTGGAGGGCTGGCGTCTGACGGCAGCTACGCCTCACATTCACCAGATTCACTTATGGGAACCTCCCCTGTCTTCAACCAGAGACCCAAGAAACGAATGAAAAGGATGTGAAGATTTGCGTGTGGGGTCGTGAAAAACCTCAGATAGACTCTTAGTGTTTCTCCCATGTTTTTATCCCATCAGTGAGAAAAGAACTAAACTAAAAGACGATCAGTTCATCCAGTGAAGACTGAACTGATGGCAAGCTGGAGTATTAAGAATTCAGGTTTTTCTATTTTCTCTGAATTACAAGTTGGAAACTGGTGTTTACAACCAAATAAACATCTTGTGACGTATCTATACATGAAGTTTTATGGTTGTCTGGATAAACAGGTCATTTTAAGAGAGTAAACTCAGTCTGTTTCAGTTGCAAGGTTTTATATTTTGGAACATAAAAAAGTTCATTAAAAGTGAGATCTTTATTGGATGTCTGCCTAAATGCTTAAGGCCAAAAAACTAGAAAATTCAGGTTTTATAGAAGTACTCGTGCTTGCTTTTCTTAGAGTTAAAATGTTTTGCTAAATACTTGATGAGAATGTATTTTTTTCTAATCTTTTAATGCTTTAATTTGAGTTTAAGAGCTGATGATATTTAATTATGCCTTCACATAGAGTTTAAAATATAAGTAAAGCAATGATATTTTCTTAAGGATTACCTAATGAACCTAATTTTTCCACCAAATGGGCCAACCTAGAATAAACACGTCCTGCTCCTACATTAATTCATCTTCCAATTCCATTCATCAATATGAAACTTTGGTTCATAAACAAACGCACCTCGTGCCGCCGCAAATTACGAGACATTTTCAACTTCTTGTTTTCCCAATGCAGCACTCTTCACAAGTATCTCGACACAGTAAGAAGATTCACACTCCTGCCAACCTGAAGCCGCTTCACCACATTAGCATCTGTTTCAGTAATGAGGCAAAGCTGTGGATGCAACACCAGAAGCAATTATGGCTTGGTTGTTTGCATCACGAAGGCAACATCAATCCAGCCTTAATGGCAAATTAATTATGCCATGCATAACTCTGCATCCTGAATGAGCAGGCCTGTTTGAGTGCAAGTGATTTTCTTTTGTGTGGACCTTTTTCATTTTCACAATTGGACAGGTAATTGTCTGTTCCTCTGGAAAATGCTGATGGGGGTCATATATATTGATATTCAGTTAGCTGTATTGATTTATGTTTTCTGCAGTGCTGTGGGAGCCAGATGATGGTTCAGGGCAACTGAAAGAATAAAGTTGGACTTCTGTGCTATTGCTCTTGTTGAGCAGCATTGTCAACATTTCGAGGTGCTGTAAATAAAAAGTTAAAGTTAGGATGAGATAAACAAGCAATTCAAAAAAATAGACTTGATTAGTAATACTTTTATTTAGCTAATTTGAACTATTCACTGAGTATTTTCAAACAAAAGTTTCCATAATGATGCCTTTAGATGCGCTACTAACCATTTGTGACCTATCATATCAAAGCGAGGATTAAGTTTAAAAGTGCGATTTGGCAAAATAGGCATATATAGGGGTTTGATTTAAATGTTTGCAAAAATTACATTTTGTTAAAATAACAAATAAATGACTTACGAATGTATCATTTGAATAAATTGTTTGAATTATAATCCTAAAAATAATTGAAGCATTTTTTAGCAAAAAAAAAATCAAATTTTGAGAAAAAAAAAAAACACCTCTAAAATTTTGGGATTTTGTTTCTTTGCAGCTGGGAAATCCCAATATTCAAATACTATTTGAGGTTTCTTCTTTATAATGACATAAAAAAATTAGGATGCAGACCAAATATTAATGTATCATTGTTAACCAACAAAACTAATGAGGTCATTTCTCTGGTTCTGCTTATGATATCAGAATGATCCAGGTATCAAAATGTAGCTTTTAAAGCCAGGAATCGGAAAATGTGATTTGGTCATTTTGACCAAATGTGACTTAATCCTTATCTTGATATGATGGGTCACATGTATTTATCTGCAAATGCAACATAATTGCATGCAAATCCTTACTGACTGTATTAGAGTTAGATTTAACCACATCATTAAGTCATGACACCCCAGCTTTATGAGAAGGCTCTTTGTTGGATCAGGAATGTTTGGCCATTCGGTGAATTTAAGGTTTGTGGAGGAAAGTCTGCGCTATGGTCGGATCTCTTTCTTTGGTCTTTAAGTCCAAAGCTTTGAGGTGTTACTGAGTTTGAACTTGTCTCTGAGAATTGAACTGCTTTTTGCTCACAGCTTAGTTGATTAACTGCAGGTGTCCAACTCCAGACCTAAATCCAACCTCATTTTCACTGCGGGTTTGATTCACTGCAGTATTATTCTTTTTGCTGCTTGTGTGGACTAGTTTCTTTCATGCACTATGAAATGTTGATAAGTCTCAGTCCAACCGGAGTGTTTCTTCTTCTTTTTTTTTTATTGAAAAATGGTTGAAAAATGCTGCATATCCTCTGAGACGTGACTCTGTTCTGTAATAAATTTAGTGTCTATGATAACGTTTTTTTTTCCCCTCTGAACAAAGCTTTGTCTATTCATCATCTAATGACATGCTCACCTTCAGCCTGCCTGGTCATTGGTACATTTTCATAGCCCTGATCGACTCAACTTAGTAAATTTGCAACCCATCTAAATAGTATTAGTGCAAGTGAAAAAAGAAGTTTTTTTTGTGTGCTTTCAAACTAACCTTTGACTTAGCAGCACTTTCAAACATTTTAGCTTTAGTGACTCATTTCCAACAGCCATGTTCATGAGACCTGCTCTAAACACAAGTTCATTTCTTATTTAAATAAAATACAGAACCCTTATTGATCCTTGTAGTCCGTCTAAACCCTGGAACAGTTCTAATCTGCTGCGGCTGCTGTGACAGATGGGATTAAAACTTCAGCATTTCAACCTTGCTGAGGCAACATGACTCCCCTTTTCCCTCAGTTGTCAACAGCTCCTGAGCTGCTTTGCGCCGTGGAGGAAAAACTTGTAATTACAAAAAATGCCAGGATGTCTTTCTCCTAAGCAGGGGTCTCAGAGTGGGGCCAGAGTGCACAGAGAGAGAAGGAAAGGACCCAACAGATGATTAATTACCTGGCTGCGTGCAAAGCCATTCATTTAGCATGAAATTTATTCTCTCCAGCTGAGTTTGTGAGCAGAATGAGGATTAATTTTTCCACTATGAGCCCAGAGAGTCATGCAGAGCATCTGCTTTTTATTTAAAGAATCATTAGGAAAGTCTGGCTAAAATAAGCAGAGTCATCTTTCTCGTATTTATTCTGTTCTCATAGGAGGTACTGTACATGCGGGGTGGAAACAAACAATAAATTACGAGATGATGATATCAAAAGAAAGATGAATTGCCAGACATATAGAATGTGACAGGTACAACGAGTGCCACCGTACGGCCATCTGACTGCACCTCTGAGACGGGAGAATTGATTGCAGTAGCATCGAAAGCCGCGCTTTAGATCAATCAATGGATATTTTCTCTTGCGTGATGAAGCTAAGAATGGAAAATGAACCAAGGACTGCTACAGATGAACCCAAACTTGGAATCCATCCATCTATCCATCCATCCACCGGTTCCATTATTTTCTTAGAGAATCACCAAAAATATGAGGCAAAGTTAATCAAAAAGGGAGTTAATTTAACATATGCTGCACCTCACAGACAAATGAGGTTTTATTACATGAGGTCAGCAGTTTGAAATCAATCATAAAAGTAAACTAGTGCTGTCATTAACTCTGCAGTTAAAGTTTTGTTCTTCTCTTCTCTGTCACGACTACACTGTAAAATGTCAAACTGAGTCATATCAGAGGACGTAATTTGTGCTGATGGACATAAAGTATGTGTTTCAAATAGATTTGTTTAGGGGGGAGGGGGAATTTAGCAAAATTGACTTTTTTGAGCTTTATATAATGTTATAATTTTATTCCCTCTTCAAAACCATGCTTTGACTCATTCATGCATGTTTGAGAAATCCTTACATTGGAGATGGTCATTTGCAGCTTCCTTGTTAAGATGTGCTGAAATGGGAGTGTCAGAAACAGTAGGAGGTTCTTAAAGAGACAGAAGACAACTTCAAGATGTTTAGATTTAGAAGTCAAATTTATTTTTGATATAGCATTTTCATTACAACTGAAGGTAGCTTGATTGGGGTATAGAATTGGACTATGTGAAACACATAATACCCCCCTTTAATTATATAAGAACTTTATTTTCTGTCCAGACCTCTTGATATTTAAAGATGGCACCCAAACTCAATTTTTTCCCTGAGAGCTCTTATCAATTTTCATTTGTGGCCTAACTTGAATTTTATATCAAAAGAACTCTGCAGAAAAACACATTTATATTGAAAACTGACTTGAATCTGTGTGCAGTGGGTTTGTTTTTCCCAGTGACATCTCCTCAGCCGGCCACTGGGGAGCAATGTTGCACCTCACAGCCACTGAAGCTGGAGCAAACTCCTCTGAAGGATTTTTGTATTCATCCAGTTACCACAGAGACTGGGGGGCACTCCCAAACCTTCCGAGCAAGCAACACTTCATGCTGCCGAGATGCTACAGAGTGAATACATTTCCTCAACACATGGTAATAATTAGCTTGCTGTTGCTGCTGCTGTGTGTCCGTGTCTGTGCATGTCTGGGCAGGGATGGACTGCAGCATCAAAGAAAACATGAGCCCAGAACACAGTCAGGAGGATTTGTGCCTCATAACATGAAATGTATCCGCAGGATTGTCTTGTATTCTGGATTCTACACACTTTGAAGCCACTACGAGGAGTTAATTCTCTTAAATGATCCTCCCTAATTTGACTAATTGCCTATCAGTCATTACAGCAAGTACAGTGTTTTCTCACAAGACAAAAGGATTAAAATATATGAATTGTGTCTGCAAACAACTGGCAGTATATAAAACAGAACCTTCCGTCTTTGCTTTTTTATTTCACAAGCAGCTGATGCTGTGGGGAGTGTATTCACACGAGGAACTGAAAGCACTTTAGATGGAGGTACAGATATGATAAAGAAGTCCCGGATCCCTCGCAGCACCATCAGCTGTACAGTACAACGCTCCTGGTGTTCAAACTCATTAAACTGACGCAAATTTTAGACATGCCAGAAATAGCAAATTGCCTTTGGATGAGTAACAGGGCTGAAACACTGCTGCAATTTCAAGTCCTTGGTTTTTCCCCCTTCTTTATTTTTTTAACTAAATCAGGGCAAATGAGACCCTTTCGTCACAAACAAAAGAGAGGATGATCAAAAGCAACCACTTTTCAGTTGACTTTTTATATTAATCAAACAAGATGGTACATCTCACTTGCTTGTTTTGCTTAGTTTGTCTGCATCCAATGAGCACATGAAAGCACTCTCGCCAAAACGTCCTTGTGTGGACTCAAACAGATTTGGCTTCACTTAAAAGCTCAGGGGCTCCAAGGAAAACCGGATTTGTGGATATTTGAAGGGCCTTTACTATATTGACAGTGTGCCGTTTTTACCATCCACCTCCATCGGTCTTGGATCTTGTGGGAAATAAGTTGTAAAGGTTCTGTTTTGTGGATAAGGGTCTAAAAAAGTCATTGAATGCATCACATCACTTTAATCCAACTGTGCAGTTTTACCTCTGCAGATCTGGGATCACTGTGACCTGCACGTTTACTGCTTTTTAAAGGGTGGTTATTATGTATTTTCCAGGCACATATTTTCAATTCTATACCACAGTCAAGTAACTATGATACCTTCAGTTGTTATGAAAGTCCTGTATGCATCAAAAATAATCTTAACACCTTTATAATGAGCCTCCTACCGTTTCCGACACTTCAGCACGTCTTCACAACAATACTTCAAGGAGGGGTGCTCTGTGGGGCAGGAGCTTGGTTGGGGACTCTAGGGAGGAGCTTTGTGTTAATAAGTGGAACTTTGTACCAGCAAGCATTTAGGCAGCTCCACATGGCTACCACAGGAGATTCAAGGATTTCTCAAACATGCATAAATGAGTCAAAGCAACACTCTGGGTATGTTTTTGATGAAGAAATGACAACATGATAAAAAGCTCAAAAAGGTTGATTTTGCATAATACCTTCCTTTGAAGTTATTTTTGTATATGACTTTCTGGAGTGTAAAAAAACCCCAATATAGCATCAGATTACATTTATATTGTTACTTTCCTTTTACTTCCCGCTCTACTTCCAAAAACCATCTTATTTTTGTTGCGAGTGCGCTTTTCTGTTTCAAGAATTTGTATTTTAAAGAATCTTAAACATTTTTTCAAAGGAAGAAAGTTGTGACACGTATAGCAAATATACTTTGCCATCCCATTCCTGTCTTCTAGCTTTGGCACATTTTCTGAAGCTGTCAAAACACTTTCCAGACTGTGGAAACCTTGAGTTCTGATAACAATGTGCTGCAGTGTTTTCTTTTTTTGATCTCTGATGGATCTTATTTGGCATTTTCTCCCCCCCCCAAAAAAAACAACAAAAAAAGTGCTGCTGGATGCAGATGTGCAGAGAAAAGACTGGAAGCGTTGAGGTTTTGTTTACACGCTTCGAGGTGTTAAAACTGGGCCAAGAGCTGACCAAATTTTTCTGACTTTAAGGGAACCAGGAAGGCAGGTTTATTTCCAAACATAAGTGCAATAACACATATAATGCATAAAAGTTTGAACAATTCATGTGGTGTGTTTAATGTACCGCAAAGCAACACTCCTCCTCATCATCGTCATCCTCCTCCTGCTGCTTATTATTTATCTCCCACTCAGACTTAGTCATTAAATTACTTTGTTCAAAGCTTGAAATTCTAACTTCAGTTTGTAGGAACATGTGTTATCTTCAGGACTTCTCATTGTGAGACAGCTTCTTCCATTGCTAATTACTGTCTCGCACACAGACACAAATGGAGTCGTCAGATGAGCTCCCGCTGCGAGCTTGGTGTCGTTTCTGTTCACTTTGTCAGGTGTGAAAAAGTGCTCTGTGGTGCTTCATCAGCTTCTGTTAGCAAGTTTCCTTTCACATTTATGCTCCGCTTCCTTTTGTTTTCACGTCCTGAGCTTGAGCTGTTTGGCTGACTACAGTAAGAAACCCAACAAAAGAGTCCAAAGTTTGTCAAGTTAACCTTATTGATTTGTCTTTTTTCTTCTGAGCTCAATCACACTTGAGTACCTCTCTGCTCCCTCAAAGAAACCTTTCTATAGTGTCTCTAATGAGTGCTTCCAGGAATACCCAAAATAATGTCTTCTTGCTGAAAATTTCAGGTTTGGAAAAAAAAATACAAAAAAAAAATCATCCTCCTGGCAAGAAATGTCTTTTGATAAAAAAAAAAAGCCTCAAAAAGTATAGCCTGTTCTGTCCTCTTGCCTCACTGTTGTCAGGTAATGAAAGAGACTGGCAGAGGCTGATTGTGCCGTGAGGATGTAGAACAGCTGCAAGAAATGGTTTGACATTTCAAGAGATGCTCATGTTTGCTTTTGCAGTCAGACATTTCTGAAGATCAACACTTTCTATGCATTTAGGGTAAATATGTAAAAAGAAATTCTATCAGCATTTTTCACATTGTTAATGCAGTGAAAAGAATCATCAACAAAGATTAATCTTTGGTTCGAGGTGGGTGGTGTTGGGGGGATACTATTGACTTTTTTGAGCTTCAAATTTACTGCTGGAAGACACATTTTGCATGATTTCTGAGTTTTCAGAAATCCAATGCAAAGTCAAACTTACTTTTGATATATACAGCATTTTCATAAGAACTGGTTACATAATCCCCCCTCCCCTCCCACCGCACCCCTAATATGACATGAGTGGGAAACTAAAACAGTCTTGTATAAAGTACCACAAAGTGATACTTGTGTAAAAGTACAAGTATCTTACCAAAAATTACTTTGGTAAAAGTTAAAGTCTCCTTTAGGAATATTACTTGAGTAAAAGTCCTAAAGTATCTAATATTTTTTGTTAAAAGTAAAATTATTGATTTAAATTGAGCAGTTAGATTTTCTGTAAAGACATTTATTAGGAGGTGACCTTCTCCAAAACAAGGCAGAAATTACTGTCATACTAAAATAATGAATTTATGTTAAATTTAGGATGCACTCGTCTAGCTGTTTCAGTTTATATACATACTTTTCTCCAAAACAAAAAATTTATCCGAAGGCTGCGGCCAAATGCAATAATATAATTCATGAAATACAAATACTTTTTAAGTACAGTCCTTTTATTTTAATGACTATGTCCTGCTGGAGTGTGACATGATTTGTTTGTGTACAAACTAATACGGTATCAAAGGCTGAAATATAATTAAGTAAAGTACAGATACCCAAAGATTCTACATAAGTACAGTAATAAAGTATTTGTAGTTACTTTACAACTCTGACTAAAAACACAAGAATAATTTTGACAAACTGCACCAACACATTCTCACTCCCAACTTATCACATATTGATGCTTGGTACCGTCTGCATCTGGTTTTGACTTGTCGGGTAACCCTGTCGCATCAGTTATTGACGTCTGTGGCTTTTCCGGGTTTGCGCCACATAGGGGTCTTTGGGTTGGGGTCCGTAGTAGGGATCAGGATTACTGGTTCATTTTACTGAGGTCAGGGATAGGATGTCTAGGGTTAATAGAAGTTAAATTTAGGGTCTGGGACAGTTAATTGTCATGCATTTTCTACTCTTCAAAGCAGCAGATCCAGTGCCAGTCTTGGAGGGGATCAAGCTGGACAAAACGTTCAAGGTGGTCCAGGAATGCTTCCAGTTCATGTCCAAGGGTCCAAGCAAATGTTTCTCTGCCTGTTCCACCTCTAATCACTGAGGGAGCCCAGCTGTGTCTGATATCACCAGCTCAATTTTTTAAGGGGTTTCCATCCGGCCACTCCTGCGTACATCTGGGTCGACCTCCTGAATTGTGTCACCTTATTGCTCTCCTAATTTTCTCTCATTTCTTTTTCCAAACACCTCTCTCTGGGATGTCTTGAAGTCAGTCTTTACTACAATTTCACTAAGATAGACTTTTACTGTCACCTAAAACAACCTGAAAGGAAACAAGCACAATATTATTATGATGATTTAATATAAGTACTCAAACACTTCAATCAAAACTTTCTTCAACTGAAAAGACAGCACTCATTTTTAATTAACGAAATAAAAAAGTAATAATAAACAAAGTTGACTTTTATCCCTTGAAAAGTACAAACTCTTGTTGCTGTAAAGTTTTTGCTGTAAACTCTTTAGTTTAAAAAGTGTGGCCTTCAAATGCCTCGACTACACAAATGATTCAATTACTCCTCCTTTTAAAATGTGCAAGCAGAGATAACGTTTCAGAGCCGGAGAGGGAGGAGTGAATGAAATAACCTGAGCTAACTTCTCTATGCCCTCAACACTTGTAATATCATTTTCTATTAAAAGTCTTTTCTCTCCTGTAATTACCCCAATCCCTTTACAAGACAAGCATCTCGGCATTTGCGCAAACGAAATTTTGTTTGTGCTGCAGTGAACTCTCGGATGAGACCGGCTGATACTGTTGTGCTGAATGGCATCACAGTCCTAATAAAATACCTGTTGAGTTAAATACAGCTTTCAAAGGCTGTCTTTTAGTTAGCATTTTTTTTTTTAAGTTTTTCTTAAAAAAAAAAAATCTTTGGGGAAATTAATTTCACTCCTGTTGCTTCTAAGCTTCACATTCAAGCTAAAAAAAAAAAGTGACGGAGACTGTTAATTCAGGTCACAGCTTTGATTTACACAGGTTTACAGTGTTATTAATTGCAAATCTTTTTTTTTTTAAATACTACTAGCAAGAAAAAAAACAAACAAACACATTTTGGAGTTTTATAAGTCTCTAAATTTGGCTTTGTAAAGGAAGGCCAAACAAATCCAATGTGGTTTCTAGGGGAAACAGATTTCAATCAGAGCTAAAAATACAGAAATGAGGCAAAAATAACTGTTTATATCAAGTTTACAATTTTAATTACAAACATTTTAACATGAACACAGCAGAGATACAGAGTCAGACTCACTCTAAGTTATCAAAAATAGTTTATTGATACAGGAAAATACATTATAAACTAATGAAATTATAATTGTTTCAACTATTACCCTTTCTTTATTAGGGACTCCCATGAATTTTACACACTGGACCTTTAAGAGGCAGATATTTTAATCGGTTTGTGATCAGTTTCTGTTTAAATCTGACTTTGCTCCTTTGAGGCAACAGGGGTTATTTCCATTCAGCTGGTCTGACAAAGAGCAGAACTCGATAAACAGGATCAAATTGCACAGACAGGCAGCGGGATGAGCTGCTGCTATGGCAACCACCAACACCATATCTCCCCAGTACTGAGATTCCTCATCTTAGATGCCGACAATGCAGGAAAACTCTGATTCGGCAGGACTTAAGGAGCTACAGACAAAACAAGGCACTAGTTGTTGTGAATAATCCAGGGTCGGCTGTCATGACCTGATGGCGTCTGTACTGCATACATATTTATATATACTCTTCCTCTGAGAACTGTGATGGGTGTTGGAAAGGTATTTGATTAAGGAGAGACGCGAGGGAACCGCAGCTGAGGTTGCTGCAAGAAAGCCTTTTTTATGCAAGCAAATGAACAAGACAAGAAAAGGCATCTGCAGGTTTGAAAGCACAGTGACACGTAAAGAGGTGATCACACATAAACACGCTGTGTACCGTCTCTGCACCAACTTTGTGTCATTACGATGCTGCTGTGAACCACAAACTGCTGAAAGACACATTTTACATCATTTCTGAGTTTTCAGAAATTAGATCGCTCCTTTACTTGTAATGAGCCTCACGTGCACTCCCTTCATCCTGCTTCTATCCTGTTGGCTCCCTTTTCTACTTTCCAAATAAAAGCATTTCCAAAGGTGTGTGTGTGTTTATTCTGTTTTTTGTTATCTCTTAATATAGTCACACACCATTTTTTTTTTTACTTTGTCATTAACTGTTGACATCAACTCCAGTGATCTGTTGTCTGCTGATGTTAAAGGTTTGCTTTGCTATTATAATTCTGTGGTTTGGTCTCTGATGTGCAAATTAATGTTCAGATATTCAGTAAAGGCACTTTTATACTCAGGTTTTATGTTTTGTTTGAGAAATCAAAAAATGATCTGCAGAGCAGTCCATCAGGTCCACATTTTTTAAACACTAATGGAACATTTTAAAGGAGACATATCACACTTTGAAACCATTTTTCACATTTAAATCATTCAGTTGGGGTCTATATAAAGTGGAACTGCAATGCTTTGGTCTGAATTCCTCCTTATTGTAACTCCACAAGCCCCTCTTTCACCCCTTTTCTGAGGCGTGTCTCATATCAACTCGTTTTGAGGCTGTTTCTTTAAATCCAAAGGAGGCATTTCACACCCACCCCCCTTCCAGATTAATCCGTTGTATTTTGATAGAAGGTTTTACTACTATATAGCTGTGCAAAAACTATTTATTTATAAATTAATTAAAAGATGTCAACAATAGAAGACTTGTCCATCCAGCTTTACATGTTGGAGTCACACTCTGATAGAGCCAGAGAAGATAAAAGACCACCAAATTATAGTTGGTAACTCCAGACCTTATTTGACAGTTCTGTCACAAATACTTTGACATAATATTTCAGAAAACAACATAGAAGAATATGACCCAAAAAGAAAGATATCTGTGCAGCACTGGGGAACTAAATTCTTATTTTTTTTCACCCCTACAAATACACAACAAAATGCATTTAATGGTTAAAAAAGTGGATTTTGCAGGATATGTCCTCTTTAAAGGACTATAATATTGATATTTTAGTTTAATAAAAAAGGACCTGAATCTGTCTTCTGTTTCTCCATCAGTGAAAAAAATAATTCATACCTTTTTAATATTGTTTTTTATTTTTTTCAAACTCCTTCATTCGATCTTTTTTTGGTTACTTCTCTCCGTCAAACCTGTTTATGTGCAGACAAGTGCTGAGCCCATTAAGAGAGATTCAGCATCAGTAAATGAAGCAGTTGCAGCACCAACAGTGCTGGCTGCCAGCAAAACAGAATGTCTGTAATTTTGCTGCACAATGAGAGGTGGGTGCCTGTCGAGACAAAAGGATATGAGTTATCTGTAATGACAAATGGAATTATGGGCGTTTTGTGAGTTCTTGCTGTTCCTAAATAAACACCTATGCTGTTTTTGGTTTGGTGTTTTTCCTGCTGAAATGCACAAGCGTCACTCCTGTGAGTCAGAGGATGTTATTTAAATGTAAAGGCAAACTCTTATTTCTCACAGCCTTCAAAACAACACAAGAGGACATTTCGTAAAGTGGTAGGTGGTAACTGCTAGCTTGTAGATAATGCTGAATAATCAAAGATATATTTACATCAAAGTGAGACCAAAGAAGATAATGTAAGTTTGGCATCACTGGAGACATTAGAGAACATGCATCAATCTCTCTGTCGACATTAGTTATTCTGATTGTGTATTAACTGTGCATGTGTAAGAGAGTTGGAATGAGCTCCTGCTTACTTTCTATAGTTTAGGCTGAATTGATGTGAGGCTGAGGCCATTTTCACACAGACAACCAACAGTGAAACGGGAATGGATCATCAGTCAAACCCTCCTCCAACCATCAGGGCATCGTTGCTTGGCTTCACTTTTCTCCTGCTCTCTTTAGAAGCAGAGGAGATTTTAAATTTACAAGTGAGGAAGAAAAGTTATTTGACGCAATATAAGTATTCCTGGTAATTAGTGAGTAAAGAGTTAGATAAACAATAAGAAATGTTTATTTTGAAATGTGGACTGTAGAAACTTACATTTTTATTGTATTAAAATTGGCAACTTACATGATTTTTGGTTTCTAAATACGTTAGGAAAAGAACAACTAAAAATATGGTGATACTTATATTTTTCTCACTTTAAGGTTACAGAGCTGGGCTAAAAATAATTGCTACCAGTAAATTTGGTACAACAAAATACATTTATTTAGGGTCTTTAGGTTTAGAAAGTCTTTTATTCAGTGTTTGAACACCTTTAATAAAACCACACTCAAGAAAACAGATTTGTTGGATTTACTTAACCAAGTTATGTCAAGTGGTTCCACTCAACTGAGTTGAGTAAATGTAAAGCAACTTTCACATTTTCTTTAAAAGTAGATGTGAAAGTTGCTTTAAACTTTATTTTATCTACACCTAGTCATACATGAATAACTTAACTGTTGAATGCCAGACTTTTCATTACCCCAAATCTAGTTTGTAAGGTTGGCTTTATTTGTAAGCTGAACCTTAAAATCTGAGCTTTCTCTTAAAACTTTAAGCTCCTTTCCACTGTTAAACATATTGTAGGCTTTCACACGCTGACAAGAAAATTATACATGTAACATAAAAGTGAAATATAAAAAAGGCTAAAACACATTTAGACCTGACCAACACGCTGGATGTTTTTTTTTCTTTCTTTTTTAAGTTGTTTTTACTCCTAGTCTGAAAAGGCATTGCAACAAAGGCTGAAAATATTTATGCCAGACCACTGAGTGCTGCTGAGAATGTCAACATGAATGATACGTCCAAAAAATCCTAAACGAGCATGTGACATCATGGCAGAAACATTAACCGAGTGACAAAAACATGTCTGATTATGATTGTGAACTGAACAGGCTAAAAACAGAAAATAGAACAAAAACTTGTATGAATAAAACAATTCAGGAAACATTCAGAATCATGAAAAAGAAACATGTTCCTGAAATTTAAATTGGCAGTGAATTTTATTTGTTTGCTTTAAAAAAAGCCACAGTTGTTGAGAATAATTTTTTATGCTATAAAATAAATCCGAATCAAATCAGAATCAGCTTTATTGTCATTCACACACAACATCAGAGATGTAATGCAGAACGAAATTGAAATACACTCTGTTCACTAGAGAGAGACGCACATAACAGACATGGGGGTGAATGAGTGTACAGGTCTTGAGCAAACATTCGCGCTAACTTTTTGCAGTTTGGAAAAAAAAAACACAATAGGATAAGTGAGTATGGCCTAGATAGGGAAAATAGTTATATTTTAGGATATATAGATATCTAGATAGGTGGATAGATAGAAAAATAGATAAATAGAGAGAGAGGAAAAATTCATAGATTGCATATAACATATGAACACACACCCACACACACTCACACACATGCACAATCTAGTACTATCTTTATAGGGACTTTACATTGATTTCCATTCATTTTTATAGCCTAACCCTGACTTCATAAAACCTAATCTCACAGGTGCATACCTGACCCTAAATCTAACCCCTAAGCCATCAATGGCATTTCCACACATGGGAACAAGGCTTAGGTTCCTATAAGTACCAGTTGGTCCCCACAAGTAGGCATATATGGCAAAAATTGAACCCACAATGTAAGAAATACCCACCTACGTGCGCGCGTGCACACATACACACCCACACAATATTTAGTCTTGTAATCATACATTTCAGGGTGAAAAAAAAAAAGAAAATGTTTTATTCCACTTTTTAATTAACTGCCTTTAATTTATCTTTTAATCTTTTGTGATCTAATTAAGCTGAAAAAGATGTCAATGTGAAAATGAAGAAAATTACAATTAAAAACTGACATTTCTAACCCAGATTGTTTTAGCACTTAAATAAATGTTTCATTCTCAGCCATTAGGGGTCTACATTTAAATTAGGTGCACTTGTTTTTATCCTGATGAAAGCTCTACTATGAAGACACCACGATGCAGAAGTTCACTGGGAGACTCATATTCATATTTATGCCACTGCTAAATATTCATCCCACTGAAGGCGTGAAAAGTAGTCTGAAAGCCTAATGCATCAAACTGCACATATTACAACAATGTTTTTTTTTTTGACATTACGTCATGGCATTTGAATCACAAGTTTCTCTAGGAAAGCTGTCGTCTTTTGCCTCGTGCATTCTGGGTGAGTAAACACAACCTTATCATTTATTTCTATTGAATTCAATTGGATTCTACTAAAGTGTTTCTCCTCCCTGAAGTTGTGCCACAACAGCAGAAGTGGCCCTGAGATTTCTTTTCAGCAACTTGAGGGGAAGTATTATCTACATAATGTTATTTTCAGAGAGGATTGTTACGCATTTAAAGTCTAAAAGCAGTGCTTTACTTCGTCCAGAGGATGCTCCAAACTTTTTGTTTTGATCTCGTTTCTTTCAGTGACAGAGCAGTAAACCGCGCCATGAAACTTGGTGTGAGATTTCTTGACGAAAAGTTGTTCAGTTTGCCTCAACCAACAAAGGCAGCACGCACACCAAAGTGAAATCCATCTTTGGCATTTCTTTTGCATTTGAACACGAGTTAACAATCCACAGCCTTTGTCGCTCTGGTTTTTATCTGCTGGATCTCACTGTGACATTATGTTCTCGGCTAAAGTTTGTGTCTTTTTGTATTCTGTCTTGGAGGCCAAGTTAACTTTTTGTTTTACCCTGTTGCTATAAAGAAGCCTGGTAACATTACAGAGTGTGGGTCCTGTGCATGTGTGCACTTTCTAGCTTTCACCTAAATTATTCATGGGATCAGAATTATGAAAATATCTGCAGATTTACAAATGTAAATAAACACGCGAGTGGATTGGCACTGAAGTCAGCCTACAGTAAGCAACTTAAGAGGATTAGCACTTCAGTATGCAAATAAACCTTTCACTAATAATCTCGTGCTGAGCTCAAGGCTAAAAGGGAAATCTAATGTGAGTTCAGCATAAACTAAAAGCAAATAAAATAAAATAATAAAGTTCTGGGGAGCTGCCAGAGTTGAAATCTGTCAATTAGATGAGTCAAAAACGGTTTTATAGAATATCCTGAAAGAGAAAAATTCAAGACTCAACAAGGAAGTGTCAAAACGTCGGAGGTGCTAGTTATACATGTTTGAAGTCTCTTGAACATCTTTTTTTCCCCCACTTTATTTCTTGTATTGTTGCTTTTTTGAACACACTAAATCGTGTTATTCCGTATTCTACAGTGGTAAAAAATAAACCCAATAACTGACCATGGTGCCTGAAGGAGACGTCCTCTCTTATTGCTACTGGAGGATTGCAGTCACAGCTGGTGCTCCACCACGGGTATTCACACGCTGATAATTATCCATTCAGGGGTCGTGGTGCTTCACATTTCTCCCCTGGCCCGAGAGAGCGTCACGGTCGCAGGTGGCCGCACATGAGTGCTTCAGAGCTCTTGATAAGCTCAAAGCGGTACCCTCACTGATGAGGCGAAAGATACCTAAGAATTTCTTTTTGGCTTTGAACTGAGAGTAAATATACTTTATTTGATTCTGTCTTTTAAACTGTATTTTGATTTTCAACACTTTATTGACCTAAATGATAAATCTGGACATTTGGACCCATTACAACACAGATATTTTTTTTTTATTTTCACCTGGTGAAAATGCTGCCTTTTACTGTTTTTATTGGATTGCTCTGATTTTCCTGAAGGAGTTTAAATAATCAGAAATTCTGATGGTGACTTGTTGTTCTGCAGACATTTTAGGAATTGATTCATATTTATGAGAATACTCAAACATTATGACCCACCGGGAGATTTTGGTGTGTTTCTCTGCAGAGACTCCCTTTGTTTTCATCCCAGTTTGTTTTTGACCACTAAGTTTAAAATGATCTGCAGTTCTCTGGGATTTTTTTTCTTCTTTTTTCAGCTCGAAGTTTAGTTATACATGTGTTCTCAAACATCACCTTTCTCCAGGGAGAGGGAGAGGGTGTATTTTTTTTGTGCTATGAAATGTAATTTAAGTATTTAATTTTTTAATTTTAGATCATTTCTACAGTACAAAATTGTTGCTGGACAAAAGTAAAATGATGTCATTGTTAAAAAACTCAATGTTTTGAGTGACATGACAAATGGTGATGGTACATCTCATTAAAGGAGGAATATCCTGCTTTTAACCCTTTAAAGCCCGACCATTTAAAAATGGTCATAGAGGTCATAGGAATCCTGTGTATCAAATATGATACAAATGGTGATATAGGGTTAAATCCCTTTTTTTCACATTTTAAACTTTCATTTATATAGAAAGTAGAACTGCATTGCTTTGGTCTGAATTCCTGCTTGTTGTAACTTTACAAGCCCCTATTTCACCTCTTTTCTGCAGGCCAGTTTCAGATCAACTCGTTTTGAGGCTGTCTTTAAACCTAAAAAAGGTGCTTCATTAATACTAATTTTTATCCTGTTATTATTACCAAGAAATGTAAAAAAAAGGTTGATTAATTGTTCACCCTGTGTGTGGAAATGTCCAGTTTATTTGAAACCACCTGGAACTGTGTGATAGGTGTAGTTGTAGCAGGATAAAACCTTTCTGACTGCTCAAAGGTTAGTTCAGCAGCAAAGTTCTATTTGAGACTTCTTTGTTGTCGTCGTCTTTATTGTCTGCGGTAGCTTTGACCTTTTCTTCTACTTCTTTAAAAGTGGACTGCTCATTCAGAAAAGTGACAACAGCTGAGGCATGGGTTTGATCAGAAATGCTTCTTCTGTCACTCAAAGATTTAACCCACTTGCTGCAAACACAAAAAATACTGAAAGCCAGTGAGTAAAACTACAAAATAATCTTAATTATAAACAGAAGCGGAAGCTGCCTCGGTCTCGGTCGTTGAGTAATCCCATTGATAGACCCTTTATTTGACTCAAATGAAAGGCAAATGAGGTATCATTAAAAAGGCAATAAGCTGAAGCACAACACACAGGGACACTTGCTGTGAAAACAACAACAAAAAATCTTCTTAGGGAGAAAATACCTCAGCAAAACTAAAGCACAGCTCGGATTATGGATATCACTTTTGTTTTGTTTATTCCTGCGGATTCCACTTTATGTCTAATACATAGATTTCCTTTGGGACACCCTCTGCTGATGAATGCTGTACAATGACTGGAAGTGTACCGTGCACATAAAAGCATGTCAGATTCAATGTGGGGATAGTTGCAGGCAGGTTTGGGGCTGCAGGGGATGAGCCTTCAGAGAAGTGCGCCTTCTACTGTGTCTATTTATCCTAATGGGTTGAACCCTCAGGGTGCAGATTTACAAGGCTTCCCCGCAGCAGATACAGCCGTGGGGAGGATGTGACAATGTGGTGAGAAATTGGGCATTTGGAGGAGGATAAACGAGAGGTTAACTCCAGGTCAGGAGGCATGGTGCTGCTGATACTCTGTGGGCTAATGGGAGGAACGATTGGACTGTTCAGCGTATTTCTATTCTTATTTTGGCAACAGGGTGATGTGGCTGATGAATAAATGAACAATTACTCTTCACATTTCAGTAAAATTATACAAGTACAATTAGTAAGATTTGCAGTTTGGGTTGAATAAAATTCAAAGCCACAGTCTAGACCAGTGTTTTTCAAAGTGAGGACAGCCAGGGGGCCTCAGAAAGGGACGATATGGAAAAAAGAAGAAGCCAAAAACAAGATTAAAAAAAAAAGTATTATAAACATTTTAAATAATTGTTATGAACAGAATCAGTTTTAATCATTATTTTGTAATATAATTTATAATAAATATTCAAATGTTATATAAGAGAGGTTTATTATTTTTTCTGTTTTTATTGTAAAAAGTTTGTTGAAAAGTAGTTTTTTTCAGTGGAAATATAACACATTGTTTAAAACATTAGTTAATTAAGTACTTATGCTAAAGAAATTTTTGAAAAGTTTAAAAAAGTGTAACAAGACATGATGTTTCTTTACATATTTTGTAGCATTGCTTGTGGGTTTGCAAGGGGGGTCCCTGGCCAGATGCTAATGCTGTTTGGGGGGCAATGGCATGGGAAAGTTTGTGAACCCCTGGTCTAAACAATCATGTCATTAAAAATAACATGACCTGGCAATGTGAGACCTTTATGGTTATAGAAGGGGTCAGTCCATTTTCACATTTCATTCACAAGTCAAAAACACACAACACTGAAAACAAGATATCTTAAACACAGAAAGTAGATAATAAACAATCTTTGAATTCCTGTCAATGGCGAGAACAGATAGACCAAAAAAAGTGCAAGTAAAAAAGTAAAAGTGTATACATTCATCATTATCAAAATCCAAACAGCAGCATCTTTCCTATATGTTTTCTAAATAAGAATCCAACAAAATTCTTGCGTTCTTGATTCATAGTTTGTTTCTTTTTCATCCATTGTGCATCAGTTTTTGGGTTGAGACTACATTTTAATATGATAGTAAGCGAAATGTTCTACATCCCTTAAACTTTGCAATGTCTGTGGATCATTACGTGTGTTTTAATCTTTTATTGTAAGTATAAAAACCTAAACATTTGTTTTTCCATATGCAACTTGAGTTTGATCATTGGCCATTCTATTTAATAGAATTCTTTAGCCCTGGTCCTCAGGGTTGACTGACTTGTGTGTTTTGTTTCTGCTTCAGCACACCAAATTTAAATAAAAGGGTCATGAACTGAGCTGTTGAAGAACTTGCTGACACGCTGAGGAGGAAATTCAGCCATTTTACATGAAATGAAGTGTGTTGAAGCAGGGAAATAACTAAAAGATACATGACAGAGTGCCCTAAGGAATTAAGTTTAAGTTTATTTGATTGGCGTGATGGCCAGTGGTGACTGGTTTCTTTGGTGCAAACTAGACTAATCCCACTTTAGAAAAGGCACAACTTTAATCTCACTTAATTAGTTATTCTTTTGTTTTTTTGCTATCCAGAGGATGCTAAAATAGCCTGGCCACAGTGCTGGTGTGACAGCTCAGTGTCTTACTCAGGCTTATCATAAAGAACATAGTTTTAGTTATTTTTAATGAGAACCTGAGCGGGAAGAAAGCAACTAGAAAGTGCTATTCTCTTTAGATTTGCAAAAAAATAAAATAAAGTAAAAGCCAAAAAATAAAGCAGACCCTGTTTTCCTTGGTATACAGAAAAAAATCCCAGCTACAGACAACTCTTAACAATCAGCCTTTAAACTCTGAACCGTCCCTTTGTGATGATCTCCCCATTATGTGCGGTTATCATGATACCAGCCATTTTCAGATTTTGAGACTCCACAAATGGGACATCATTTGAGACAGCAGGGGACACAAAGAGGACAACAGAGAGAACATCTGCCAGTGTGTAATTCAAGCTAGAGCTTCTACTTCTTGCTTTCAATTTTAAGAGCAATTTTAAAAGTTGGAGAAGAAAAAAACCCCAACAAGACAAGAGGAAGGAGGAAAGAACGAGATAAGTTGCAAAGAGCTTCCAGGAACAATGTGATTATATGATACGTGTCTTACACCTCTCTGGAATCAAGATAAGCATTTGTTCTGTATTGATTCTTACATCTTAATTTCACTGCTTGTGGTAGAGCACATAGGAGCCAACAGGATGTATTTCTAGTCTTTAAAACCACACAGATGCAATGCTCCAATCTCCAGCAGCCTCTTATGACATGATCATGTAGCTTAAAACTGCATCAACAGCTTGATTTGCTTGTTTTAGTTTAATTATTGCAAACTGTGGCACTATAAATGAGTATTTATTAGATTATTTAGTTTTTTTTTCAGCTTAAATTTGTACATTCCAGCTGTTTGTGCCAGCTTTAGAAAAGTGATTGTTAAGATGTGAAGATTTGATATTTAGAGTTTTAGATTATTTAGCAGTTATGTTTTAATATTTTTTAATTCCTGGTTTCAGATTATTACCCATAGGTTTGTGTTTATATGTGGTTTGTACAAATAACTGCAGCAATGCAGAAGGGCTGTGGTGAAACAATCTTGTTAATGAATGCTTTATGAGATGACAGATGGCTTAAGCTTCATATTTAACTTCCAAATTTCATTAAACAACACTGTCCACCTTCTTTTGTTACAAACCCATCAGAACATGGGTTCTTCAGGATCTTTGTTTATTTATATATTTGTGTTTTACATCTTTTGGCCATTTCATTATAATATTTGTCTTCTGCTGTTATGCCAAATCTACAAGTTTTGAACTGAAAGATTAATGCTCTAGTCGTATAACATGCACATCTCAGAACAAAGTTTTGTGGTAATAGTTAATAAAACAGCTTCATATTAAAACAGGAAACATAGAATCATCCTTCAACTAGTCATTTGGATGCTAAGTTTTCATCTGAGGATGTTTTAATATGATTTTATACATCAAACTGTTTGATAAAGAACAAAGTTTGTCTTCATGACAGGCTGCTAGTAACGTGTCTAAATATCCAAATGATTTTTTTTTTTTGCCAAGTTGTTTGTTAGGTTGTGTGTCGACAGAACACTGGTTCAATGAGTTTAGTTGCTTTTTTTTGCATCTGGATGATTCATATATCAGAGTTAAGTTACATAAAACAGAGCTTTGAAAACCTTCAGAAAGTCTAGGGAACTGTTGATCAAGGTCTCTTTAAAATACATGTTACAAGAAAGTATGGCTGCTTGGAAGCAATAATAAAGAAATGAGAGATTACTCAGAACATTTTCATAGAACTTTATATAAAATTTGGCTTTTTTATGAAACACTACACATTTCCCAGAGTAGAATGCAGTATGAGACGATGTAGTCTAAAATGTGTTCAATTTTCCAAGTAATTTAACTGAAAGATCTTTGAGATAGTTCTGTAAAACAAAGTAACTACACTAATTGAAAATTTGTGTAATAATATGTACAATTAGTTTATTTTTGTTGTGCTACAAAATGTAAAACAGCTTGCACATTTAAAAAAAAATACTGTCATGTTTAAAATTAGCGACAGCCGATATTCAACTGTTTAATTAAGATGAGTCTTTATGTCTTTTGTCCTAATGATGCCAAAAAAAAAAAAGCTTGATATGAGCTGGAGGCAAAATCTTTAATTAGATTAGACTCTAAAATGAGGATAAACTTTAAAAAAATCTATCTCCAAACTTACTCTAAAACCTAAAACAACATAGAGTCTTTTTATTTTAAAGTTCAGCCACTTACAAAGCAGAAGCTGAGCTTTTTATTTTCTAAATAAAACAAATTCGACAGCCTGAGCTAAACTCTGATATCATGAGGATAATGGCTTGCTGTAATTACTCTCTTATCACTGCGCCAAGGATATGAGTGATTTGCCAAAATCAATATGATTATGGTGATGAAAACACTTTGTGCCTGGAGCAAAGAGAATGGATGTTTAAAGGATATATTTCTCTTATTTTTTCTTACACCGCTGTGAAACGCACACCATCACGGAAGGTCAATAGAAAATTCATGATACTTTAAATTGTGTTCAAGCTGCAAAAGTAACACAAAAGTCCATGCATCACATCCTGCTAGAAAAACATGCCCTGAAGCAGCAAAACGTATTAACTCGTAAGAGATCCCAAATAAAGAATGATAACCCACCTAATGGTCCACGCTTTTTTCCGAGTGTGTGAGCGGCGGCTGCAGTCTGAGGAAACTGGTTAAAAACAGGCTTTGTCTTGTTGATGACACTTATATTGTTTACTACCGGGCAAAACCGATTACGAAAAAGTTAATGTCATGTTCATGTCTAAGTGGTGAGGCTTAATAACGTGGAACCGTGTCCAGTGGAGCCGAGGCTGCTCAGGGTTGCCCTTTATTTCTCACTTTAGTTCTGTTTTTTTCCTCCTGCACAGTCAGATTGATTGTTGTTTGAATTCTGTGGTGCTGACCTTTATCTGAAAGTTCAAAAATCTTAAAATGGGGCTTTTTTTAGGATTTAGTGAAAGTGTCCTATTCTAGTAAAGTAATTACATTTATTTTAAACTCTCTGAACAATTTCTTGCTTATTCAATTGATTTATATCCTGCTAAACATATAAATACACTCTAATACATGAGTTCCCAAACGTTTCCATGCATGTTCCCCCAAACAACATTAACCTCTGGCTGGAGACCCCCTCTCAAATAACATGTCAATATATTATTATAAACTATATTTTGAAATAATGCTTGAATACAAATTCAGTTGTATGATAATGATTTTAAACTTTTATTACGTTTTAATTTTTATATTTTTCCTTACCTGTCCTTCACGTTTTTAAGGACTCCCTAGCACCCCCTGGTGTCCGGGCAGAGGGCGCCCACTTTGACCAACACTGCTCTAAAAGTAGAAGGAAAATAATTATTGTAATTTTAACATTTTCAGTCATATATTAATAAAAAATAAATTCTAAACTGAAACATGAATTCCTTTCTCATTTGTTATTTACTTGTTTTTTGTTCAAAATGATTTGGATCCTGGTGTAAAAAGTTTTCAGTATTTGTACTTTTTTTCACTCAGAAGGTCTGCAACAGTTGGTTGACTTAATGATACAACGTTTCCCTGATGAGTTCAGATGCAAAGCGAAGTTATTGATTGGATCAACATGCGAGCAGATGATTTACACGAGGATCTGCGAAACAAACAGCCAATTTTAAGTGACTCACAAGTAAATGCTTCATGCTTGAATTACCAACATATATTATTAATCGTGGATAAAACCTCCGTGTGCAGCTGCTATCACATCCTGTTATTCCCATCTGTCTGGTTTTCATATTCCACTTTATGAATGCATTCATCCTATTAGCAGCTCAGCTTTTCAATCATTTGTGAAAAAATAACACAGCTTCAATTAGGATTCACGTTTTCTTTTAAAATGCAAAAGTGTCATCCCAGTCAAAGTTTAATAAAACTGAGGAAAAATAAACTTTCAAACACAACAAAAACATATGCTGACATGTTCTATAAAAATGTTATTTTTTGTATAT
>JARVGW010000336.1:12451729-12464879 GCA_031762495.1 Anablepsoides rubrolineatus
GCCACGTTTCCTGTGTTCAGGTTGTCTTTAAATGCGACAAGTGGCATCTTTAAAACTCAGCAGCAGGAGGATCTTTTGAGTGACTTTCATTCAGAATGATGTGTTTCAACATCCATCCATTATCTATACCCAGTCACAGTGCGAGGTACACCCAGGACAGGTTGCAAGTCCATCACAGGGCCACACACAGAGACAAATGAGACAGAGGGACAATTTAGAGTTACCAATTAACCTAACAGTCATGTTTTTGGTGTGTGGGAAGAAGCCAGAGTGCACTCACGCATGCACGGAGAGAACATGCAAACTCTACCCAGAAAGGTCCCCGGGCTTTTTATTAATAATATTAGACTTTTATAATCTCATGGTTTCATTCTTTTAATAAAGCAAGCAAGTGGTTTTCCCTAAAAAAAATATCTAGCAGGGACATTCTAAAGCTGAGGACACTCTACATGATTTATTTTTTTTCCCAGATTTTACCCACAATCCTCCATTTGGCAAGGTCTGCACTAGTTGGAGACAGTCAGCATGGATACTTGGCACAGAAATCTGTCAGTGTGAAGAAGGTGAAGATGTAAAATCTGCAAGTGTGTGTGAAAGAACAGACCCAATCCAACCCAGTTACAGTCAAGTATTTTCACTCCTGGTTTGCTGAGGTTTTTGATGCAGAGATTTTTCACAGTTTGCCACCTCTTCTATTATTTTATTTTATTTTATTTTATTTTATTTTATTTGTTCTGTAGTTGACTTTAATGTTTAATCTAAACAAATTCAGTAACAAATCCAACAGTCAGGTAAACTGGCAAGAAGCTGTTTTAAAATACAGGTTTTTCTTTTCAAACAGACCTTGGAAAAATTAGGAGCTTATTTATTTGCTCAGTGTTCTCTTAAAATGTCTAAAAATGGAGAAAAAATTACAAAATCATCCTCTGATTATCAGTTTGTTTACTTGTTTGTGGTGCTTTCAGCTATTCTCTCCTATTAAATCTATTTTCAGTTTAAAGTCTTCATATTTTCTAAAGCACATTTTTGTAAACATCAGGGTTTATCTTCCTTCAACAAACTAAAATTTACATTTTAGACCTTTTGTTTGTTTTGTTTTGTCTTTTGACCAATCACATTTTTGCAGAAGCTAAATGTGCTGTTGGGTCATTGAAGTTTACACCTGTATAGTCTACATTTAATTATTCATGTGGTTAAGCATCAAACATCTGTGTGAATGTCGTTAAGGCTGATCTAAAGTGCTTGTTCTTCACTTGCTGGCTGTGCTGCAAACCCAATAAGAGGGTTACCTGCCCCATCTCACTTTGCACTTCAAAGATTCTACGTCTGCCTTTTATTTTCCCTCTTCTTTTTTCTTCTCCTCACTTCTCTTTACACGCTTAATTGTGCTGAGAGCTTTGATGGTGGGTGAGAAGACAGTGAGTGCCACGTTAAGGAGAAGAGGAATTGCGCATTGACTCTAATTAGATGGAGAGCAAGTGGAAAATAACTCCACTTCTCAACACTATTAGCTGTGTTCTCAGGCTGAATTTTTGGAATTGAGGCCAAGGTTGAACCAGTGAGTTCAAAGATGTTAGCTGCCTGGTGCAATACTTTAAGTGATGTAGGGCACAGCGAAAGAAGAGGCAGATCGTTTGGAAGTCGATCTCCGCAAACCTCGGGTGCAAGGTGTTAATAGAACTTGGACCATTGTTGCACATTCTCACAATAACCACATTTAGATAGCAAAAACAGAATGTGGAAATAAATCTGCTGTCTGATGTTAAAATAAAGTTTTTAGCGAGGCACTAAAACAGCTCTGGAAAAAAAAGCATCACAGGTTGTCTAAACATTCTAGTGTTTTGTAGAGTTCTTATGATTTGTGATGCAAGACGCAACCTGCTCATTTTTTAACTCCCACTTAAGTGTTGTCACCCAGTTTAATGGGCACTCATACAGAAACACGTGGTTTTTTTTAGTTTGAGCCCCTTTTTCCTCCTTCCAAAACTGTCTGCATGTGTCAGGCTGTGGAGCCTCCTCATGCTGCGTATGATTCTGTTGCTTCAGTCTTTGAAACAATTTAAAGTGCCTGTAGTTTGTTGTGCTGCTCTTGGCAAAAAAAAAAAACGAAAAAAAAAAACCTCTTCAGCGCCACTGAGGGCCCTTTTTCAGTCTCTACAAAGGCAGAGACACAGCGAGGGCTGTCCGCAGCGTTGTGGTTAGAAAACAGAAAAGTACGTAAGAAATGAAGGTGAGAAGATGAGAAGAAAAGGAGCGATCGAACTGTCGTGGCAGAAACATAAGTTATATGGGACAAGGAGGGGGAAAAAAAGTGGAGCTGATAATGATGCTGAGAGAGATTGGACACAGAGATCCAGAGCTCTGGGAGAAAAATAGCAAGCTTTGAAATAAAAGGTAGTGTGAGACAAATGAGGCACTGAGATGCAAAAAGAGAGAGTGAGAAATATTGTCACAGGCGCTGATGGAGTAAAAAGAGATTAGAAGGAGAGAGATGTGTAGATAATGTGTGGCAGGGAGAAAGATGGATGCCAGAAATAAGAGAGATACGGAGTGCAGGAGACAGTGATGGAGAGTGAAGACATCTTAGGCAGATAGCATTCAGTGCCCTACTTATATCTGACAAGTGAGGAAAATACAGACTCAAATGAATACCTAACGATATAAAGAGGAAAAAAATCTGACAATTATGAGAAGTGAAGCAGTTGGGGTCATATCTGTTATGAAATTTAGAGATGGAAATTCAACAAGACAAAATGGTTTGTGAGCATTTTTGTTCCTCAATTCTATTTGCATGAAAAGAGATTTTTTAAGATTTTTACTGAAATTATTTCAAATTTAAACTGAAGCAAAGGACAAAAGGGAAGAACAGCTGTCACATGCTGAAGTTTTTTATTCTTTCAAATAAGCATAACTTCATATGTCACTTTTAAAAGGACAAAAGTAATACTTTATCTGTCAGCAGAGCTTTATTTTTTATAATTAAGAATGTAGAACAAAGGGTTAAAAAAAAATAAGTATCCAGCATCCTTCAGTTGATCTTTTTCTTTGTCAAGTTTTTAGCTAAGAGCTTTTTGAGAATCACTTTTAATGGGGGGGAAAATTAGAGACTGTATTTTTAAAACAGACAAAAAAAAAAATTACAACAAATTGTTAAGAACAAAGAACCTAAAGTTGCACACATCTGGTTAGTTATCGCTCTGTTTATTTGTCATGACAAAACACAAATACCTTTAATTAGGAGTGTTTTTGTTTTGATTGTTAGTTGTAAAGGCAATCCTTAAATCTTCAGGAATCTTCAAGAATTCCCTCCAGCACGATAATTATTCGATTGTAATTCTGTTTTAAACTTTTGTTTTATGCAACTGAAATGCTAAAAGAATTACACCAACTTTATGCAGTTAACATTTCTATCCGAGGACTTGATGCTGATTTCATTGGATGTATTGAATCTTTGACTTCACTGTGACTGAAATTTTTCAGCTGCACCTAGCAGCTTGTTCAAATCAGTTTGTCAGGAAGGTGGTTGAAGACTTCAGCATTAAAAACTTTCTCCACAAGTGTTTTTTTTTCTCCAGAATCGCAGTTAGGTTTTTATCATGCTGACGACATTTTCAGTAATGCTCAGTTACTGCAAAAAATCTCCCATCTCAGCCCTGTTGAGTCAAATTAAACATGTTAAACATATCTAATTGCTTCCTAAATGTTTATTCCAAAAAAGCATTCATCTGGAATTAACAATGCCCACTGATTGCAGATGTTTTTGCTCATGCAATCACAGGACTGTTTAGGCAAAGACTGACCAGAAATACAAGAATGTGTCAATTTATTACAATATTGAACAACATGAATGTGTGTGTGTGTGTGTGTGTGTGTGGGGGGGGGGGGGGTTGCTATAATTTTACCAACCCAGTGGGACCATAACAAGTCAAAGCAGCAACTTATTAACACCTATATATATATTTGTTGCTCCATGGCCAGTTGTGTGGTTGTATTGTTTTTTTCCATAAACTTCAAAATGAGTTTTTGCTCTTCCAAAATCAACTCTTGATGCTACTTATGCACCTGTTGTACAGAATTATAATCGAATTCTAAACACACTGTAAAAAATGACTAGAAAAAAATCCAATTGTTTCTTTTTTAGCAAAATCTCTTTTACACATGGATGAACACCTTGAACCATTCAAAATTATTTGTATATTAGTATATTTGAGTTATATCAAATGTCATCAAAGAGGTTGCTGAGTGTTCATTTTTAGCTTGAATCGCACAAACACGATTCTGTCCATGCAACTCTTACACAACTTTGTATAAGATGATGTGTAACAGACCTGCTATCAATCAGACGTGTTCCAGGCACCTTTGGTCATGCAGCTGATCACACTCCTGCTGACACAGGTTCTGTTTAGGGTAATCGTGAAGCAGCCAAGCCCCTATTAGTGTCCATCAACACTTCTGCTAAATGCCAAACTGACAGTGTATCTGTCTGGAAATACCACATATCTGGATGCAAAGAGGTCAAGACTCTGTGTCATGTTAGCTGCATCTCCTCTGTCAGTTTGAGTCTGAAAACAAGCTGAGCTGCTGCCCTGAGTTAAAGGTGCTGCAGCGCCTGCTATAAGAAAAAAAAATATGGATCATTCCAAAAACTGCAACAAGGAGAAGCAGAAAAGATTTGATGGAAAATCCAACAAGATGCCTTTTGGATCAGAGCAATCACATAGACCCTTTGAACCGAATTTATTTCTTTTTGAGTGCAGTTCTACTGTAGTTTCATAAACGACTGACGGTGAGGAAGATTGCAGTCGTTCAACAGCAGCAACCTAAATCAATAGAAAGTAAGTCTGAATTAGTCACAAAAAATAAACATAATAATAAAAAAGGCATTTGACATCCTTGAGTTGTGATTATGAGGGTGACGATGACAAATGAAATGTTTTATAGATTTTTTTAAATTTCACAAATGTATCTTTTTTGCTCTTCTGGGCCGTGCCTAGTTTAGCTAATTCCAATAAATAAATAGTTTTCTACATGTTTGGAAAATAATAAAATTTACCCAATCAATGCAAAATCACCACTTTGCATTTTAAGTTTCAGCCTGATTGTAGAGCAGAAATCAGAGTACAGATCATTTTATTTTTATTTAACTCTAACGCAGACAGCACTGTGAACAGTGGAGTGTTTGCTCTGATCTCTGCCCTCGTGTACACCCTGGGCATCTGTGGATGTGTTGATTTGTTCTTGCTGGTTTCAACCCAGCAGTGTCCATGTCAGTGCAGTAGGTTTGGTTACCATGGCAATGGCTTTCTTCTCTCCACGCAAACCGAGCTGGACCAACAGCAGCAGAGATGCACAGAGAGAGACTGAGGAGAGGCTCTCAGAGGAGCACATTAAAACAAAGACAAACAGACGGATTTAGGTCTCCAGGGTTACACTGGGTTCACTGCTACTGGATTAAGAAATACAGAAAACTTAAAGCAAAAATATATTGGCAATAAATTTGGTTTGTTTTGAGTCATGTTAATGTCCGTGCTTTGTGGCCTTTTTGCCTTGCAACATAAAAATACACCAGTTTGTCATGTGAGGCTTACACTCTGGTAGGGATAAAAATGTGCTTTTTGATGCAATAATTTCTAAATTAATAACATTGTAGATGATGTATCATTTTTACGTATTCAAATTAGAAATTACATTAAAAACAAAGCTTTACATTTTGTTTTTTTTGCAATAAATGTGCTTTGTGATAATCACAGTTTACTTTAGACTTTTAGGCCTTGAAACACTCCACTGGATATATTTAACTGAAAATGTCCCGATCATTTAAAATGTTTATTCTCAGCTGTTTATGGCCCGGATGTTATTGTGGACTGCAGCAACAGCAAAACTTGTTAAGCAAACACTTTGAGCTTGGCTGTGTTTGTGTTTGGTGGTAAATGTGAACCCAAAACATCTGTACTGCCGTTTTTATTTTAGCTTTCTGACCGATTTCTCTCAGTTCGTGTAGAAGTCGGTGGTGTTAATAGTGCCAAGGTCTGGTGTCAAAGATGAGAGCTGTTGTTACGGTAAATTAAGTTCAGATATCATGTCTGCAGTTCAGCCAAGCTCTGGTCACAATACAGCTGTCTGTATGTGGCTTAAACCTTCTGACCACGGCTGCTGCCTTGTTTTGTTGACCTATATTACATTCTGACTGTTTTCTAAGGTCTCTAAAGGGGTAGTATTATGTGTTTCTCAGGCATATAATTAAATTCTATACCATAATAAAGTAACTGTCACCTTCAGTTGTTATTAAAATGGTGTTTATATGTTTAAATAGAAAATAAACGTCACATCATATCTGTTTCTAAATGACTTGAAATTAGCCTCTGTCTCTTTAAGAACCTTTTTCCGCTTCTGTCCCGCCCATTTCAGCACGGACCAGGTGTGTGTGTGTGTGTGCTCTGTGAGTAAGCTCTGCTTGGAGACACAGCCCAGAGGAGGAGCTGGTCCTAAAAGGTGGTTCTAGGCCCAATCAGTTGTTTTTGCTGCTCTGCCTGGCTGCCTCAGGACAGCAGGATTTCTCAAACATGAATGAGTCATAGCAAGACTCTAGGCATGTTTTTGATGAGAGGACAACATTATAAGATGATATAAAACTCAAAGGTAATTTTACATGATATTGCCCCTTTAAGCTTTCTCACTACATGTTGAGTTGTAAGGATTGTCCATAAATTACATAGATTTTCTCCCATTTTGCTGGCATGCAATTGTATATAGAAATCTCACAGATAACTTTTGTTATGTTTTTTTACATCTGAGTCTGTAGGATGTTAAAAAAATCAATACATCAATTTAAATAGCCATCTCCCAACCCACTCTGCTGCTAAAAAGAAGTTTACCACCTCTCTCCATCCTCCTTTCTCTGCTCCTCTGCGTTGCAGATGCTGTTATCTCCACCCTACCTGTGACCGACAGTTCGCTAGTCACCGCAAATATGTTTTGAGAAAATGTTTTTTTTTTAAGGTCAAAATACAGGTAAAGATCAGGAGGGTTTGACTTGTATTCACAAACACATACAGCGAGAATATCTCACCTGATTAATGGAAAGTGAAGATTACAATTTAAACAAAATTATATGGGAAATTTTAAAAAAATAATCATTGTTTGAAAAAGCTGTTATTCATAAATCAGAATAGATTACCTGCTGGTGTTTGTCAGGTCAGAAAGATCTGAAACTTTTAACTCCCACAATCAAAAGGTTTGAGTTTGACACTGTTTCATAATCTGTCAATCACTTACAGGAAGGTTATGAGATAAGCATCTGTTGCCATAGCGATGTAGCTACACCTAAAGATTATCCTCTATCATAACGAAAACTCAGACTTTTAGCTCAACATAGCTGGTTAAGCAGCAAATCTCACTTTTCACTAAACCTCTTAGGTATGAATAAAAAGGGTAACATAAACTAAATTTAAATGTTCTGCACTCTGAGACTCCAAGTGCACAACAAAATGCATTTAATGGCTAAAAAAGTGGATTTTGCATGGTATGGCCCCTTTAAGGAGTCATACAACTGATTTTCTGTTACATAAATCCCATGGACTTCTAGTTAGGCTTCTTTCAGTGTCATGTCATTCCCTCTAAAGTCCCTGTTCACATTCTGTGCAGCAGTGGCAGGTCCTGACAGGGAAAAGGAGGAATCAATATACTTCATCAGTTTAGCCGTCATCGCGGGTTGTTGAACTGTTGTCATTGTTCATTCTGCCTTATCGTGTGAAACCTCTTTGTGTCTGATTTTACTGGCTTACGATACAAACCTTGATGTGGGGGAAAATATTTTTTTTTTCTTATCTCTGCCAGCCTCTACTCCTGCTGTTTCATTCCTCATATCAGCTCATTTCTATGATCTATTAACACAAAGGCTAGTTCACTAAAAACCCAGCCCTCTCTATCACAGTAACAAACTGCGCTCTAATAACTTAGCTGCTCATGGAGAGAATGGTGAATTACATTGCTGTTTTCACTTCATATATCTCCACGAACACATTGTCTGCTAGCTTGTAGGCTGTTTCTGCCTTATTCTTCAGTGTTTTAATATGGTTGACATATATGCACAGTCATTAGTTAATGAAAAACATGGTGAGTTTTCATTCTGCAAGCTGTGAGAGACATTCCAGCATGCACACAAGTGATTAAAAAAAGCTTCTCTTTGAGAGAGAGGCTAATTAAATTAGCTTTGCTGAGCGTGAGTATATATGTGTATCTTCAGTGATGCTTTGAAGTTCACGCTTGCCCAAATAGGTGGACAAACATTCTGAATTTAATCCATTTGTGAGTTTATGTTTATAAAGTGCCTTTTATCGTTGTTTAATTGAAAAGCAGATTCAGGGACTCTGCATGATCAATAATGTATTTGTGGGTCAGTTCAGTCCTTAAATAATTCAGTCACTGCAACATCAGAGGACACAACCACCAATCTATGAGTGCAAACACACACGCAGACGCACAATACCTCAGACAGGCTGCTGCTCTTTGCTCTGCTGTGCTGAAAACCTGAGCATAAGTCATTACTGCTCCGGGAATTATGATTGGGTAAAATGAAATGTCTGTAAATAAAGTGCAAAAAAGAAAGATGCAAATTTTTTTGGAGATGTGTACGGTCATTCGTGCGTGCCTCCAACCAGCTTCTCTCAGCATCTCGTGTGTTTATATACGAACTCGACTTTGTCACCCGTAGCGCGAAGTGATGCCTGCCATCTGATAATAAACACAGACTCGTTGAGCATGACTAAGTGCTCTTGCAGTTGATTTCATTCTGCAGACACACAGTAAATTACCAGAGCCTCCTCACTCACTGCCCCTCTGAGCACCAGCAAGTGCCTGCAGGACTCGACACATTATCAGCAGCCTCACACCACCTTCCACTGGTGTCGGAGGGCTTTATATAAGCTGTGAGCTGTATGGGCACGACACCGACTGTAACTTGAGTCACTGACAAAAAAAAAAAAAAGAAAGATTGTACAAAAATAGAAGAGACAGTGCATTCACTCTATTAACATTTTGTTCTCAACATATTTTCTCTAATTTTTACTGCTTTTATAAATTTATTTCTAAACATAAAAGCAAAGTAGTGGTAATAAAGGATTCCATCTAATTTTCTTAATCACTGACCACAGTCTGTGCTGCTGTACTGACCCACAATTCACCTCATTTGTTCTGTATGCCCTCACTCGGTCTTATTACACTTTTAATTGCATCTTTAAAGTTTTCAAGTAGTCCTCAATTTATTTATTTTTAAAGAACATTTAGGAAAGTTTGAGCCCAACACAACTCTGAACAGATATTTTTTGTGGAGTTTTCAATCTGATTTCATCACATATCTCCACTGAAACACAACACTACATGACACGCTGTCTGCACTTGAACCGAGTCCAAACCACTTGCTAACACGGCAAAGAAAGCTCATAAATTCTCCACCTGCTTTGCCCTGTCTGTGGTTTTTGGCCGTGGAGCTGTGTGATGCTTCCAGGCCTCATGTTGAGAGCAGCTCTGGGATTTCTCCCAGCAGCCGGGCCAGGCAGGAGGTGTTGGCAGGGGGAAGGAAGCGTTGACTTTCCCCCTGTGGACTGTGCTCCATCATCTCTCTTTACCTAGCTGAGAGGATGCTCTCTGGCTGGCCCTCAGTCTGGAGCCAATCCCCAGTCAGCCGTCCCACACAATCATAAACCAACACCAGGGAAAACAACAGCCTTCAAGTGGAAATGTGGCTCTCTCATGCACTTATGCACATGATAACACCAACACATTAATTCTAATTTGGCTAAATTAAGCATGCACACAAAATGCAGACGTCATGCTTTTTCAGATTAGTACGTGCAGTATGCAAACACATTAGTCTTTTTCCTTGCTTTCACTTCAGGCCAGCTGTAGAGAAGAGCAGAAACAACTGAAAAGACGAGAGGACGACTGTCTTTAAATGAGCTATTACAACCAGCAGCTTCTATTGTTTCGTAATCAGATAATATCCACGCCAAAAGGAATTCACTCCAGGAGATACCATCATCATTGGGGAGTAATCAAGAAGCTATCTCATCTACCTTCTTACAGACTTCATAGTTTCACTGGCTGCATGTTCTTTGCCAAGAGGGATTTTTTTTTTTCTTAATGAACACTCCGCTGCTTTTTCCGCTCAGAGGATTGACTAATTTATGTATTCATTCTTTTTAGTCTTGACTACAAAGGCAGAATGTGGCCCAGTTCTTTATATATTTCCCTTAGCTGTTGGATGTTGGGTCTCGTTGCCAAACAAGACAGTGTAACGGTTCAGAACCTGAGTAAAGTTGCTCTTTGATTATTGCATTTGGAATCTTAAAAACAATACTGAAAAAGTCTCGATGCTTTGTGTTCATTTACTTACTATAAGTATATTTTATTTGTAAACAAAAAAAATATGGCACAAATGAGCATTGTCTAGGATAAGCTGCCCATAAAAATACCCCACCTCCTATAAATTAAAAAAATATTAATTTAGCAAAATATAAAACTAATTAAAGTCAGTTGTAAAAGATTAAATCACATTGTATGAATAATGTTTTTAATAATCTAAAATATTTTTAAACACTGAATAAAAAATATGTTCATACTCTGTCAGGAATTATATTTTTTGTTGGGTAATTTGACCAGAAATATTTCAATATGATTTGGCTTTGACCAAGAAATGTGAAAATGAAAGCTATAAATCCAGTTATTTGTGAATATATTTATTTTGCATAATTTAGTTATTTGTGACTTGTTGCTGACTTGATCTTTGTTCATAATTCCCTACTTGTCAGTGTTTTTGGGAATGCCACAACTTGTAAACAAATTCCCAAATTGAATAAAGAAAAATAGCTTTTTGTCGGGGTAGCAAATCCCAAATCAGTTATATATTGTAGTAAAACTAGAAAAGGCAAGAATTCAAACAATTATGAATATTAAAAAGACGGACTCAGAACTAAAACACTTAAAGTTTGGAAAAAAGAAAAACCCCTAAAGAGTAGAAGCAACACCTGAAGCACAAAGACTGAACAAGCTGCTGTGAATACAGCTCTGTTCAACCTAAAATCTTACATAAGTATCTCCTAAATCAATTCAAGTAGCAGTAAACACTGATGTAAGAACTTTTATTGAGCATTGCTGCTTGTTTTTTGGCACAAAGACCTCCTTAAAAAAGAAATCTGTGTGAACATCCATCAGATTGTTTTAAGTGTCTGGAAAGATTTTCACTGAAAGGCTTGCCAAGAAAGATTTGCACTTAAAATAATGTTGAGACCACACATTATTGAAAGTACAGAATTATTACGCAAGTCGCCTTTCATGCAAAGTTGTTTGTGATCACTTGGTGGTAATGTGTTGGTGATGCCTCTTTGTTACTTTGACTTCAAGTTTTAACTCTGTATTAGTTAAATTGATAGCTATAGCAGTCAATCTGCTGCAGCAGCCATCAGCTTGTAGATGTTTTACGACAACTTTGAGAGATTTGTTAGAATCTGTCTTGTGTTTCAAGATCTTTGGAAACAAATGAAAGAATAAATGCACAGGCAGGCATTGGCCATTGGGGCAGATGGAATAGTACATCCTTGGGGGCAGAAGTAGATTGTGGACATTTTTAATCCAAACATCATTTCTTGCTACTAAAAATATTTAATCATCACAGTCAGTTTCCTCTGGACCAATGAGATTGCTCCAGATTTATAAAGTGTTTGCTGCAGGTTTGAAAGAAGGCATAAAACCCAGAACTGTGAGCTTTTTGTGAAGACTGTCGGTTCAGAAATCCAACAGATGAAGAAGTAAATGGTTTGGTTGACATTTTTAAGAAGCCAACCACTTGCCCTGCTCAGTGTGCAGCTGCATAAATGAATGTTTGAGAGGAGTTCACCGTTTGTTATCTGCGGCTCACAGTCACACACGAGCATACCGTGGTCTTTAAACACATAATGTACACACGTGGTGTTGCCACCGCGGGCTCTTTTCAACTGCTGGGGACGCAGCTACTCACCTGTGAGTTCTGTCAAATGCTCTGTTTAGAATGCACAAATTGGCTGCAGCTGGGATTTCAACCCAGGTCTCTCTGCCATGGTGGGAGGCGGGTACCAGGGTCTGCCATGTTTCCTCCTGCTTTCTTCTTTTACAGGAGTTATTGTTGCACACATCGGAATGAAAAAGCAGGCACCTTGCAGAGTATATAACATTCACACCTGCAATAGTCAGTGTGAAATACATTTTTAAAGCATTTTCTGATATTCCCACTGTCACTAATAATAAATGCATGAGTGCAGACAAAATAAATTTCTTGATGCAGTGTCTATAAAAACAATAACATACCTTCTGTTCTGAAAAGAAATGCTCATATGCTGCTCTATGGAACTGACAGCAGTGGTTTTCTTTGTAAAACATACAGTTGTTGCAAGTTAAGATTTCCATAGGAAGTAACCACCTGGCACTGCTTAAAAAACAAACTTCAGTGAAATAACACAAGGGAGCTTCCAGTGTGGGAAAACTCTTTGTTTACTGTGCAACACTGACTGGCTCATGGCTCTGTTCATTCATTTGGAAAAAGCCCAGATTCTATTATAGCTAGAAGTATAAACAAGACCACTTAATCAATCAGCTCTCAGAGCCCACACACTCAGTCCCTCAGGCTGAAATCACTGCTAACCATGCTTAAATCATTACTAAGTCTCCCTGTTGACTTCCTTATTTACTTTGCTTGGCATGGCGACACGACTTTGTGTATTCAGTCCACCGACTGAACCTCCCATCCTCATGTTAGTCTAATTGTTTCTATAGTTAAAAATTCCATAAAATTACTGACAGAAAACTTGATTAATTATTGAATAAATAGTATTTAGGCCTATGGGGTGCCAAGTGTAAAATAAAATGTAAACACAAAAATGTCACTAACACATTTTTATTCATTAGCTCACTTTCTAAGTGTAAAATCCTAGTTAATAATTGTCCACTAATATTTTCTTATTTAGCTTACTGTTCTTAAATTTTGCTAATTTCTATTAAATGTTCATTTTAAATGTTAAATAATATATGTAAATATTAAATCTAAATGTGTAAATCTAAAGGTAAACATTTACATTTGAGGTATTTTGGAATGGAATGCAGCCTTTGCTGCTGGTGTTCA
>JARVGW010000336.1:12590807-12605587 GCA_031762495.1 Anablepsoides rubrolineatus
TTCTGTTTTTTTGCCATTTATCCCAATTTAAATAAAAACTATCCTATCCTAACTCTTTGGCACCAGCTTTTCACTGGTGGCAAGTATTGTGTGACTGCTCAAGATTTTGTGGGTCAGTTACAATCTTTTCATATTGCTTCAGCTGTTTTACTAAAGATCAGCTTGCTGAGGCTGTAGGAGAATACGGCCATCTTTACAACTGATCCAGCTTCAACTTATGAAGATAGTCAAAGAACACGTTTCTCCTCAGTTAACAGAAAAGATGATGATCTTTCTCAACTCCTCCATCATCAACTGAAAATAAACATCAACTCTGTTGGTTTGCGTGCGACGTCTGCTGCAGTGGGAGGGCGCACCAGGAGTCCTCGCTACAGTTTTTCTTCAAAAAATGAAATGTCCTCACAAAAAAGAACGTCTCACAACCTCGTGAGCGAAAGAACAGATGTCTTGTGAAGTCTGTATGGAGCTTCAGAATCCGACTCGTACAGATATCCTCTCATGCCCTCCAGAATAAACAGAGTCTCCAGTTTCTTTGCTTTTGTAGCTCCAGTTTGCTGTCTACTCTGCGCTTGTTGTTTTCAGCCCGACGGAATAGTGAGTCACATACAGCTGATTTACATTCAGCTGCCTCGGTGTTCACAGATAGCAGGAGTTCGATTGAGAGGGGGAAAAAAATGAAGTGACAAAGTAAACAAATGTCGCACACAAAAAGTGACAAGGTGTGAAAAAAATCTAAGGCAGTGTTTGCTTCCTGTTTATTCGCACCTACTTTGAAACAACGTTAAGTTGTGTTTTTATGTTGGTTCCTGTTTGTTTTGCTGCTCAGACAGACACAGATGAATCTAAACTTGACCCACATGTCTGATTGGCGTTAACCACAGCGAGCTTTACGTGTTTCCTTCAAAGTGGAGTCTTTTAAAAAGCATCTGCTCTGACAGCGATGACTCACAGGAAGTAACACCTGGTCGCCAGCTTCCGCAGCGTGTCTGCCTCACATGAACGTGAATGTGCTCTGGTGACAGGTGGAGGCGGCGGCTGGAGCGACATCGCTCCCGCCGGCCCGGGCGGCAGACCCCTGGTGCTGGGGGGACAGGGAGGGCAGGCCTGTCAGAAGTTCTGGCAGACCCGCGGCGGCTTCGGGGGCGGCGGCGGCGGCTGCATGTCGGGCGGCGGCGGCGGAGGCTACAGAGGTTAGTCACGACAAGTTTAATAAACATGAGATGAGATTTTTAAAAATGAAAGGTTTTTCTCCTCCTGAACCTGTTAAAAGGTTTATTTAAAATTTTAGTACCACTTTATAATAAGGTTCCCCTTTATAGATGGCTTTTAAAGAGTTTATAGATAGGTTAGTAAATCATCTGTAAACACTTAATAAATTATTAATAAGTGTTTATTATGCATCAAGATCAAAAAAGAGACTAAACTGTCCAAATACTGAGCCAAATCCATTTGTGTATTGAACATTTCAGACTAGTTTACCAAGTTGTAAGCACAATAATGATTAGGAAACACATATTTAACATATCGTATTGTACTGCATTATAAATATCCACAAGGGATCCTTATTGTAAAGTGTAAAACTGTTCACTATTTTGAATGGGATGGAATTGTTTGGTATGTTAACATGTTTATTTTACTTTTTTGATGCATCATTGTTGACAGTGGATACATGTTTGAACAATAATTTAAAATATTGATTATCAACACAAAGTTTTAAAAATGGTGATTTTTCACATTAAAGACTAACTTTTGCTATTTATAAATATTTGTCATTAATAAATAGTGTACTGTATTACACCTAACGAAAAGTCTCCCTTTGATAGTTGTAAATATTTATAGTGCACTAATACACTACAATATTAATATGTTAAAATATGTGTTATCATTATTGTGCTTATAATGTGTTTATTTTAAATGTTTATTATAGCACCTTTAGATGTAATATGTACGTGAACAGATTTGTCTCATTATTTGCCAAGAAACCAGACAGTTTTGTCTTTCTCACTCTTAATTATTGCATAATAAACATTTATTAATGATTTCTAACGTGTTTACAGATTAATTAATAACCTATCTATAAATTCTTTAAAAGTCATCTATAAAGGGAGCCTTGGTGTAAAGTGGTACCAAACATTTACTGCTCTGCTCTTTCCCAGGCGGTAACACTTCCCTGAACGACGACCCAAAAACCGATGGCGATGATGGGACGTCCTTCCTCGGCCCAGACGGCGAGCCCTTCCTTTATCCTCTGAAAGGTAACGTCTGGAAAAACACAAAATATACAGAAAAGAAGAATCAACTTGATGGTTTGATTTGTTTTCAAGTGGGATGTAAAATGTGTTTTTTACTGCGCAGAATGATGAGAAACTTGTTTATTGTTGCTTTTTCCATTACAGAAGCTTCCAAAGCAATTTTAGAGCCGAACAAAAGAAAAGATGTTATAGATGGAGTTTATTTTAAAAAATAATAATAAAGACGACACATATGGACAGATGTTGAGTGGTGGGTTAGGGTCTAAATATAAACAAAGTCTTTACAAGTCGTGCCCTGTAATAATAACGACACAATGCTGCCCAGCTTGGTATTCTCAGGTCTGGTTTTGGCTGATTTTTGTAAAACCACGATACAAATTAGTTTAATTAATGAGACAACCGATCAGTTAATCTACATCTAACTGTGACTAAAGCAAATCTGAACCGGATCTGCTCTGAGTGTGTGAAACGCGTTCCTGATCGGCCATCACGAGCAACTTCAAAGCACCCGCAATTACCTGATTAAAAATTGACGCGATTAAAATAAATGTAAAGTGAAACACGGAACAAGGAGGAAAGGGAGGGAGATGTGAAATGAAACATTGAGCGTTTTGAATTAACAACCGATTAATCTGATCTGATTAAAACTGTCGATTCAATGGAAATGGAACTCCAGCTTTACGTTCATAACTCATCATCTACAACACAAATCATAAATGTGGGGATGAGAAACGTACAAATTGACTCGATGAAAATGTTTGCAAACCATCAGAAGAGATGAAAAGTATTTGACTTGAGAAATAAAGTGATAAATTATCTTCTGATTTGATAATCAGGGCTGTTCCTGTCTGCTGTCGACCATCCATCATCCGCTGACCTTAACTGGCATTTATCAGGAGCAGCAAGGCATCTTTTATTATATTTTATCTATTTTATGTTGACAATTCAGGAGATTTTCAAGCTCAGGAAGGAACAGATAAACAATGAAGCAAATCTCTAGTGATAAACAGGCTTCTGCAGAACTTGAAGAGGTCATTAAATCACTGAATCAGGTGTTTTGGAGCAGGAAAACTACTAAAACATAAAGGATAACGACCTTCAGTTAAGTCATCTCATTCTGACTCGTGTTGTGTTGACACATGACAGAACTAATTTTATTTTTGTTGTCATTAGTCTGTCACAAACATCCACTTTGTTTTTATTTCTGTATTTAAAACTATGAAATGTACTGAAGGCAACGCAGTCTGATGGACAGAAAATAGGATTTTAGCTCCATCAGGATGTTTTAAAACGCAGTAAATGATGGATCTGTCAGGGCTTCAGTGGATTCTCTCCTGACTTGCTTTTAGCTCTAAAACTTTGAATTTTGTCCACTTTTCTTCTTTGTGTTGAACATGAGGATATGTTGTGATTAAAAACTGTAAAGGGGTTAGGAGAAGGACGTCTCTGCAGTCTGAGGTTTCTTGGTGTGTAGGAGGGGTTTATCAAAGATGTGATTGGTTGGATGGACTATTTTGGGTGGGGTTTAAAGAAGCCGGGGGTAACTGGGGGGAACGCGTAGCTCGGTCAAAACTGCCAGAAAGCCCTAATATTTTTAAATAGAAATATTAATTTTAATCATAACTCGAGACAGGAAGGTGCTAGCTTCATGAAACACTGTATTTGGCACGATCAAAACAGCCTAACCTGCCTGGAAAAAAGAAGCAATTTTTAAAATATAAATAATAATTATTGTTAGTCATATCTTGAGACAGAAAAGTGCTCAACTCGCCAAATTTGAAGTCAATAAATTGTTTACATGTTCACAATAATCTTACTATAACCATGACTTCATCTTTTAACCTCCAGCACAAGGCAAGCCAATCCAACCAATCACTGTTTTTCCAAACTCCACCCACACCCAAGAACCTCCGCCTATACTCTAAACTCCGCAATTCACGGCTTGGTGAGACATCACCCACACCAAGAAGTCTACCAAACATGATAAGAACAAACTCCGCCCACATCAAAGAACTGCGACGATTAAGGCTTTGACAACCTCTGCACACACAAGGAACTCTACAAATCCTGGTTAGGGGAGTCGTCCTGTAACCAGTAGGTTGCCGGTTAGATCCCCCATTCCATCCATTTCAGTTGCGTCCTTGCTGGTGGTGGTTGAAAGGCCCAGTGGCGCCGGCTTCTGAATGTGTGTGAATGAATGAAGGGAAAAGAACTTCATAGAAGTTCAAACCATTTACCACAGAAAACTCCAGAAACTCTGCAGACCACTTTGATAAATGTTACAAGGCAATTTGACTTCTCGAAAAGAAACTTTTGCAAGTTCTACAGATGCAGCTTGTTCACTAAAAGAATCAAACATTTGACAGTGTTTCATTCTGACAATCTGAGTGTTGCACTCGTGAATCTGACAACACACCTCTTATCTTTTGTGTCACTCTGAGGGGCATCGACCTCATGAAACCAAATCTGACGCGCAGACAAGCTGCACCTGTAAATATTAGTGAAACTCTGCAGAGAAGCCACCGTTATTTTCTCCTTGCTGGCAGAAAGGTGCCATGGAGGAGCAGACAACACGGGCAGGTTTAAAGATGCAGAACAGAAAGCAGGACTCATTAGTATGCAGCGAGCAGCTGGACTCAGGACATTTGTATTCCTCCTCAGAAACCTTTCCAGTGTTTCTCAGTTAGATTTATGTATTTGTACTTACAAGAGATAAGAGAATCATGGGAGAAAATAGATTCTGCAGATGACTGCGTTGGCTGTGCTTACTAAACAGCAAATTCTTCCTCTGACGGACCAGAACTAATTCATGTAAGACTGCTTTGTCCCCGCTTTGTTGTTCATAATTAGGAGAATTAGTTCCTTCATATCCAAATAGAATTAATACTTTCGTAAACGAGTTATGACAGAGAGCTGTAATCCTGTTGGGGGGAGGGGGGGTCTGCAGATTTAGTTGCAGAAAAAGATCAGAACACAGATTTGAGTTTCTGGTTCAAACAGCAGCCATCAGGGTCAGCTGGAAAACAACTCGCTGAGCTGCAAACATCCTGTGCACAAACCGAGCTGCAAGGAATGCTAATGAATTTCAGTGCACACAAATATTCTGTCTCCAATATACACAACACTAATAATGAATGTTGCATGTTTACATAAATGTAAAGCTCATGTTCCTGACTGAATGGTTGAATTTAAATTCATGTTTATTAAAAACAGCAAAACATGCAGCTTTGCAACCAATGCAGGTCTTCACAGTCCAGTTTTTTATGGTTTAAGACATAAAATAAAAACACACTTTTAGGTAAACCAACATGTTCTCACTGTTAAATGTAAATATAAAACAAGAAATACTTCTGAAGTTCTTTTTAACTTTCTTCTACTTTTCTGTTTTGCACGAGCTTTAAAATATCAAAGCTTTAGTGTATTTTCTGCATAAAAACATGGATTTTACTATAAATGATTTAACGTTTTGATGATGTTGGATCTGACCAAAAAAAAAGAGAGATTAAAAAGCTAAAATAAAACAACTGGACTTTTATTCTGAAGTTCATTTTAAATTTAAATAACATTTACATGAAACATTTTTATTTGGAGCATCCTGGCCATAATTCCCTGGTGTTGTGTCTCAATGGAAATTTCCTGGATTAAAAGATCCGGTTAAATAATTTAATAATCAGAAGTACTCATTGGAAAACATTTATATGATATTAAACTAACAGATATCTTGTGATCTCTGCTGACATCTGTGTTCTCTCTGTTTATGACCAGATTCAAAGTTTAAACCACAAAATGAATCAAATAAAAGTAAATAACCTTTGAGCACGTGGCGTTTTGTCTGTAATGACAGTAGCCTCCTGTAACAATATAAAAATAATAGAAAGTCATTTTGGATTCTGGATACAGATGCAGTTTGAGCTGCTCAGATAACTTTGAGCTGTTTCCTTACGAAGGCGTATTTCTTGTCTGCGACTCGTCCCAGATCTTCTTCAATTTGATAACATTTATTCAAGACACATGTCTGACATTCAGACTGAGTTAGGTTTTGTCTTCTCTCAAACGTAGAGTTTAGAAAGTTGTTGTTCAATAAACTCTAACCCACTGTGTTCATGTCAGAGTGCTGCAAGGCAAAGGTGGAGGAAGGAACTTTTATTTCAGTAGAGATCCCACATTTATGATGCATCTATTTGATACACCAGAATAGTTTTTGTTCTGCGTGTTCATTCTGTTGCTGTAGTTTGCTGTCAGTTTAAAATGAACAAAATCCAGCTGCTTAGAATTAAGCAGCAGCTAAAAGTGAATAGATTGGAACCCTGAACAGTTACACAAGTGTTGTTCTCCATCCCTGTGTTTGTGTTTCTGCAGCCATGGAGGGCGACGGGGAGGTGATCATCAGCCCCGTTCAGAACTGCAGCCACTGTGAGAGCGGAGAATGTCACGAGAGCAAAGACGGCATCGTGTGTTACTGTGACGAAGACCTGGTCCTGGACTCGGACAGGGTGTCCTGCATCAACGTCTCAGGTTGGACTTTTCACTTTCTATAAACCAGATTTTATCTATAAAAGTAACCGAACCTGGGAGGGTTTGTGGAAAATGTTTTTTAATGAAGTTTTAATTATTCATGAGCAGAAAGGATAACTGAGCATCAGAGGTGGGTAGAGTACTTAAAAGTTGTACTCTAGTCTACTACTTAGATACATTTATATTCAACTAGAAGTAAAAGTTAGCCTTCCAAAAAATTACTCTAGTACAAGTAAAAAAATATTATTGTAAAGAGGCTACTTGAGTACTGAGTAAATTATCATAGCGTCTGATTTAATATTTTAAATCAGGGCTGTCAAACTCCGGTCCTCGAGGGCCGCTATCCTGCATGTTTCCTTGTTTCTTTGCTTAAACACATCTGATTTAGTGCTTCAACTAACTTCTTAAATTTAGTAGAAGCCTGTTAATAACCCATTCATACAAATCAGGTGTGTTTGAACAGGAAAACAAGAAAACATGCAGGACAGCAGCCCTTAAGGACAGGAGTTCGACACCTGTGTTTTAAATTAAATAAATAGAAGAACAAACGTGTGTGTGTTTGTCTCTGCTGCATTTCTGGTTAAAACATGTTTGCTCTTCATTCAGTGAGTTAGTTATAGTGGGTAGAGTATTCCAAAGTTTTACTCAAGTAAGGCAAAAAAAACTTTATATTACTCAAGTAAATTAAAAGGTTTAAAATTACTTCTAAAAGTACATTTTTTTTCAAAAACTTACTCAAATGTAACTAGTTACTACCCTCCTCTGCTGAGCATAAAAATGGATTTTGGGTGAATAAGAAATGTAAACAAATCTTTGCAAAGCTGGAATTGTCTCTGAATCTGAGATGAATTATCTGTTTATGAATGTTGGCCTGAAAATAATTATATTAACTGAGATTCTCTTTATAATTTAAAACAAAATAATTGCATTAAAACCATCTCAATGTTATCTTAATAACCTCAGGTTATAGTTTGACCTGCTGATCTGATCTCATTCAAGATGCCAGGTTACAAAAGGTCACAGCTTCAATACGATCTCTTTGGGTTTGCAGATTTGTTCCTCTGTTCAGACCCCCCTCCTCTCCCCTGATGGGGGGGGATTTACATGCAGTCGTCGTCGCTGCTCCGGCGCTCTGTTGTGTCATCGCTTTCACGTCGTTAATTAAGTCGGAGATCTGCGTGTGGAAGTGAATGTTAATGCTTCTCAGGAGAAGATAACTGTATAATGCTGTTGTTTCCTTTTGTCTGGCAGACGTGTCCCCGCAGCCCCCGCAGCCGTCTCTGTCCCACCTGGCTCTGGGTCTGTCTGTGGGGACCTCGGCCCTCATCGCCGCCCTGCTGCTGGCCGTGTCCGGAGTCATGATCAGTGAGTATAACTCCACCACGGAAAAATGCTGACTAATCTCAGGTGCAAATGATGAAAAAAAAAATATTGAGCAAACCTTTTTTTTATTTTTAAATGTTAAAAACTGTTTTTCTGAGGAACCGTTAAATCAAATTATTCATTTAGCCGTTTAATCAATAAACTTTAAAATGGTAAACAGCCTGACTGCTCAAACAAACTGTGTTCTGACCTTTTCATAACAAAATGAGCATTGATGGTTTCAATCTCCACTTCAGGGACCTTAAATTAAAACTCATCCAGATCTGTTTGAGGAAATCTGTCACCAGCAAACATCCAGAATATTTACATTTGTATCAATATAAAAGCATAAAAAAACTGAAAACAAAATCCTTTTTTTTTTTGTTTTGTTTTTTAACAAAAAGGAGCTGGAAGAATTATTAGTAGAAACATTATCAACCAACAAATACATTATTTTATCAGTTGAAATTATTGAAGTTTTATGATTTATGATTTACAAGTTATGTATAATGCTCATAAAATATATTACCATTAAATATTTAGTTAAAAAAGAGTTCATATAAACTTAAGGGAATAGACATTTATAAATAAAAACTCCATTTTGTATTAGCCTAAATGAACTTTGTGCTGCAATTTAAGGAACAAGTTTATGAAATAAACTTAATGGTATTAAAACTTCCAGAACAATTTATATGTTGAAAAAGATGATAAACACTAGTTTATTGAAAAGAAAACTGTTGTTCAAATGATGGATCTGTTGCTGTTTTTGTTTTAAAGTTTGAGTCTGTAACGCTTGTACTATTATTATTTCAATTTATTTTAGGGAAAAATAGGGGCAGATGTCATACGATTTTTCTCTTCCCTCTGCTTCCTTTCACTTAAAACCTCCCGAGTCGGCGAGGAGTTTTATTTTCAAAACAAACCAAACAAGTTTTATTTTGACCTAAAACCCAGACGTGCTGCAGAAAGGTCAGCGACTGATTCTGCTGGATCTGGTGCAACAATTTCTCACGTTTATTTCTTGTGTTCAGATTTCAGATTTAACTCCAGAGCGACTCTTTTTGTTGTTGTTGTCTTTGCTGAAAACCCAGACGTTACCTCGGTCCGTCCTGCCTGCTGCTCCCTCTCAGGAGGTTTGTTCTCTGATTAGGAAGCGAGCCTCGCGGTCAGCACAAACGCTCATCTGCTTTCAGCCAGCAACAGGCAGACATATGCAGCCGCTGAGCTGTCCTCTCCTCCGCACACACACACACACACACACACATTTTCAGACTCCCACCTTCCAACACGTGTTGAGGAGGCGGAGACAAATGAGGACTGAGTGTGAGAAGAATGAAACGTGCTCGTGATGGATAGCTGCTCAGCCGGCGGCCGACGGCGCTCGTACATTAGACGCCACTTTGTAAATAAATACACACACAGATAATTCTCCACGCGACTAATATGTTTACAGCCCAGGTCGAGGCTTCAGGCGCTGAGAAATGTGAGATTTTTGTTGTTGCTGGTGGTGGTGGGTGTGCAGCAGATAAAAAAAAAAAGCTGACATGAAGCGAGCTCATGAGTAACACTGAGGAGGAGGAGGGTGTGAAGTGATTTCTGTGTTTAATGCGAATATTTGGGACAAATTCCAAAACTAAATGTTATCTGAACGTTTTTAAACCTAACATTTGATAAAGAAAGGTTCAAGATGAAAAATTTCAATTTCACAGTGATTGTTGTGGTTGGTCTTTAGAGAAATATAACTTTTAACAGTGTTCTGCTCTGTGGCTGCGAGCGATAATTTTCTACAAGGAGATAGGTTTCGCTGTTCTTTTTTTTTTTTTTAGAACTGTAGGTGTCTCAGCGGGGGGAACCAAACCCTTTCATTTTCTTCTCACCAGTGTATCGACGTAAACACACAGAGCTGCAGTCCATTCAGCTGGAGCTGCAGAGTCCAGACTGTAAGCTCAGTAAGCTGCGGGCCTCCACCATCATGACCGACTACAACCCCAACTACTGCTTCGCCGGCAAGACGGCGTCGGTCAGCGACCTGAAGGAAGTGCCACGGCGCAACATTTCCCTCACCAGGTGAAAGACTTCAGCTGTGCAGAAGTGAAAACGGGAAACTCGTTGATTCAAAAATATAAATATAGATGTGTGCAATTACTTGTTCTTTATGAGTAATTTGTTCAAATATGCAAACATTTCTCTGTTTCAACACACCTGATTTAAACTAGATAATGCATAGCAGCAGCACATACACAAAACACCAATGCACCAGAACTCGGAAGTAAAAAGGTGGTGGAGTTGGGGGGGCTTATTTGTGGGCCTGATGGATAGTCTTTCATCAAAGCTAAACGATTAAAAGAAATGATCTAAAGCTCCTGTATTGGATAGTTTTTGAGTTATAAGCATTTTTGTATGTCCAGACACCCCTTTTTCAAATGAACCATCTGGGATTTCTCCCATAGACAAGGATTTCTTCAGGAGCATTTCATCTGGGCCAATCAGAGAACAGAAGGCGGGGCTTTGAACGATGTTGATTTTCTGCGCAGTGTCTTCTTGGAGGAAGTGAATGAAGCCAGTCTGTGTTGATAAAGCTTCCAAATTAAATTAAATTTGTGTGACAAAGCAGCAGCTCTCATTTACAGTCGTCTCGTTTGGCTCTGTACTTCTCTCCTCTCAGTAGGGTTGTTTACAGCGCACGCAATTTCCAGTTAGCTTCTTAGCCTCCTTCACAGTGGAGCTGTTCTTCAACAGAGGCCACGCCTCCAAGCAAGAATCACTTCTCTATAGCCGAGGGTCCAGACCCTCATATGAAGCTAAGCGAAGGACAAGGGGCTGGTTTTAACCAGGCTAGTGTAGGTCAGACACATCTACATTCCTGCCAAATTTCATGGTGATCAGTGCAGCCATTTCCATGCTGCGGTTCACTAAAGATCACAAAAAATAAAATAAACAATATGACCCCTGGTCATCATTAATGTGTTTGTGTAGACTGGATACTGAGGAGGTGAATCTACCTGTTTAATCAGGTGTAGAGAAACACCTAAAACACACCACTGGTTTATCAGTTGTCTAAATTGTTTTGTTATTTGAGCTAACAAAGTGTCTGATTACACTCGCAGTAATATAAGGTGCTAACCTCACTCCGTAACACCAACACGAGGCACTTAAAAATCAATTAAGACTTCTAAATACGTGGTTTAGAACTAGAAATTGTGCATAAAATAAGGTCAGACTTGCCTAATTGTTGGGATTTATTTGAACAATTTAAATCTAATAGTTGTGTAACCGCTGCGTGAGAAAAGAGCAGCTTAAATAAAAGTCCCAAAGTGCTTCAGCTGATGCAGATTATCTTCAGTTTTTACTGCTGTTTTTCTGTCCTTATCGCTCTCCGGATCATCATTTTTGCTTTTCTGCAGCTTCTGCAAACATAAATATGTTGCATTTATTAAAACTCATCTAGAGACCAAGATGAAGAGAGAAGCGTTTCTTTCAGCATCTCTTGTATTATTTAGAATGAAAATCCTTAATGTTTCATAGCTTTTCTCAAAGCTGCGCGCTCCTGATTATTATGGCAGACACTCGTTTAACTGAAGTCTTATTGCAGGGGTCTGGGTCACGGTGCTTTTGGGGAGGTTTATGAAGGTCTGGCAGCGGGGATCCCGGGTGAACCGAGTCCACTGCAGGTGGCTGTGAAGGTGAGTCTGAACCACCTGATCTGATCAGCACCAAAATATAAATCACTACGGTCATTATTGCCTTTAGAAAAATGTTATTTTGTGGGTTAAGCTCTTATCATTAATGGCTTTTATTTTTCTTTACTTTTATACTTGACGTAGTTTTAAAACCAGTACTTTTACACTTGAGTAAAATGAGCTGATAATGCTGTTCAGAAAGTTTTCCCCAGTTTTCTTTTCAAACAAATGTTTAGTTTATGTCCAAAGTTTCTAGTTTTAATGATGTCTGACACCAATCTGCAGTAATTATTAGTACTTGGATTATAAAATGAGTTAAACATTCACTAAAAAAATACCCTGCAAAAGGTTTAAGTAATTCTTGGTCCACCCCAGACTCTTCCTGAGGTTTGCTCTGAGCAAGATGAGCTGGACTTCCTCATGGAGGCTCTAATCATCAGGTAGAATCCAGTCGCACACTTCTGCTCATTAGAGAGTGGAGGCGTTTGCTCCTAATGCTCAGTTTCCTGCTGTTGGTTCCTCCGCAGTAAGTTCAACCACCAGAACATCGTGCGTTGCATCGGAGTCAGCCTGCAGGCCATGCCCAGGTTCATCCTGCTGGAGCTGATGACCGGAGGAGACCTGAAGACCTTCCTGAGGGAGACCAGACCCCGGCTGGTGAGAACACGCAGCTCGTCTCTCCCTCCATGCCATAATAAGTTGTTTTTTTTTAACAGAGCTTTGTTTCAACGGTGGTGGCGCCAGCTTTGAAGTTAGAGCAAAACAGTTGCTCATTTACACATCAGACACCATCTCTGTTCGTTGGGCTGATGGAGCCTCCTCGGGGACTCTTTCTCCTCTGGCTCTTCAGCTGCTAAACGCTCCATTATTTTCACCAGACAGTCGCAAACTGCGTCTGCTGTTTGGTGAATAACAGGTGGCCGACAGTTCTCAGAGCTTTTAGGGACATTTTGAAGTGGAACATTGAGGGAGAAAAAGGTTTTCTGTTCATTTGTTTTTGCCTTTGTTTAGGAGTTAAAGAGCATCAGGACAGACTGAAGCTCCTGTTGTAAACCAGCTCCAACAGAAGAAAGAGGTTTTGATTTTGACGTTAACATTAGTGAGGTTATGAAGTTGTTTTTTTAGTAATATTCAAAAATATATTTCACATTTAATTTACCATTAAATGGACATGTTTTAAAGGGCCAATATTATGTGTTTCTCAGGCATATATTTCAATTCTATACCATAATAAAGTATCTGTGTCACCTTAAGTTGTTATTAAAATGCTGTTTATATGTTTAAATAGAAAAAAAAAATTATCTTATTTTTTCCTACTATAAACACCTTGAAATTCTGTGTCTTTAAGAATTTTCAAACATGCATGAATGAAGCAAAGCAAGACTCTGGACATGTTTTTGATGAGAGGATAACATTATAACATGGTATAAAGCTCAAAAAAGTAGATTTTACATGATATTGCCCCTTTAAATTTACTTTCAAACCAATAAGAGAAACTCTCATATGCTGATATTCTAGTCATGCTCAAAAGTGTTGGCACCCCTGAATTTTTTCCAGTATTTTTCCAAGAAGATTATTGCAGTCACAAATGTTTTGTTATACACATTTATTTCCTTTTGTGTGTATTGGAACAACACAAAAAACAGCAGGGGGGAAAAAAGCCAAAATTGATATAATTTCACACAAAAATCCTTAAATGAGCCAGACAAAATTATTGGCATCCTCAACTTATTATTTAGTTTCATACCTTTTGGAAGAAATAACTGAATTCGATCACTTCCTTTATTGTTTAGTGTTTTTATTGTTCAGGACTTTGTTCCTTTGGAGGAGTTTTAAAGGGCTTCATAAATAAATTGGATTGGATATTTGAAGGGCAGCTTCTCCCAACAGCTAGTTTTAAGATCCCTCCTCAGGTGTTCAATTAGATTTAGATCCAGACTCGTTGCTGGCCACTTCAGACCTCTCCAGCACTTTGTTTCCATCCATTTTCCAAGATGTTTGAGCTCTATCCACACTGGGCCCTACACTGTGACACAGATTTCATAATGCCTTGCACAAAGTGTCAGAGGCAGCAAAATATCTTTGAGCCTTCACCATATTTGACTGTAGGTACTGTATTCTTCCTGTTTCAATAAACAGTACAATGATTTAATAGTTTTGTACGGACCATTTTTGGAGTTTTGCAAGTTTCAATTTCAGATGCTTTTTTTTTGTGTTCCAATATTCAAAAAGGAATTAAACGTGTAACAAAGCGTGTAATTGCAATAATTTTCCTGGAGAAAATACTTTTCGAGTTTTTCTAAATATGCTGAGAAACCTTTAACTCTGGATCATCTTCTGTTTTGTCTCTGGTACTTCAGGACCAGCCGTCCAGCCTGACCATGGTAGACCTCCTCAACGTGGCCAGAGACATCGCTAAGGGCTGCCAGTATTTAGAGGAGAACCAGTTCATACACAGGTGTGTTCCCCATGTCAACTTCTTCGTGTCTCCCTCCTCTCTACTCCTTAGCGTAGGGAGGAGTGAACTCTGGTGTCAGGAGTGTGCCAGGTGCATGGTCTCTAACCTCTGTAGCATGAGAGCCCCATGAACGGGCGTTTAGCTCTTCGGTTTTCTGACGCCTCAGGATGGAACCTTGGGTTTGCTGAAATGTTTTATTTTACACATTACATTAAATTTTGTAAACTTCACTTAATTTCATAAGCAGCGTTATTATTTAATAAGATAATTATTATCCCACAGTGGGGAAATTTGCACATTACTGCAAACTTCGTACAGGAGAGGGTGAGATAAAAAAAAAGAAAAAGAGAAATAAACATGAAGAAGGTAAGCCACAAAGAATAAATTGAGCCAGCTTGGATAATGGTGGGGTAGTGATTTTACAGCTTCAGCGGCTGTTGTGTGTTTTCACAAATTCTGCTCCGTCCGTAACTTTACGTAAATTTTGTAAACTTTCATTAATTTCCTAAGCGG
>JARVGW010000336.1:12727477-12745272 GCA_031762495.1 Anablepsoides rubrolineatus
ACAACTTAAGGTGACATAGATACTTTATTATGGTATAGAATGTAAATATATGCCTGAGAAACACATAATATTGGCCCATTAAGAAACTTTGCATAATACACATGAGTTTACTCATTTGGTCACATAAATCGCATATTTCCTTTTGAACTTGGCTAATTAAAAAATATTTCAACAACTGTCCATCTCAGCAGTGTGAAATTATCTTTGCAATATGTTATTAATGTTATCTTTCCAAAAAATGTCTCCATATTTATTACAAAAACTTGATATCACAGGCACTTTACACTCCTAAACCAATGTGTCAACAAGATTATATACGCTGCGTATTCAGAGCGTTTTATGTGAATGAAATGGTTCTGAAGCACTTTGGATCGGGCCTCTTCACACGCGTCAGCTGCCAGCTCAGAACAGGGATGTGGGCGTGTGCCAAGTGGTTTTCCAGAAGTGACTGCTGCGTTTGGCGTGGCTGAGCTCCGGCTGCCCTGAAAGGCTTCTTTCTTACCGGGTCTGAGTCGAGTTGTGCGGCCGAGTCTGACCAGAACCATCTGAATATTAAGAACCGATCAGTTCTCCAACCCGCTTCTGTTTTAGTCGTTTTTTTAGGCTGAGCTGTTTTTGTCAGGTGGCGTTTCTGCTCCCCCCCCCCAGCACAAAACATCACCGACATTCCCTCAGTTGTGAGATGGATGGTCCAGTTCCAAACACACACACACACACACACACACACACACAGTTTGACTTGATCACCTCATTTGCACTATTTTGCTCCCTCTCTGCCTCCACCTCTCCTGGGCTCATTAGCACCTCGGATGATGGCGAGATGGAGGGATAGAGGGAGTTGTGGCGGGGCGGGTTTTTTGAGAGTGGGGGGGGGGGGGGTGATTGAAACCTCCGGGGGATGGTCTCCTCCCTTCTGACAGGGAGCATTTGTAAAACATTTCCCACTCTGCTGCCTGACACTGATGATTCACCAAAGCACCACCATGATGGATGGATGGATGGATGGAAACGCAGCGGCGCTCGCAGATCTGTCCGACCTGCAGCCGCCACACCTTTTTAATTTCTTGTTTAGCGGTGAGCCGGGCCCGTCAGACGGACGGGTAGGCCGCCTCTTTGAACCGCACGCACGCTCCGGAGTCTGGGTTTGGAGGCGAGGCGAGGCTGCGGAGGGAGGAAAATGGAACAGAACAGTCAGGACAAGGGGCGTGGCGAAGGGGCGTTACACCTCAGCAAGATGGCATTGGTTGCTATGCAACAGGGAACCAAAGCTATTTATACACCGGCCCCCTTGTCCCCCTTTTTCCTCCCCAAGCTCCACTGCTTCTGATCAGGTCTGCTGGATCGTGTTCAGGCTGATGGGAGATTTTACTTTGTGAAGCTCCTTAATTATTATTATTATTTTTTAATTTATGACAAATGAGCCTTTATAAAACTCTGAACTCGACATCTGAGTTAAAAACTGGTTTCGATTATTGAAAAGGGCCACATTTAATAGAAGACAGAAGCAGATTTAATATAACATTTTAATAAAAATTGTTATAAATAAATAGTTAAAAGGAGAAATAAACTCATTATTTGTTCTTTTTACAGTTTATAGAAGCAAAACAGCAGAATTTATTTCTTTTTTCAACTTTTCTCCAATTTTTTCAGCTTCTCAACAGAAGTTTGTCATAAAGTTGTAGATCAAGAGAGCTAATTTGATTATATTTTATATCTAAATTTATTGTTTTCTGTGATTTACTATATAAAATCTTCTCATTGGATTAAATTGGTTAGTTTCTTTTTATTTGAATTTCATCCAACATTTTTAGATTGTATAAAAAAAAGGGAATTGTTTGGTTTTACTTCACTGAATTTATAAATCAATCAATAAAATGTGTCTAATTTAAAAAAAACAATAAATTTCAAACTAAACAAAGAAACAAAATAAAGAAAAACTCAAATATGAGTTTCTGAAAATGTCTCAATCATTTTGTTTGTGTTTTTCTTTGGTTTTGTTTATCTGTTTGTCAGCTAAAAAACAATCAATCACAGTGGATGATGGTGAAGTGTTTTTTTTTCAGTAAATTACTTGGATTAGATATAAGCAAACATTTATACAGTGCAATTTTCAAACTAATACAAGGGGAAGTTGCACTGATTTCAGTTTTCTAGGCCAGTTTCAGTTTCTAATTGTAAAATCGCTATAAGTAAGACACTGAATAATGAGTTAAGGTCATAAACTCTTAGATCTGGTTGAATAAAGATTATTTTTTTAACCCTTAAATATATAATGTATCTTTGTGGACTGTAACTTGCTTTTACTTTCCTTTTTATCTATTTCTCACCTTGATAGTCTGGTACGGTAATTATTATTCTTATTTTTATTCTTTGATCTATGTTTATTTTTATTATTACTATATTTAATTCTACTATTATTGCTACAAATATATACTGTTTTGTGGATTGATGTATGTATCTGCTGCTGCTACTACACCTAAATTTCCCCGCGCGGAACAATAAAGGCTGATTCTATTCAATTCTATTCTATATTGTGTATTTGGAGTGTCTATAAAAAGTTGAATTTAGTTTATGAAAAGTTTGCCACAAGGTTCCATTCTCCTTTACTGTTTTCCATTCATGTTATTAATGTGGCCAGTATGCAGCCATTTATATGCTGATGATACCATAATCTATTGTCAGGCAAAGTCAGTATCATTGGTTCTTAAAGGGGACATATCATGCAAAACAAAATTTTTGAGTAGTTAAAATACATTTTGTTGTGTACAGGCAGTCTCTAGGAGTGCAGAAATTTAGAATTTAGTCTCTCCTGGTGCTGCGTAAATATCTTTATTTTCTGTTTAGGTCATATTTTTCAATCCGTTCAGTTTTGCCTATTCCCTGTTACATTTCCTGAACAAAAAAATCCCAGTATTTTGGATATCTTTCACATAATTTTTGTATAAGTAGCATGAGTAGAAGTGTTTTATCACAAACATGAGCAATATTGAGAAATAACCACTCAAAAGGCCGACTTGAAATCAGAACTTTAAACGTCCGTGACCCAGAATCACCAGGTTTTTGTTCCTCCGGGTCGTAAAGATTCACTCCCCTCTCCGAGGAGCCTGGAGAACACGTCAATCCCGCTAATTTGCTCCTATTTGAGCCCTGAACTTATTAACTCTGGTTTTTTCGGGGGCGACGGTGTTGTTGCTGCGCGTCGCCGAGCAGCGAAACCGACCAGACAATGGGTGTGATTGAGAGGCGAAATAGATGACATTATTGAGTTTTAATCACGTCTTTTCGTCGCCGACGCAGAGAATGGCAATTACCTGGCTGCGCGAGTGTGTTTGAGTGTGTGTGTGTGTGTGTGTACAGGAAGGAGCTGAAGCCTCATCAGGTTTTTCACAGCAGCTGAAAGAAGGTCGTAAGTGGCCATCAGCGCAGCCGACCCTGTCTGGATGGATCCCTCCTGTCGCGGCACGGCGAGGCTCCTTCCATATGGAGAGAGGCCTAATTATCCCCCACCAATGACTGAATCAACATTTGATTATGTCCTCCCTTCAGGCCGCTCTCTATTCAGATACCTCCGTTACGTCTTTTTTCTCCCACATCACAATCAAGAACGGCTCTTATCTGCTAATGATAAGTTTAATTTCTTTTTTAATGCAACCTCTGACACGTCGCGTGGCGAGATGCCTGAGGAATCTGTTGGTTTTATGCCCTTGAGGATTCTGGTTGTGGTTGTAAACCTAAAAGGGAAAAATGAAGGTTTGTTTTATGGTTTGTGTCTGAGGAACTTTTCTTCTTCTAATTCTTCCAAAAAAAAGATGATTTGTTGATTAGTTTTGTTGGTTTTAGTCAGAGGAACTTGGCAGAAATCACGGAGCTGATCCACACGGCGTTCCTGGTGCATCGTGGGATTGTGAACCTGAAGGAGTGGACGGTTTCCGACGGCCCTCTGAAGGACATGGAGTTTGGGAACAAGATGGCCGTCTTGAGCGGCGACTTCTTGTTGGCCAACGCCTGCACGGGCCTGGCCCAGCTCAACGATACAAAGGTGAGAAAATACCTGACCTAAAGCTGACTTTTTAAAAGATTTTATTACTTTTTACAGAAAAAAATAATCTTTTAATATCATAATTGAGTTTATAATAACTAAATCAGTCAATTCATCTTAAATATTTAAAATAGGAGGATAAAAATCATGTTTACTGACAAACCTGGTGACTCTGTTGTGTTTCTGCAAAGAAAATCCAGCTTCACAAGTTAGTGCTATTCAACAGGCGGCCCACGGGCCACATTCAGCCCACAGGTGACTTTCATTCAGCCCACCAGTGAACACGCACACCCCCACCCTCCAAAAAAATGTTGTATTTTGAATTGACTTGAATTTTCTTTTACTTCATTTAATATAAAAATAATTTTAAAGTCATTTTTAAGTGTAAAATTGATCTTTTATGAAACTAAAGTTAGCAGCAAATGGTAAATGTTTGCAAAAAGTAGCTTAAAAAGCAGAAAAAAGTTGAAACTTTCAGAAAGAAGGTGCAAGAAGCAAAAAAGGTGAATTTACAAACAAAATATTTTTAAAAAGAAAAAAGCTGAAACTTAGACTATAGAAGGTAAAACATGCAGAAAAGTTCTTGACGTGACCTTGACCTTTATCTGGTGAACTCAATGATCATTGAAAGAGCACTTGTTTGCTAAATTAAGCTGTAGGAGCTGAAATTATCACAAAAGGTGAATTAGCTGGGAATGAATGAGAATTAATCTGAAAGAAACATATTAATATTAAGACGTAAAAAGAAGCACCTAAAAGCTGATATTAGCAGAAAGAAGTTGACAAATAGTTTAAAAATGCTAAACATAGCAAAAAATGAAGCTAAAGAAAGCTGAAATGTCCACAGAAAAGTTAAAAAAGCAGAACCAGAATAAAGAGTGAGTAAAGTTTTATAATCATATTAATGGAAGATCGCTCCATTAATTTTCAATGAGAAAAAAAAAGTAAGAAAAAGCTAAATATTTCTGAAATGCCAAAAGTTGTAGCCATAATATCCTGCTTCTTTAAATAATTTATAGAAATCATAAGTCTTGCACCAAATTCCTGTTGCTTTATTCTCTGAATCATCAGGTCTGAGTTCTGATGATGATGTTGTTGGACCACAGGTTTCAGCACGTTTGCGTTGGTTCGGCTCGGCTCTGCTCAGCTCAGTTCTGTTTGCTCTCCGGCAGCCAAGAGAGAATCTCCCTAAAATTAGATCCAAGCAGCTCTGGATGAGAAACATAAGGAACTCTTGTTTTCTTTCTTTTAGCTATCAGGTGTTTCTGGTATTGCTGCTCTCTGTTTGTTAACTGAAGCTACAAACCGCAGCTTTTCTGCCGCAGATCAGCTGATGATGATGATGGCGATAGGCGCAGGCCGGAGGGCCGAACATTCAGCGGCCTCGCCACACAGTCGCGTTTGTTTCTCCCCTCAAACAGACCTGCAGTGCTGTTTATGAGCAGCGTGAAGGAAACCTGAAGCAACCACAGGAAGCGTCGCCACACTGGAAGTTTTTAATGGACACCTGATAGCCGCCAGTTACTCGTGTTTGAAAAGGTTAGCAAAACAAAGTGAACTGAGGAGAAACTGCACCGCAGTGGGCACTGAGGCTCTTCGTTTTAGTCCGTTTAACTTGTTTAAAGCCTTAAAATGACATGTATATTAATACATTTTGTACATTTTCTGCTATTCTTCCACTTTTAATACTTTTTGCGATTTATTTCTGCTACTTTGTGTGATTTATGCTTCTTTATAGATGTTTTCAGCTATTTTAGCTCTTAGCTTTTAGCTGTTTTCAACTAGATTTGTGCTCCTTTTTACAGTTTTTCTGCAAAGTTAGGCTTTTTTGCTTCTTACAGCTTTTCAAATTGAACTCACATTAACACTTTCCCTATTAAATATTTTCAGCTTAAGTTTTCAGCAGGAAGCATTCACACTAACATTTTTGCAGGAAATGCAATTTCTCTATTATTTTACTTTTTTCTTAATACTTGTTTCTGTGTTGCAACCAAAGGAAACAGAAATCTGAGTTTGACTCAGACTTGAGGAGAAAGTTTTATGAAAAAGGTCACATAAAGAAAAATAAAGTTGTTTCCCTGTTTCAGCTTTTGATCTTGACCGTACAGGTTGTACCTTCAGCCTTCAGGTGTGTCTGTAAACCACCTGACGTGTGACAGCAGGTAATTATCTGCAGCTGAGTGGCGTTGCTGTCAGACGGGCGCGTCCGACTGGACACCTGTCAGAGCGACCTCACCAATTATTTCCTGGATCCTCGGGTCCATTTTGCGAAGCGGTCGCCTCCTCCTGTCCTCCTCCGGTCGTCATTATGGAGACGTGGCCTGTGGGGGCAAAAAGGAAGAAAAAAACTTCAAACATACACTTTAATTATGACGCACAAATACTCTTATTTTGAAAAATACAACTGTATAAAAGTCTAGGTGTCAAAAATAAATATGTATGCTTTTATTTTGAAGTAAAGGCCCTTTCATTGACGTTTAAGACAACTTATGCCGACTTATGAAATGTTTTTTTTTCCCATTAAATGTCTAATAAAAGTTAGATATTTGATCAGTTTGTTTGAATTACAGTGTAAACATGTCTAAAAGAAGCTTACAGTTTGTTTTTTTTATTCCATCCTCAATGTAGATGTCTCCAAACTTTTCATAAGGTGGCATGTCTAAAACAGAGTGTGACAGGGCCTTAAATGAAGTGACTATTTTATTACAGATTCAGCTTGTTAAAACGTATTAAAATAGGTTTTATTTGCTTAATAAATTTCCTTGTTAGACTTTATCATAATGAGCCAAACTAACAATTTTCCAACTTTAAAGGGACAAACTTTTTATTTTTCTTTAAGTAAACCTCCCTGTGAGTTAAAATAAAACATCACTAACAGGCTGTGCAGTGATTAAATGTGACATCACACCAATTTAAACTTTATAAACAGACTGATTATTTAAATAAAGGCAATATTTATTTCCATAATCCAAGATTTTTAAGCTTCTGATATCTTTAAAAAATGATCGTATTTATTTCCCTGCGCTGCATCTTTTCAGAAAAGAGATGAGCAGATTTGCCCGTTTTTCTCATAAATCAGAGTTGTTGTTTTTTTTTGTTTTTTTTTCAGCGAAAGTGATGCGATTAGATGTCGTGGCCTTGAGAGGAAACTTATGCTGCTACTTGTATAAACTGTAAAATAATCTCGTGGAGCAGCTCTGGTTTCTCTCCCCCCCCGCCTCCTCTCAGTTCTGTCGGCAAAACACGATCTGGCTGGATTTGGGAATGGAGTAAGGAGGAGAGTTAATCTGATACTTTCCAAAAAAAGACCCCCTCCCCTCCAGTACCCTCCGTGGCCCCCGCTTCCCAAGGCGGGCCAGGCAGAGACACCACATCTGGTAATACTGTAGGCACATTGTCCTTCCAGGTCTGTGGGCGAAGCTCGGGTTTCCTCAATATTTTCCCCTGGTGGGTTCATTTATCCACGGGGCGCTGCGAGGCTGACGGAGGAGCCGGCGTCACCGGAGTTCTCTGACGGACCGATGGATAGACCGCGACCTCGTCTCGTCTCATCTCATCTGTGAACAAAAGCCGTAGAAATCCCACTTTTTTCCCGTTTTCACAGAAATAATCACAGAAAGTTTAATGTGAACAAGAGAAACAACTTGAGCTCAAAGTAGTTTGAGACTTTTTGTTACTTCTTTTTTAAAAAACAATGCTTTGGAAATGTTTCCCCAACTTCACTGACTTACTTGGCCAGAAGTCTGATTTCTGTCATTTCAGAAGGCTTGAAACAGACTTTGCTGCTTCTTCAGAGTTCCAGTGAAATCAATTTATCAGTGAGTTAAAAAAAAAACACCCTGCAGTCAAATAATTACGTAAAAACCTTCTAATCTCCTCTGATCTCCGGACATCTTTTTTTAACTCTGCCTTTCCTCGGGTCAGACAGACACCTGATCTGACTTCTTTATAAAAACAAAGTCTTCTTTTAACGAGCAGCTGAGTGAAGGTTCACCTAACTTCCAACGCCTCAGATTAATTAATTAATTCATCAAACCAGCTGTTTAGGAGCTTGCGCTTCAATCAGAGGATTTAATTAGAAACGTTACGAATGACACAATTAGAGTATCGCTGTTGATCTGCCTCATTTATTTTAATATTTTAGTTTAATTTATTTTCTGTGATTAATTAGGAGAGAAAAAAACAGCTCCTACTGAGTTTGAAGGTGGTTTTAGGTGGTAGATAGTCTCAAAATCACAATAGATTTTACAGCAATGATATTTGTCAAAAACAAGAAACCAAGCTAGCTCAGTTCAAATAAATCAAACTCAACCAAACTAAATAAACTCAATTCAGTCAAATAACTTGGTTTAAATAAACCAAACCAACCCAACTTAACCAAACTAACTCAACTCAATTTAAATAAACCAAGCCAAGCTGAAACTATATGTTTCTTACAGTGTCTCCACTATTTTCCAAACCCAAAATAGCCCAACTCAACCAACCTAAACAAAACCAGCACAAGCCGAAACAAACAACTGAAGTCAACTAAATGAACTAAACCTGACCAACAAAGCCAGATCAAACAGTGGGAGGTCATACCAAGATGATAATGGTTTGAAAGTCTTTATCACTGGTTACAACTGTTTTTGTTTTTATTATTAGTTTGCTTGTTTGTATTTTATACTGTGTAAACTTGTCAGATTATCTAAATACACTCTTCTAAGGTTCTTACAGTGTCAGAAATAATTAAACTTGCATGTTTTTTTTGTTTTTGTGTGTTTTTTTTTCTCCTGCTTGGTAGGTGGTGGAGCTGATCTCCAGCGCCATCGGGGATTTAGTTCAAGGAATTTATTATGAGAATTCCTTCAATGCTGAGGTAAATCATTTATTCATGTTGTACAACTTTGCAGATTTTCAAATCGCATCTTCTGCAAACTCTGAAACTTTTGTGTCTGAATATTTGGTAGAGAAATAAAAGCACTAAATTTGAGGTCATGTAAGTGTGAAAATACTGAATTTCATGGTGCGATGAAGTTAAACTTCTGGAGTAGGTGTGCTGTAAGATCGTACAGCTGGCCCTGACTGTGATTGGATCTGACAGCAGACCCTATGAGCTGACTATAAATGAGAAGAAAACCAGAAGACATCTTGATAAATAATGAATTAAGAGAGACCCGGTGCTGTCAGGTAGCACTGAGCAAGAGTTTCCTTTAATTACTCTGTTTTTATTTTAGGTTCTGCTGTGAGCTCACAACCAGCTCCTTTATGACAGCAGTGTTCGGAAAAAAACAAATATTTTTAGCATTTGTTTAATTTAGAAAAAGCGTGACTACAGGGCAGATTTTCTCCATAAACAAGGTCTTTGGAGCAGATTTTAGAGAAGTCAAATCTCTGAGTAAAGATGGTTTGTTTGGTCTAAAAAAAGCTCTGAGGGAAGTTTTAAAGTGGAGGCAGCGAAAGCTCAGCCCCTGTTCCCTCTGCAGGACGGTATCGCCGACGGCGTCGATGTGGCGTCGTGGGAGGAGCAGACGTTCCTCTCCCATGGATCGCTGCTGGCCAAGAGCTGTCAGTCCGCCATGCAGCTGGCCAAACACGACAAAGAGGCCCAAAGGCTGGCCTACCTGTACGGAAAGCACCTGTCGCTGGGCCACAAGGTGAGTCTGATCCACTCGACAAGTGCAACAAACATCACCAGACTTTTCACGGCTGCAATAATTAAGTCTGGGAGCCCAAAAAAAATTATAATTTCTTCAAAACCACATTTAGGGGTAAAGGGAAGATTTAAAATCAAACTTTTTAGGCTTTAATCTTCAACTTGGCTGAAACTTCTTCCCTCCAGACTGATTTCCTGTCAACTTAAATCAAAGTGGAGGAATAAATGGGCCGCTGATCCACACCGAGCTGCAGAAGTAATTGGAGCTTCTTAAATTCAACCGTATTAATGTTTTCATCAAATCCTTCAGAGGAAAGAGAAAAAAAAGCAGAGGGGATGATAAAACACAGAAACGGACTTAAAAAGTGAAATCAGGACCAGTTGTTTTAAACTAAACCTTCATGCTTCGTGTAGCACAAACTTTTTTTTTTTTTTTTCCTTTTGGGAGGTTTTCAGCTCCTGTTGGTAATGATCCCGATCACCGGGGCTGCAGCGGTTCGACCCCCCCCTGCCGAGGCTCCCTGCAGCTGCCCGTCTGCAGGCCCCGGCAGCTCTCAGCACGCAGGAACCAGAAACGAGGTCTTTGAAGGAGAACCGTCCTCATCGGACCGGTTCTCTTTCACCAAACTGTCCACCTCGCAGCTCATTAGTGGGACCTCTCCTGGCGTTTTTTTTTTATTATCCCTCTACTTGCTTTGGTTTTAATTTGTTACCTGAACGTTACAGAGAGGCATCTTTTTAGTGACTCCTTGTGTTTCCTACAGCTCAACTCTGACTTGCAGCCGTTCGTGAAGAGCGGGTCGGGAGAGCCGGCGTCGTTCACGTTGAGCGACGCGCCGGTGGTTTTCCACCGTCAGATTGTCGGTAAAGAGAAATGGAACCAGCAGCTCCAGCAGGTCAGTTTGCAGGATGTCTGTTTTTGCTGTTTTATGTTTGGTTTAAGCACTGAAGCATCTTAAGTGTGCCTCAGATTATTAAATCAATATGAGAGTCAACAGAAGTGGTCAATGAGATGGAGAGAGAGAAATTAGTGAAAATAAATTTTTATTATGCAGATTTATCACCATTAATAAATCTCAGAAACTAATAAATTATGGTTTAAATTGAGTTTGAATTTAAAAAAACATCAATCTGAAGTAAAGCAAACCCAGAGTCAACAGATGTTGATGTTTTTTGTAGTTTCAGTTTGTTGCAGTTTGCAATTTGTGCCACTAGGTGTCACTAGAGTGAAAACATGTACAACACCTGCTTAATTTTGAAGAAGTTGACTGAAACGCCACGTTCCTCATCTCATTTCTATGCTGAGCACCACTAACGAACAGTAATTGAGCTCTACGTGGTATTTTCTGCACAGAAACAGCATTTTAATACATCCTCTTATAAACACTGAAAAGTACCACGACTAAGTGTGAAAAAAATAAAACAGTATTAAAGTAAGAGTGTTTTGACTCACTGTTGAGTTGTGGTGAGTAGCTGCCGTCTAGAATTCTCAACTCTCCTACTTTCCAACAGGGAACTCCCACTGGAGAGATGTTCCAGTTTAAACTTAAGATTTTTAGGTGGGAAATTCCCACTTCCCGGTACAATTGAGCCGCAGCAAAAATAATCGGAGAAAATGCAGCAAAACAGAGATTTTACACGGCAAATTTCAACAGCTACCTTTGCACCCTGTGCATCTCCAGTTAGGAGTGGGATGATGTCATTTTGCTTTGAAGCTCTCCCGGGCCAGATAAACTGCGGTGGTGGGTCACATTTGGCCCACGGGCCTTGAGTTTGACACGTCCTAAAATATCTTTTTGTTATTTAAATATATTGTTTTGTTTGTTTATTAACATAACCTGTCAGAAGTGTTGATTATTTTACAGTACATCTTTTTGAAACCAAAGTATTTCAGCTAATTGTAATAATTTTTTCTGTTTCCTCATTAAGGCTAAAACTTTGAGAAATAAGTTGGATTACTCCAAGGTAAGAGCAAAAGTTTGTGTATCCCTTAGCGTTTTCAGGAAATTGTTTAATCAGCGTCTTGCCTTTGTTTTTGTTTTTTTGTTGTTGTTGTTTTTTTCACCTTTCTGCTGTCAGAAACCAACAGGATGTCTTCTGACTGTAATCTATATTGAGTTGATAAATCAGGTTTTCAAAGTCATGGTGTGACGACGGGACAGATTGAAGATACAGAGGAGGGGTCTGTTGGTGTCGGGACAGAGGAGGAGGAGGAGGAGGAAGGGGGGTTATCTGGTCCCGTCTGAAATTAGAGCAGGTCGGATTAGTTACCGGGGCCTATTTGTGGAGGAGACACCGAGGCTCTGAGACGGTGGCATTGTGAGAGAATCTCCTTCAGACGAAAAGAGGAGAGAAGTTTTTGAGGGAGAGGTGATGGGACACGAGGACGTGTGGTGGTGATGATGAGGCAAACTAAATCTCTTTATTTACTAATTAACATGACTTTTAGTGTTTTTCTCCTTTTTTCTGATAAGATTGTATAAATTAGAACTTTTTTTTTTCCTTTTTGAAATCATTTAATAGAAAACAACCAAACGTTTCTTCTTTTTCAATCTTAAAATTGACTGAATATCTGAAAATTAGCACTTTATCAGTAAAAGTAAAGGTTTTTTACCCATCCATTCAGCTCTGTGAGCACCTTCTCAAACATTTAAATTTAATTATTTCTCTTGATATTTGGAAAAGCTTCTAAAACCTATAAAATTTGTCGAACGCTGAATGACTTTGCCAAAATCTGATGGAAAAACAAAAACAAAAGCTAAAGTTTAAACAAGCAGAACAGAAGCTAAAATCTGCAAAAACCAATGCTGAAAGCTAAAATTAGCCAAACCATACTTAAAAGTAAATAAAACGCGCAATCATAGTTTGTAGAAAAAGCTGCTACAAAGTAAATTAAGCAAAAGTAGCTAAAAGTTACAATTATCAAAATCATAGCTACATTTAGCAGGACAGTAGCTAAAAGCTAAAATGAACAAAGACAAAAGGGACCTGTTGGTGTTTTTGAACGGTAAATATGAAAGATTTACGGCTAAATCACAATAACTGACAGATTTCTGGTTAAATATCCTTCATATAGTTTGTTTATAAGTAAACGGCTGAAGAGGACAGGAGGAAAGAGTTGAATCTTTCACTTGCAGCTGATTCAACAACTCAGTTTAACTTCTTTTAGCACAACTTCAGCTTAGAGTATCAGTGAATAATCTCCTGTAATCCCAAAGGAATCTCCCTGTGTGTTTGATAGATCCTGCTGGAAATCTGGAGGCTTCGGATTGGCTAAAAGAAAAAAAAAAAAAAGCCCACCGACAGATCAAAACATTTCCAAGTGTAGAATATTTCATATTTGTACGTGCATTTTGTACACGATTGAGCCTGTTTTCCAAAGAACGTCACTCTTTGTGGCGTCACTAAAGTCGTACTCTCGTCCATCACCTGAATATCCAGGCGATCAGACACACTCGAGGGGTTGTTGGAAGACTTCGGGCAAAGATTAGAGGAAGTGGACGGAGGAGCTCGGGGAGTAAAAACCCATCGAGAAAAAACTGCAGAATGAAACCTGTGTGAAATGCATGAGAAAAAAACGAATCTTTTAGTAAATAAATTATCAGGCAGGATGTTTCTGAGTTTGACACCTGCAGTTTTTATTTTATTTAAGTTTTTTCTTCTTTTATATATATATATATTTTTTAGTTTCTGGAAGGAAGGCCTACGGGGGTTTTCCACCTCCAGAATTCATGAGGCAAAACGCCCTTGGCAAAAAAAAAACGCACAAGGAGACTGGAGAAAATTCACTCAAACTGCAAACTTCAAGCTGCAGGTTCGACGTGAAGGCTTCTAATCCAACACGCTGGAGTTAAAGCTACTCAGATGTCTCGTTAAAATCTAATTATTAGCTGAAATATAAAGAACAGTTTGTGAAGGTGACGCTTAACCATTGATCGTTGGATTTTAGGTTAGGGTAACCTAACCTCATTTACCTCATTTAAACCATGTAAACGTTTTTGAACCTGACTCTAAAAAGAATCGAAATTGGGAATCATTAGGAATCGTGGAATTCAAATGAGGAACCAAAATCGTTCAAATTCAAACGATGCCCAACCCTACTTAGCGGTCAGGGAGCAAAAGATACATCTGTGTGGTTACCATGGTACCATCATGAGCTGTAGCTTCAATTTTTTTTCTTTCTTGTTACTTTTTGCACTTCTTTTTATTTAAGTTTCTGCATTAAAATAGGTTGTTGTTGTTTTTTTTACATTAGTACAAAGTTTTGCTGTATTCTTCGTTCTGGATTCTCGTTAAATTTCCACAGCGTGTCGTTCCTGTGATGATCCGTTGACTGATCAGCCAGAAGATCTGCGAGAAAAAAAAACAAAAAAACTTGCAGCTTAAATGTGGAAAACCTGCCGTCGGCGTTGCCAGAAGCGGAGCCCAAAACAGATTTATTATTATTACTTTTTTTTTCTGTAATTAATTTCCAACAACTTTTCTCTGACACATTCTTACGCTGACAGCTGGACGGTGGCGGCGGCGGGCTCTGACACACACGTGACATACTAACATGTGTGTGTGTTTTCATCCCTCTGCAGCTCCTGGCGGTGGTGAAGTCGGAGAAAGGCGTGAGCTCGGCCGTGGACTTGTGCTGTTACCATAGCAACAGGGCTCTGGAGGCCATCCAGGCTTTCCCCTCCTCAGAGGCTCGATCCGCCTTGGAGAACATCGCTTTCGCCGTCACCAAATTTTGACCCGAACGCACACACACACACACATATAAAAAAAATGCAGAAGCTTCAGGAGGAGAAATAAAGACCTGAACGCTGGAATCATAAAATAAAAAAAAAACACTCTGCTCGAGCACGCCGCCAAATATTTTAGTCAGCTCTGCGTTATATGTCGGCGCCAGATGCAGAACGTCATTTAAGATGCGCCGCGAGCTTTAAAACGTTCCAAAGAACCGTTGGCTCTGGCTGTTTCTGAGGAGAAGATGCTGCAAACTGGAGCGGCTGGATGTTCTCGCCAAATGAAAAAGCTTCACCAAAAAAAAGAAAAAAGAAGTACCGTTCTGCAGAAACTCATGAATGAGGAATGTCATTATGTGTGTGTGTGGTTCCAGTGAACCCAGGGGCGTGGAAAGGTCACCTCAGCCCCATCCCAGCGAGCACATTGAAGCTCCGCCAGAGCAGTAATTATTAATGAAGAGACCTGAGCAAATGGACAGGAAATGCAGAGGTATTGATTGGGCCGGCTGCCCTGCTCCGAGCCGTGCAGCCTGGCGCCAGCCCGGTGGGCCTGTGGTTTCCCAGGCTGCTGTCTGCGGAGGGTGGGGGGGCCGCAGCAAAAGGTGTGAAACCGCCGCCGCCGACAGCCGTCCCCCCCAGGTGCACCTGAAGGACGGAGACGGACGTCTGGACGCAGACTGTCAAAAGAGAGGCGGTACAAAAATAAAAAAATAAAGGTGCTTCATGATCTCTGTTTTGTAAGTTTCAACCTGTGTTTTTTTTTTTATTATCAGATGAGTTGAACCTGATTAAAGATCTAATTCATCTCTGAACCTCAGCAGATGTTTTTTTCATCAACGGTATCCCTGATTTAATCCATTTTAGTTCTTCAAACTCAGACCAAAAGCATCACCTCTAAAAACATTTTGATATTTTATTAGAAATATGTTTGATGATGATTTTTGTCATTGTACAGAGCACAATGAATTTACTACATACTGTAGTTCATCTAGCTTTTGTCCAACTTTGTAAATTACTGCAGGCATCAAATTCTAAATACATTTATTTTTCTGGGTAAAAAAATGTTTCTTAACTTTTTGTATATATATTTACCCAGAGGATGAAGTCATTTGACCTCTAGAGCAGCAGGTTTTGAGATTTTGTTCATCCATCCGTTATCTATAACAGCTTCTTCCTTTTCAGGGGTCACGTGGGTCACTGGTGCCCACATCCAGCAGTCACAGTGCGAGGGGCGGGGTACACCCTGGACAAGTCTCCAGTCCATCACAGGGACACACAGAGACAAACCATTCACTCTCTCACTCACACCTAGGGACAATTTAGAGTAACCAATTAACCTGACAGTCATGTTTTTAGTCTGTGGGAAGGAAGCCGGAGTACCAACTGAGCCACTGTGCCGTCCTTGTTCATTTGTTTAACAAAATATTCACATTTTTCAGGAGGTGGTTTTAGAGGAGTAAAAGCTCCTCTGCATTAAAATAAGTCAGATGAGGTGGGTCATCTGTAGGTTTTCTGGGTATGCCCCCAGGAGGAGCTGACAAGGGACACCGGACCCGACTACAGAGGAGCAGGAGACGATGGGAGATGGAGCAGCACCGCAGTCACTAAGTGGGAGAAGTTTGTTGAAGACGTCTGTTTGACTTGTGGGAGGAGTTTGGTAAAATAAAAATATTAATTTTAGTCATAACTTGAGACAGGAAAGACAAAATTCAAACACGAAACGTGTGGAGGGACATGTAACATTTTAGATGGCTAAACTCCACCCACACAGACAAGAAACTCCCACTCTGTACCGCAGAGACCCCTACTCGGCACCTTCTGGTTTTGGTTGGCTTTTCATGTGATGAAGCTGCCTTTGACTTCTCATGTCTTAATTCTTGCAATTCTGTACAAAATGTTTGTTTTCTTTTTTTATTTCCAGGCCTCCTACAACAGCGGGAAAACTTTACAGCCCAACTTTGCAATTTAAGATGTGAGGAAAACAGTAATTTGCTCCTTTCCTTGTCTGTAAAAAGAAAAAAGGAAAACACCTGCTGTGACTGTAGCTGTTTTTAAAGTGACCTGCTTGCTTGTTAGATTTAATTATAGGATCAGGAAAGAAAAAGTTGGGACCGTATCGGCGCTGACTGAAGGATGACGGATGAAGTTTTCTTCTGAAATGAGCTGTTTTCTGAGATGTACGTCCACTTCTTCTCCTGTTTTTGGTTTCCAGGGTACAGTGAGGTTCTCCTCGGGCCAGGAAGAGCCTCGGGCTCCTGATGAAATATTCATCCTCGCCGTGAGGGGACACGAGGAAAGTTACATGGAAAATTAAAAGGACCAAACAAGGAGAGAAGCTGGGACACGGCCTGAATGACAAATACGGTTACTGAAACAAAACTTTCTCTGTGGATGAAGCTGTGAAACTGTTGCAGGGCCTGAAAACATTCTGCTGCCAGAATTAATCTGTCTGATATCTCCTGTGAAGCTGAAATCGAGAGCGGGCCGATCAAAAACAGAAGTTTTCAGGAGGGTTTAACGCCTCACAGCGGAAACTTGACTCTGTGTTTGCTTCTGCTTTCCATTTTTTTTGAGTTTTGTGTCCTGAAAGAAGCTTAAAGTTTGCGTCCAAAAGCTGAGCTGTGGAACAGCAGCTTCAGTGTTTCTGTTGGAGGTGTAATTACAGTCGATTCCATTACTCGCTCGTGTAAACAGTGTCTGTTCGCTTCAGCGTTTCACAGAATTTATTATGTTTTGAAGGTTCGGTTTGATGTTTAAATACAAACCAGGTTTGTGAGGCCATATTACAGACATCTGTCTCTTAAAAACAAACAAATAAGCCTTCAGTGGTCTGATTTTTAAATTAGAAATATATAATCTGAACCAGATTATTAAAAATAAAAACACACATTGGTTGTCTTTTTCTCCTAATAAACTGAAGGATCTCCATTATTACTATTACAATAGAATCATTTATCAATTTAGATTATTTAATAGTGGTAAAACATTTTATTAATGTTTAAAAATCTAATTTTACCTATAATTACAAACATGTCTTCAGTCTACAGGACCGTCTTTTGAATTCAATGTTTATTGGGGGGATTTTTATCAATTAGGGCCCCTCCTGCACGGTTCCCTGTCTGGCTGTGTTTGATAGGTTTGAGCCAGTGAGTCTGACCATTTTAGAAGATGTAGTTGCCCATATGAAACCATCTGGCTCCCCTCGTGATCCTGTTCCCCCACATTTCTTTAAGGGGGTGTTTTCCAGCTTCAAGCAGGTGATCCTTGCCATTATTAATAGCAGTTTGTCTTCAGGTGTTGTTCCCATTAGTTTTAAACATGCAGTGGTGCAACCCCTGCTTAAAAAACCTAGCCTTGACCAAACTGTCTTGGCAAATTTTAGGCCGAT
>JARVGW010000336.1:12755427-12774302 GCA_031762495.1 Anablepsoides rubrolineatus
GAACCCGTCCAGAGGACCTACTTATTTTTTTCTTTTTGATTTTTCTACCTGGATTAATGAGATGCATCAGGACATGACCTAACTATAGTTTCAGATTCCTGCTTTAAAAGCAACATTTTGATACCTGGATCATTCTGATATAAGTTTATTCAAAGATATGACTTAATTTGTCTTGTTGGTTACAATAATACATTACTGTTTGATCTGAATCCTAATTTGTTGTAGATTTATTGAGTAATTTTTATGTTAATATAAAGAGGAAACATCAAATAGTATTTGTATATTAAGATTTCCCAGTTGGGAAAAAAACAAAAACATTGCTAAGTCACAGGGAAAATTTCAAAATTTTAATGCTTTTTTCCTCAAAATCAGTTTTTTTGTTGCTACTGCTAAAAAATGCTTCAAGAATTTTTTTAAGGATTATAGTTCAGTTTATTCAAATGATACATTGATAAGGCATTAATTCAATATATTTTGACAAAAGGCTATTTTTGAACACGTTTAAATCAAAACCCTATATCTGCCTATTTCTCCACCTTCCACTTTTGGACTTAATCCTTGTTTCCATGTGATGGGTCACATATGTTATTACTGTTATCCTTAAAAAAAATGCATTTATGTTTATTACCAAAAAAAAATGATGTCATAGGCACTTTAAGCTTTAAAAACAGCTTCAGCTAATTTCAGTCGTCATTCAGCGTTTCAGTCTTATTTTTTTCTAGTTACCACAAAATTTCCTCAAAACAAAATTATTACACCTCAAAAATATAGTCAGTCACTTGGAAATGACATATTTTCTCATTACTGTTACAGTATTACTGTATTATATCATAGTACTTGTTGCTGCAGTCAACTTGTCTTTGTGCAACAAATTTGACTAAATATTTCCCGTCAAGCACGTCACCAGAAAATATCAAAAGATCAATTTTATTTTGTTTACTGTTATGAACATTCGTGTAATCCCTTGTACATCTTAAATGCTGCTGCAATAATTTTTAGAAACTTACTTGAATTAAAAGTTCACACTTTAATCACTAAACAGCCTGATTTAAAGTCATTGTGGTGTACAGGAGCAGAAATATTGTCCTTTACCTGATTATTCTTGAACTTGTCTGTATGTTAAACCTTCTTATAGAAGTTTATAATATACAAATAACATGACAATGGATCATGGTAACTCATTTCTAATAAAAGTTATAATATATTTGGTGTGGTATTCTGATTTATTTAATGTTTTACTTTCCAGTTCTCTCTAAAATTATATATTTTTTGAACATTTTTGTAAAAATGTGTCCTTTAGAAAGCAAAATAAGACACTTATTGACTATTTATTATATTTTCCTTAAAACTATCAGGATTTTAAACAAAGCAGACCAGAATTTTTAGGAGTTCACAACTTTAAAATGTACCTTTAATGTCAGAATCCTACAGTAGAGACAGTAAAACTACAAAATTCTCCCATTTAACTCAAACCTCTGTGGATCCGTAGTGCTGAAGATTGTTTAAATCCAGTCTGTCAAAAGTTCATGACTTGTAGACTTCCTCCTTGGAAAGCTGCAATTTTTTCCATCGCCTTAAAGAAACTTTGTGTTTTTCTTTGTCTTCGGATTGCCCTAAAATCTTTCTGAAGACGACTCTCATCAGTGTAACACTTTTTGTTTGGTGGTCCTCCAACACCACGAGGTCCAAGGTGTCCCCGACTCTGACCTGGAGTTAAGAAAAGTCGTGCAAAGTTTAGAGTATTTATTTATTTTTAATTACCGCAGTAAGCGACACTCACCGTTTTACTTTTCTTGATCAGTTTCTGTCCGTTTAGTCTCAGCTTGTTGTCGTAAAAGGCGTCCTCAATTTTGCTGTTGGAACCAAAAAATTCAATTCTTTCACCAAGATTCAAAACAAGAATCTATCTGAAACTTTATTTTTCCTCAGACTCACTTGCGAGCTAGATCCAGTCCAGACTTGAGGATGACGTCGTAGCGGAAAGACGGGACGTATTTCTCCATATCTTTGTAATCTTTGGGTACATTTGGGTCCTCGTCTTCATAATCACTGTCCTCTGGGTCGACTTCTTCCTCCTCATCCTCTTCGTCCTCCTCGTGTGTTGATCTGGAAGCTCCTTTCTTCTTACTTTTAAACCTCAGCTGATGAACCGACCAGGTTTTTACGGCGTCTCTGCCCCGGAGAGCAGATCTGGGGCCGCCTAGCGCAGAGAGGTTGGAGCAGCCCCACAGCTGTCGGATGTGGATGGTTCTGGGACACCACTCGGTCTGTCTCTGTCCGTACCCTGCAGCCAGGAGGTGACGAGGGTTCAGCCGTCCCAGCTGCCTCATGGCGAGAACGTGAACCACCAAATTCTGCATGCTGGCATTCCAACCAGCCACTGGAAAAATAAAAGGCATGATTTAAAAAATAAAATTTTATCACTTTCAACCTTTAGTTTGATCAAAAAAAAAAACTTCAGTATTTTTATTTAAATCACTAAAAACGTTGTAAATTATTCTATTAAAAATGAAAGCATCAATTTATCGTGACTTTCAAAATAAAAGTCGTCTTATGATTTAAGTTGAGTTTATATCGCTAAATTTGAAAAATATTTATATATTAATATTTTTAAACAGTTGCAATGACTATTACATAAAACTGAAATGTTTAAAATTAAATTAAAATAAAAAGATGATAATTTTAGCTTTGTTTTATAAGCCGGAAGTCGTCCGTCCAAAACAAATGGTCGTTTTTCTTGTTTATGTTCCGTTATCTTTTTATTTATTTATTTATTTATTTATTTATTCTGTGCAACTCGTCATAGTTTTATATGAACATTTTTAAATTTTTTAATTGGGCGTGTTAAATTAATCGAAATAAAGTTAAAACCTCGGAATGACAGGAACGGCCGACGGGTTAGCTTGACTCTTCTCCCCAACGCACGCGCGGAGTCATCGATTCGGTTCACGCGCAACAATCACACAAAAACCCTGTAATAGAAGAAGCGAATACTGACACGCTTTACTTCTTTTTTATGCGTTTAAAATTGTTATTCTGTGGAGCACTCACCCAAGGAGTAACCTCGCATAGCTCTGCTCTTCGTCGACTCTTTTTATTGTGCGCGTGCGGCAACAGTGTTAAATATACCCCCACCTGCTGGACAGACGGAGAACTGCACAATAAAAACCAAACCTCTTCTTATTTATCTGTAAAATAAAATATTTAAAGACCGTGTAAAGTCAAATTAAATTTGTGTTTTGAGTTTATCACACAACAGAAATATGTGTTATTAATCACCCACCAGTAGTATTACGTAGAGATTAAAAGCCTAGTTAAAATTGCAGATCTTTTAGCTTTTAGCTACAGTTCTACTTGTAATAAAAACGTTAACTTCTGATACTTTTAGCATAAAATGATCAGAAGTTATTTTTTTTTTCATGCAAGAAAGTTTGATTTTGACTTCTTCCTCGTTCAAAAAAATGAAGACAAAAACACCAAACCATTCTTTATCCATCAAATATTTATTGCAAATAAAAAGTTTCCAGCATAAATTCAGATACATATTTTAGAAAGGTAATTGAGTAATCAATAGAGCCCATTTTATTTTAACACCAATGACAGTTTAGAGGATTTTTTAACCCTTTACAATATTATTATTTACTATCTGGTTGCTTCAGGTGCATAATACAGGATGTTATGAATGCATACATGTTTTTATCATGTTTTAAAAAGTTAAAATGATGATGTTTGTGTGAACTTAAAGAATTACATGTTTGCATATAAACCGCCTGTAAAATCGTAGTCACAAATACAAGATTTAAAGTCTAATCGGCAGCTTTGTGACGTTCTGGAACACCTTAAACACCCACTGTGAAATATTATGAATAAAATTGAAAATTGTTCATTTATTCTGCCACATGATGAACACAGATTAGATTTATGTGCTGGTGGGTTTACATTCATGAAAGTTTTGTTCTGAAGAGAGAAATCATGCAAATAATTCAGGCAAGGCCTTTAATAGTTGATCTTTTCCTCCATGCCGTATTTGTTTTTTGCATATTATTAGTAGTATTTTCTGATGTTTCTGTGAAGAAAATTTAGACAAATCTTCAAACTGTTCATGTTTTTTTTTAAATTTAGAATAATTCATCTTGAAAACTTGTTAAATTATTTATATAGTGGAGGTTTTTATCACAAGCTGCCATGTAGCACCAAACAGTCAAGCCATCAGATTTACACAGTTAACAAAGCAGAAATTCACATTGATTACCATTAAGACAAAAAAAAAAAAAAAACACGTTTTGTTTAATTTCCAAGACTCGTATAGTTTTTTTTTTTGTTAGTTTATTTTTGCAAATCTGGATAACTTTTACACTAATTTCTGGATATTTTTAGCAACTGAAACTGAGTTTAAAAGAAGAAAAAAGTGTGTTGTTTCAAAAAGTGAACATTAAATTACAGTTTATCTTTTTTCAATGTTTGGGTATGGGACGCCAAGTGTAAAATAAAATCTTAAGAAATCGTCACTATCATTTTATTTGTGTGTAAAATCCTAGTTCCGCTAGCATTTTGTTATTTAGGTCACTGCAACATTTAGCTAATTTTTACTAAATGATAAATTCAAATGATACATGTTATGTCTAAAGGTTAAAATCTAAATGTATAAGTTAAATGTTAAATGTTGTAATTAAACAATAAAATTTTACATTTAAGTATTTTGTTATGGAATGCAGCCTCTGCAGTTGGTGCGAGGGTTATGATGTCATCATTGTGTGACAAAAGCAACTGCTAACGATGCTGCTACTGCCGCTAACGCTTCCCTACAAGACATCAAGACTACAAGCTGCACTTCAAACTGTCGGACCACCGGTACCATCCCTATTGTTTTCAATAAACACATTTGAATAAGAATTTTAAATACTATCTTCAGTAGCGTTAGCAAAATTAGCAGTGTTAGCATTTGCTTTTGTCGCTGGATCATGGTGTCTTAACAAAGCCATGCACCAACAGCAAAGGCTATGTTCCATTCCGAAATGCCTAAATGTAAACTTTAACATTAAGATTTAACTTTTACATTTAGATTTAGGATCTAATGTTTACATATATCATTTACCATTTAAACTGAACTTTTAGCAAAAATAAGAAAAGTAAAAACATTGAGCAAATTAATTAAATTAATAAAATGATTTTTTTTTTTTACACACCCAAAAAGTGAGCTAAATAATGAAAACATGTTAGTGACATTTTTTACATTTTATTTTACACTTGATGCCCTATGTTTGTATTAGTCCTCATTCTGGATTTTAACTTGAGAGGATGTGTTTTATTGCTTTAATCTTTTTGTTTCTTACAGAAAAGTCTGCACCATTTTTTCTAATTTTATCATCAGAAACATCTGTATTTTTGAAATGTTGTGAAAGAAAATGAAATATTGAGTCTTGTTCTTTTTTGCAAAGGTCTAATGAGGTAACTGCAGCTTCAGTTTTCATGCACCACAACATGAGATCTCCAAATATGGCGACGGCGTAACAGTCTTTATCTTTCCCGGAAGTCAAGCTGACGACTTCGTTCTGCATCCATCAATCGCTGTTATTGCTCTGATCATTCTGATCTCTAAAGTGTTTTTTTTAATGCTACAGGTGAGTCATAACGACGTCTCCACGCAGGAGCCGTTTCTGTGGAAGGACCTGTGGCTGTGGCAGTTCTCGCTGCAGTGGACAATGAGGACAGGGTAGCAGAGGGCGTCTTCGTAGTGCGGAGGCTCTTCCTCGTCGTCGGCGGTGGCGTGGCGCTCAGAGAGGCAGCGGGTGTTCTCGCCGGGGCTCTCCTGGTCGTCCAGGCTGCCGCTCCTCCAGAAGCAGCTCCTCTGGGAGCCGTAGCGTCGCGCCAGGGAGAAGCGGCTGCCGCTGAAGGGGAGGCGGGAGCCGGCGCCGGTGCAGACGCTGAGGGCGCTCCTGGAGAAGACGGACGAGCAGCTGATGGCTCGGTGGCACCGCTCGCAGTTCTGACGGATCCCGCTGAAGCTGGACGGACACTGAGCCAGGTCCATCAGGCCGGCCTCGGAGTAACTGGGGACCAGCTGCTGGTTGGAGCGGATGTGCCACTCCAGCTCCGTGCTGTCGATGGTGTTGACGCGAGGAATCCGACGCCAATAAGGCCGGTCGTCACAAGGTGTGACGGGGAGGTAATCGTGGCCAAACAGCTTCTCGACGCGGTAGTGAACGTAGGCGGTGCGATACTCCGTGAAGACTCTGAGAGGCCAGGAGAACGTGAGGAACGAGGCAAACCAGAAGACATAGTGGGACAGGTACCAGGGGTGATGTTCAGGGTCCGCCAGCACCAGGACGTACTCCTTCAGGTCTACGTTCTTCAGGTGCATGCCCTCTCTGGCCTCCATGTAATCATCCAGACCCTCGTTGTCGGTGAAAAATCTGGCCCTCTGTGTCAGGTATGAGTTCTCCGACTCCACGTTGGCGAAGCTAAAGCACTTGGTGAAGCGCATCTTGGTCAGGGGAGACTTCTCCAGGCCCAGGAGCTGTTTGGAAACATCTTTGACTCCGCAGTGGCCGTAGTCGAACTCGGCCTCGGCCACGTGGGTGTTGACGCGCTCGTGGTAGACCTGCGTGCTGGTGTAAGCATCGCCGTTCCGGTAGCGCGTGACCTGCCGGGTCCTGCGCACGTAGTGGTAGCTTATGGCTTTCCACCAAATGCAGGGCTTGGCCTGCTGCATTCTCTGGATGCGCTCGTAGACGCCCTCAACGTCCACTTTGTGCTGCAGCTCGTTCTTCACGTGGCAGTGCCAGCACTCCACCAGGTAGACCAGGTAAAGCATGCCCAGCAGGGCCAACGGGATGTAGATGTACCCGTCGGAGCAGGGGCTGTCGTGGTACATCATGGACTTCCCTTTGAAGGCGCTGTTGAAGGTGAGGTGGGTGACTTTGGTGACGTGGCACCAAACCATGGCCCCCATGCAGCCGTACATGAGGACGGACAGGAGGAGGCATTTCCAGAAACTCTCCCGACACAAAGACTTGCTCAGAGATTGTTTCAGGGTTCTCTGCTGTTGATAGAAAGAAGAAAAACAAAACGTTAAACTCATTTAAGCTTTATTTGAGCTCCACGCTCCTGGAGCACTTCGATCTATGCAGGTTTACTTGTGGTTCCTAGAGTTTCTAAAAGCCGGATGGGAGGCAGAGCTCCACTTTACTTTTATTTAAACAGGTAATCTCATTGAGCAACACGTTCTCACTTCTGAATCGTCAACACATTGACACTTGGTCAGGTATCAGTCATTGCCGCCCATGGCTTTTCCGGGTTGCGCCACTAATGGGTCTTTGGGTTGGGGGTATGTGGTTAATATGAGGGATCAGGATTAATGGTTAATTTTAGGTAGTGAGGTCGGGGATAGCTAACAGAAGTTAAATTTAGGGTCTGGGATATTTTGTTGTCGCGCATTTCCTACTCTTTTCAAAAATATGACAATGTGCTCCTACTCCATCTCATCTGGTTAACAACTGACACGAGGGGGGTAGCAAACGAGTCCAAAACTGGACACAGACCTGACCGAGCATTAATATGCTGACAAGTCGGGAGTGAGAATGGGTTGCATTGAGATAGGTAGTCTCATTTACAAGAAAGACCTGTAACACACACACACAAACACACACACACACACACACACACACACACACACACACACACACACACACACGAGTTACGTAAAAATCCTAAAACATGCTGACAAAAAAAGCAAAGTTTAACAAACCTAAATCTAAAAACAAGAACAGGCTTAAAATAATGATTTTTCCATTTTCTTTAAAATGTGTTAAAAATGTCCCAGTGGTGTCAAACTGGACAGTTTCAGTTCTTGGCTCTTGTTTTTGTTTGCAAACAGGACTTTGTTTAATCTGTATAATAAAACAAGTTGAAGTTGAAGTAAGTCTGATTGGATGGATGCTCAAGAACCAATGATACTGACGATAGATTACGGTGTCATCGGCGTATAAATGCTGGCCTCGGTAACATTACTGACATAAACTGAAAACAGTAAAGAACCCAGAATGAAACCTTGTGGGACACCTTTTATCATTTTCAAATGATATGATGACAGACCACTGCGTTTTTACATCCAGATAGATAATCTAAAAACCAACTGAAAGTTTGCTTTGAGAGACCAATCTCTGGAAGCTTCTGACAGAGGATGGAATGATCTATGCGTTAAATGTCTTTGACAAGTCAATAAAAAAAGCAGTAATTGTTATAATTGTTGTCTGGTAGGCTCCTCTTCTGCGGCACCAACTTTCTGTCTGCGTCTATTTTTAAGATCTTTCCTTGATAAATCCTATAGTTGGGGGTTTCTTGAGTTATCCTTTAGTTCTGCTGCTAGGCTCAAATTAGAGGACCACATTTTCAATATATTCATTTATTTGACTGTTTTTATCTATTTGCAACAATATAAACCCAAATAGACCTCAAACTTTCCCAAACTACAAGGTCCCTAACCTGACTTTACGAACCCCTTTTTAGATTCTCGTTTGCTCAAAGAAAGTTGGTTATTTTCTCATTATTTGCCTTTTTCTTCAGTTTAATTCCTATACTTTTATGTCCTTTTTATTGTATTTTATAAACCCCTGATTTTTTAAATCAGACCAAATGATCAAGTTTTAAATTTAAATATTGAAGAATCAGAGGATGCTTCATGTCTTTCAGCTCTATTAGCTGTTTTTTTCTCATGTAACTGATGAATTTCAGGCCCTGCTGCAGGAAAAGGTGCTGCCTGATTAAATAATCTCGTCTTTTTGCAGGTTTTAGACTTAAAAATATCTATATTTAATTTTCCTCGTGCCAAAACGTAAGACAGTGTGATTTGTGTGTAAAAAAAAAGATAAATATTAGTGGGTCTGCAGCAGCTTGCACGCACAGCACGCGCTGGAAACATCAAAGCTCTGCGCCAAACCTGAAACGGAAACGTGTTTTTGTTAGAAATCATCCCCCCTCCGCACCTCCTCTCTGCTGTCCTCCTCGAAGACGGTGGTCGTGCCGCTTTCAGTGGCCGTGGCCGCGGACGCCGGGGGAGACATGGTGCTGGACGGCGGCGGGGCGTGGAGGAAGAGGAAGATGAGGAAGAAGCGTCTCCACCTTTCTCCGCAGCGTCTCTCATCCCAGCCGAGCCGCTGCGCCCCGGCTGTCCTTCATTTCGCAGACAAATGATGGAATCATCCCGGCGGCGGGGCGGGCGGTGTTTCCTCCAGAACACCACCACCTCCACCCCCCGAGGCGGTGCCCTCAGCTGTCAGTGCCGCAGGATGATGGGGGGACCGTGGAGGATGGAGACCCGCCGTCCGCGCGTAATGAAGCAGGCGCCTCTGCGTAATCTGAACACTTAAAGGGGAAACCCGAAAATGCCCGAACCTGTTGGTCGGTTCGTTTGGTTCCATCAGATCAAAACTGCTGAATCCATAAGTTTTATAGTTTCATGAATATATGTTTCCCTTCAATTAAACGTAATTGGACAAAACATCACCTGGGAGTTTTTGTCTTTGTGTCTGTTAGCAAAATATCTTACGAACCACTAAACATATTTTAATGAAACTCTCAGGAAATAATAACTGTATATATTTCCACAGCTGATTAAATTTTGGAGTCAATTCGATTCAAAATGCCCGCCGCAGCCAACTGACTCTAGAAAACACAAAAATGCTATAATGCAGTTTTTTTTTTCTCATATTGAGCTAAAATTGGTTATGGTTGTAGCTGATAGTCATACTGAAGAGCAACTCAACACATGAGGTCTCTGCTTAAAAATTTAGCTCTAACTGTTGTTGTCAACTCTGTTGTGTCTGTTAGCAAAATATGTCATGAATTAATTGACTGATTTGAATTAAACTTTCAGGAAATAATTATATGATATGCTTGTACAACTGGTTAAAATTTGGAGCCATTTCGATTTAAGATGACTGAATTGTGATGATTATGAAAACATTTATTTTAATTAAAGTTTATCCAGTCTAACATGAACAAATTACAAAATGTTATCACAATATTCAGACTTCAACAGCATCTAAAAATCATACAACATTCTGGTTCACATTTAATCATTTTATATAAAATAAAATACAAAAAAAGGGGCTTTTAGAGCCTCTGGACATTAAAGAAACTTTTATGAAAAACATTTTTGTTTCAGGCTTATAAAAACTGAAATGTTTATGCAACAAGGTTTATAAATATTGGGAATTATCCTAGCAGTTTTATTGCAATTTATTGTTTCATCCTAAAATCTTTATTCTATTTAACATGCACTAAAAACACTGAAGCCAAGTGACGTTATCAGAATTATTTGAATTTTAAATAAATGTTTTTTTTCTGAGAGTTTAATATTTGATGTATGCAATAAACATTGTTGAAAACAAATGTTGAAATAAAATGTTACAAATTTCAAATACATGAACAGAAATCGTCTTATGTAATATTTCACTAATTCTTGGGCTTTCATTGCAGTTTAATAAAAAATAGTCCATCTTTACTCCTTTTCCCAGGGCCTCCTTCTCTGACGATGGGAACCCTGTAAGATGGAGAATAACAGTTAAACTGTTTAAACTTTATTTCTAAATTTATGCATAATAAGGATGGTGTGGAGTAGGTCTGAGCAGTCAGCATCTTATCTGTAGCAGACAAGTCAAATTTGGAGACAAAGCTAACAACTAATCATGAGCGGTTCAGTTATGAGAAAAATTGGATGCATTTTGTTGATTTTAATGGGGAAAATTATTAAAATTCAAACAAATCACCACAAATTAGATTTATAATTAGAGATTTTATCGGATCATACAGACTTTCTTTAAACAACTTTAATAATTTTTGAGTTTTTGTTTTTGATTGTCGACATTTTGCTCTCAGCTCCTCTGTTAGCTGTTAGCTTGACTCCTTCATTTCTCACTGACTCTGTCATCTAGAAGAATCATTAAACTTACCGAGTACATGTTAGAGAGGTGGTTGAACAGCACTTGTCCTGCGCTCACTTTGTTCCTCACGCCCCGAATTGTCCCGTTCTTGCTGCAGATGTTGATCCTCTTGTTGCTGAACGTCATCTCTCTCTTCACGCTGGCATATAGAAGCAGGTCATCCGGTTCGCCAGAGCCGCTGGCGTCGTCCGCCGGAGCCGGCAGCCCGCTCAGGTGCCGGTTGGCCTCGCTGATGCCGGCGGGCAGCGGGCTGTCCTGCTCCGCCTCCGTGCTGCCGGTGCCGTCAGAGTCTACCGATTCCGAAACCGATCCGCACCAGGTCCTTTCATCCTTGAACACCTCGGTCAGCACCCGGCCACTGTTGGCGGACGCAACTCTGAATCGGACAGTTTTGCCAGACTTTTCTTTCTCCTGTTTCAGTTTCGGGCCCTCCATCGAAACCCAAGAATGCCTCACATGTTCCACGTCCCATTCAGAGAAAACTCCGTAGGGGAACGCTGCTATCAAACCATAAAATCCTCGCTGAAGTGTTACAACAGTCTGAAAATGCCCCGAGCACAACTACTACACTTCGGCTCAATAATAGATGAGCTTCTGCTATGGTAACAGCTAAAACGGGCAAACAGTAAATTGATATTATCATGTTTAATAATTGATCAAGGTGAGCGCTCACCTCATGTCTGATCTTTTAAGGTCTGTAAGGCCAGAAAAGCAAAGATTACCCTCAAAAAACATCAGAAACTCAAAAAATGTTTTTTTACTTTTGGCTTTGTGTGACATATTTATACTTCTGTTTACATGTTTTAACGAATGACTGAGCCTCCTTTTTACAGTTTTTCTGGCTTACAAGTTTGATGAAGTAGTGTAAATGTAAAAAAAAAAAAAAAGAAAAGAAATAATAAATATATAACAGTAAAATGACCATAAATCTTTCCCTGTATTTACTAAACCCAAACCTGCACTTCCTTTTTTCACCTGCAAGTGGCGGTAAAAATTCATCCCTCTGACGCTGATCAACCGTAGAAGAAGAAACTTCAAGACCCGCACGTGAAAATAAAAACAACCACAACAACATGGGAAAACGGAGGCAGAAGAATCAACTTTTCACAAATTTAACCAAAAAACAGAAGAAACACTTAAAGGAGTTCGGCGAAGAGCATCCATTTCATGATGTGTAAGAAGTTTAAAGAAACACAGACTCTTAAAAAATAAAATAACGAGCTAGCTTTGAGTTAGCCAATAAGCTAACTCAAGTCGTACTTTCGCCACAAACGCCGCTCCTATGATAACCGCTGCGAAAATTTAAAGCTAAAATAATTATTAAGAGCTTGTTCATTTAAACATAGCGTTTTTGGTGTTGTACTGAAGTTATTTAACATGTATTAGTGATAAACCACTACTGTATTAGTATAGAAAATAATAAATATCACAAAAATCAAATTGACGTGAGTTTTAAGGGCTTTTTAAACTGTAAGGTTACAGCTTTAGTTTAATTTTGCTTTTTTACCTTTTGTTCAGAGTAAATGAAAGACCTGAGAAGACTGAAATAATGGAACTGGTGAGTATCTCTTTTATAAACTATAATAAATTTAATAAATCAAGAATACATAATCGATTTTTAACATTTCAGTCTAAATCTGGAACACCTCTTAAGTTAATATTTAGTTTATATTTCAACATAATTTTGTATTTTCCATTTTATCTCAAGTACGTTGTAATATACAGCGCTGTGGACAATTTTTTTATCCTGCATCAGTATTAAATCTAACAGCAGGTTCCAAAAAAACATTACAAACCATACAAAATAACATCAAAATCATGTGATTATCTCAAGTATGAGGGAAGTTATTGATGTTTGTTTAGGTGAACTCAGCTCATGTTTTCTTGCTGCAGTTCACAGCAGAAACAATGGGGCCTTTGTGACCATTTCATCTTGTTCTGATCTATTTTTGCTCATAACGTTTTTAGTGTTCAAGATAGTACCATGAAATTTTAGGAAACAATTCACATTCTGGTTTTTGTAGGAAGCATCTCGTATCATAAAACCTAATATTAGCCAATGCAAACGTAGCAGAAAAGGTATAAAATAATATTACAAGGCAAACTGCAGCATCAAAACAACTTAATGTATCTTAGAAAGCAAACACTTATTTAACTGACTAATGTTTAGATTTTAGTTTGATGCATTTTAGTGTTCACTCCTTTTTATCTTCCCCAAACTTTAAATGTGATTTATTCCATACATTTTGTTAAAAAATATATACCATAAGCGATTCTATTTATTTTATGTAAAACAGTACTTAAGTTTGTTTTATGTGATTATTATGCTTGTAATAATAAACCGTTTTTAATATAAAATGATATCTTATTGTTTATCGTTCTACTCTTGTCAGCCATCAAGTCCAGAGCAATCTGATGCAGAAGATGATGACAAGGAGGAGGAGGAAGAAGAAGAAGAAGAACTGGAGCAAAAAACAGCCTATCAGAAGCTTCTATCAACTCTAAATCAACCCACAGGTGAAGACGAAGAAAGCTCAGATGATGAAGATGAGGAAGAAGAGCTTCTTGTTGAAGGTGAGTGTTTTTATTTTTATTTTATTTTTTTGACAACATTTAAACAGAAAACCTAAGTTTCTGATTAATGTAGAAAACAGTGACGGAGCTGGAGATGAAAATGAGGATGGTGAAGAAGATGATGGTCCTGCAGATGAAGATGAAGCCGTGGATGTGAAGGAGGAGGAGGAGGAGAAGAAAGCGGGGGATGAGGAGTTTGTAGACAAGGAGCACGAGTCAGAGTTCTGTTTAGAGACAAACTTTATGAATAAAGGAGAACACGAAGAAAAATCTGCACAGAATCATAACGATGGTAAGAAAAAATGTGCTTTTAATATATTTTTAAAAATGCATTTTTGAATTTTTGTATTACATAATTTGCTTTATATTTTTTTTCCTTTTTTATCAGATATGTTTTTCCAACATTTGGACACAGAACTCACTGAGGAGGATATAAATAACATCACATCTAGCAGCAAATCCAAAACTCAGATTATGGTACCAAACTCATGAAATACTCATCTGTTTTCTTCTCTTTAAATTCTTATTTTTTATAAAGTTTTCTTATTCTTTTTTATAGTGGCCTAAACTGGGGAATCTTCTCTGCACCAAAACTTTAGATAATTTTGGCTCCATTGTCCCACATAAAGACACAAATTTACCTCATTTCCACAAACTGTTAGAAAGCAGCTGGAAAGATCTGAACCGGTCCACGGATCCGAAAGGTGACGCTAAAGAGATCAGCCCTCTGCAGCTGGAGCTCCTGGCCCTCATGGGTTCCTACAAGGACCTGTTTTATTCTGAGATGTGCCCCATGAAGCACCATCCCCAGGTTCTGAGCGCGTACTGCCTCCACGCGCTCAACCACGTCCTGAAGGCGAACTCCAGAGTCCTGGCCCACAACGCCCAGCTCAGGGAGCAGAAGGCTAACGCTAAGGGTCGAGGCAGGGTGGAGCTGCAAGACGAGCCCAGAGACCAGGGGCTGACCAGGCCGAAGGTAAAACACTGCTTTGTTTGTAGATCAAGGTTATAATAGTTTAGGATTTTTCATTGTAGTTTAGTTTTATTTTGTTGTGACTTTTTTTTTCTTTTAATTTAATTAGTTTTAATTAGTCCATTATAACAACTCCTTCCTAAAATAATTGTGTTACTCAATTTTGCCAACTAAAAACTTGAGTGATTATTTTAGGATGATGATAATAGTTGTCTCCAACCCGGTGCTACCTTTTGCTTGTTTTTCACAGGAGCTACTGAGAGAAGCTAGCGTGTCAAGATAGTCATGGTTAGCCATCTTGTGTGAGCTTGATTCATGCAGAATTTAAGTGTTGTTACAGACGATGAGGGGCCGTAAGCTCCCCACAGCTAATATGATACTCAATACTCAATTTAAGGAAAAAAAAAGATCTACATGTCTCAAAATAAACTGACAAACACTAAAACTAAGGATTTTCTATCTATAATTTCAATTAGTTTTAGTTAGTTTTGTAAAAAGATTATACAGTTTTAGTTAGTAATCGTTTTTTGTTTTTTTTTATTACAGTTTTTATTTATTTTATTAATTAATATGTTTTTTTAATTTCAGTTTTTGTTATTTAGTTAGTTTTAGTTAACTATAATAACTCTGTTGTAGATTCATCCATTTCTCTGGGTTCACCTGAGCTGCGTTTCTGTAACGGTTGTGTTCTCAGGTCCTGATCCTGGTCCCGTTCCGTGGTGGTGCCCTGCGAGTCATCCACACACTCATCAGCCTGCTGGAGTCCAAAGGCAAGAAGATCGTCGTCAGCAACAAGAAGAAGTTCAAAGAAGAGTTTGGCGAAGAGGCCGACGAGACGCCGCCCAACCTGCGCAGGCCGGACGATTATCACGCTATTTTCTCGGGCAATGTGGACGATCACTTCAGAATCGGTGCAGTTCCTGATAAAAAAACTCATTTTAACGTCATCCAGAACTCATCTCCCTAAAAGTGGTCCTCTCCTTTCCCAGGTGTGTCCATTGTGAGGGGCAACATGCGTCTCTACGCCCCCTTTTACTCGTCGGACATCATCGTTGCGTCTCCGCTCGGCCTCCGCACCGTGCTGGGAGCAGAGGGAGACAGCAAACGAGACTTCGACTTCTTGTCGTCCATCGAGTTGCTGGTCCTGGACCAGGTGGACGTTTACCTCATGCAGAACTGGGAACACATCTTGGTGAGTTTATGCCACGGCGCCACCTGCTGTCAGAAACTCGACATCGACCCGATACTCATCAAACTCAGATTTAATAAAGTGATTTAAACACTCTGAAAGTAAATATTTAAAAAGTTTTGTGTTTAGGGTCTTAAAAAATCTTTAAAAAGTCTAAAATTTGAAAATCAAGAATTTGAAAATCTTAAAAATGCCCAGATTTTCATCTATGGTCTCAAATTTAATTTTGTCAAGTCTTAATTTTTTTTTACTTTCGATCATTCCTGAGAAGCCTCTGCTGCGTAAATGAGCAGAGAGGTTGACACGATCTGTCTTCATGAAGTGCTGAATTTGCTATCGGCCTCAGTCTGTGGTTAAACTATAAATCCTGTGATAACTGCAGGCAAAAAATAGCACCGCTTACTTTAATGTTTTCAACCTCTTTGCTGCTACAACCCCCCGCATACGGCAGCTTATTATCAGTGATTTTTGCTCTCAGTTTGAAGCGGTCTACAGCAGTCGATATGAAGGTCTCATAGATATGACCGTTTCATTAAAATAATTTAGTGTTTTTGTATTAAAATGAAATGTTCTTTAGTAGTTAGATATTAGCTATAAAGGTTTTCTATATTAAAATATCTGGGAACATTTAAATATTTCTGTTAAAGTGCCTGTGACATTAAATTTAAGTGATATATTTGAGTGCGTATTTGGAAAGATAACTTATGATGATGGACTGCACCAAATTTAGCTAAAAATATGCACGTTTTGTGACAAACTGGGTAAAAATCATATGAATATTTTCTTTATTTTTTTGTAAATGAAAAAAAAAAAGCACGTCACAGTCACTTTAATGCGTCGGTTTGATTTTAAATGCCATTCCTGGTGGTCTTTAAAGGTCTTAACATGGTCTTAAATTTAACTTACTGAAACCCGCATGAACCCTGTGGGTCTTTTTTTTTTTTTCACCAGCACGTGATGAAGCACATGAACCTGCAGCCGCTGGACTCCCACGGTGTTGACTTCTCCAGGGTCAGGATGTGGAACCTGAACAACTGGGCCAAACATTACAGGCAGACGCTGGTGTTCAGCTCCATCCAGGACCCCCAGATAAACAACATCCTGACAAAGCACTGTGCCAACTACAGAGGACAGGTTGGATGCCACAGATGCTGGGTTTTTTACGTTTGAATTAGATTACTCAGTACCTGGGGAACTGCTGCTTGTGAGCTTTTATATTTATACAACTCAACATTTTAGAGCCAGAGAGAGGTGTGGGAAAAACTCAGCTTCTGCAAAGGGTTGCTATTACTCAGAGCAGTAGGAGGGGCTAAAATTAAAGACATTTGTCCTATTTGATGTAATCCAGATTTAATAAATCGTTCCTCAAACTGAATTTAAAGAAGAGGATAGTCCAGATGACATTACAAGAATTTGTAATCACAAAAGAAGACTAGCTTCAAAGTTTAAACCAAAAAGATAAAAGTTTTGGTGTTTATTTTGTCTCCAGGTTGTGACTAAAAATGTGCCACACACCGGCTCTATCTGCCAGGTTCTGGTCCAGTTGCCTCACGTGTTTCAGATGTTTCCCTCCGACAGCTTCATCAATCAGGATGCTCGGTAAGACTACTGAACAAATCTCTCTCATCTCCACTCTGGAGCACAAGAACTCCAGAGGCTCGTTTCCAACCCCGATTTTCCGCTCGTAGGTTTGGGTTTTTCGTGGACAAAGTCCTGCCTCAGTACAAGGACTCGATTATGTCCCACACCCTGATCTACGTGCCTTCCTACTTCGACTACGTCCGACTGAGGAACCACATGAAGAAAGAGGAGATGAGCTTCACATGCATCTGCGAGTATTCCAGCAAGTCGGAGGTGTCTCGAGCGCGCCACTTCTTCCAGACGGGAGAGAAGCAGTTTCTGCTCTTCACTGAACGTTTCCACTTCTACAAGAGGTCCGTTTTGTTCTGAGTAAACACTTCACCAGTTTATATGACTTTAATAAACTGTTCAAGAATAATTTTGTGCTTTTTTTTTTCTCATTCAGGTATACCATCAAAGGGATCCAGAACCTGATATTTTACGGGCTGCCCACCTTCCCCCACTTCTACAGCGAGGTGTGTAACATGCTGGCGGCGGGGGGTCAGGGGGAGGAGGCCAGCTGGACCTGCACCGCCCTCTACTCCCGATTCGACGCCCACAAACTGGCCGCCGTCACCGGAGCACAGCGAGCCGGACAGATGCTGCACTCCAACAAGAAGGTCCACCTTTTCGTCACCGGAGCAGAGGACAAAACCTCCTGAGGGGTCAAAGAAGAGCTGCTTTTATACGCCGTTAAAATCATTCCACTTTCACGTGTCGGAGCAGAAATAAATTGTTTTATTAAAACGTTATTTGTTAATATTCTTTTATCTATCGGATATTTCATGTGGCGATACATTTGACGTAAATTGTTGAGTCATAAATTTATTATAGGTTTATTTTCCAAAAACAGATGCAGATTAAACAGCAATTTAAGTACGGAATCCCATTGGTACCCTTATAACAAAAGAAACGGTAAGAAATAAGTTTTAAATTTTGAATTTATAACCTATACACCTAATTTCAGGGTGTTCAGCAGTTCCAGAGAGAACAGGGTCTCTGCAGAACATGTTGTCTTGTAGGCGGAGATGGCCCTACTCCTGGAGTAGCTTGGTCTAGTCGGGCAGGATTAATTTTAGTCATAACTTGGGAAAGGGAGGTGCTAGCTGCACGAAATTTGAATGCCATACATATGGAAGGACGAGTAACAATTTGGCTCAGTCAAAAAATCCCTAGCCTGTAAAAAGATTGCTAAAAATCAATATGAATATGAGTATTAGTCTTATTTTGAGACAGGAAGAAGCTTGACGCATAAAATTTTAAGTCAAATTATGTTTAAGTTTTCACAATTTTTATTTGAGTCATTGTTCTGTTTTAAACTGTACCTAGACAGTCAATAAATCATATTTTCTTTTACTATTATATCTTTTAAATTGCCACACAAGACATGTCAATCCGACCAATCACGGTTAGGGAAAACTCCGCCCACGTCAAAACCTCCACCAATCACGAGTAGGGCCGTCTCCGCCCACAAGACATGGGCTGTGTCTCAATTCAATGGCTGGGTCCTCATGAGGACCCAGCCTAGCTGGGCCACGTGGGCTGGGTCCTCACTGGGCCGGGTAGGCTGCACAAA
>JARVGW010000336.1:12779553-12794874 GCA_031762495.1 Anablepsoides rubrolineatus
CTCTTTTCATCTATAAACCTATTTTCATCTGGTTTTAATGTTACCTCCCTTTTTCCTGGCTGAGCCGGGTCGTAACAACAACAGAAACATTTGGTATTCAGTTGTTGCCGAGTGCAGACAGTTAAATTGAGCACACATTGAATACATGCTGAGTCTTGGTGCTTTGTGTTAATCAGTTGGTGGACTGAGATGGTATCAAATTCCTCCCCTAATAACGCACGAGATTTTGCAAAATGTTTTTTTTCAGGTTTTTCCAACACGTTTCTCAACATAATTTAGTGTTTTTTTTAGTCATTGCTGATGCATTCCCTCAAAGAATGTTGGGCTTCGGGTGATCATACACAGTGAGGTGTGAAGGTCGTGTCGTAAATTTTCAGATAAAAGCTTACGTAAAGAGTTTATAATCAACCGCCGAGTTAAAAAACATTTACAACAGCAGTTTATTGATAAAGTGTTGCTGCACTCTGACCAATCGCTGTTGTGCTTTAAAGACATCAAAGTTTAAAGGTTTTTTTAACACTTCTTGATGGTTCTGTGACTGATCGGTTCGAGTATCATGGCGGAGAGAAAAAACCTGAAAATTAAGCGCGTTATCGGACTAACCGGAGGTGTGGCCCTGGTTTGTGGGACCATGATCGGATCTGGGATCTTCATGTCCCCTCAGTTCATTCTGACCTACGTGAGAAGCCCTGGGGCCAGTCTGGTGATCTGGGCTCTCTCCGGAGTCGTCGCCATGCTTGCGGCACTGTGCTACACCGAGATCGGGACCATCATCCCAGAATCCGGCGGGGATTTCATCTACATACTGAGAATCTATGGGCCGTGCCCTGCGTTCTTTGCTGCCTTCACCTTCATTCTGCTGATGAAGCCTTTCGGCGTTGCTGCCATGTCCATCAGCATCGCGGAGTATGTGACGGCGCCTTTTTACTCCGGCTGTCAGCCTCCACAGCTGGCTGTCAAATGCTGCGCTGCTGTCGCCGTTCTGGTCGTGGCGACTGTCAACGTCTTGAACGTTCGCGTCGCAATCAGAGTCCAGGTAGTCTTCATGGTGGCCAAGGTGGTGACGCTGGCGGTCATTGCACTTGGCGGGATTGTGGAGATGGCACAGAACGGCGGCATGATCGTGGAGAATTTAAAAATTGAGAACTCGTTCAAAGGAACCCAGTACTCTGCAAGTGCTTTAGGAATGGCTTTTTATCAGGGACTCTGGTCTTACGCCGGCTGGTACAACTTAAATTATGTCACAGAGGAGCTGAAAAGACCCGAGGTGAGGAGTGGAAGGCACAGCTAGCAAAAGGGTTAGCATCACTATATTCCGATAACTAAAAATATAGTTTTGCTAAACCGCAAAACATGTTGAAATATAATAATAATAATAATAATAATAATAGTAATAAAATAGTGGACACTAATGCTAAACAGCTAAACATGTACAAAAAAAATTGCTGAAGCTAATGCTAAACAAGTAAAAAAAATTATTATGAATTTTTGAGTCTCATTATACTGGTAAACGCCCAAAGGGGTTGACATGTATGCAGGGGTAGGGCCACTGGGGCATTGGCCCCTGCTGAAATCTGATTGGCCCCCTGAAGTCCTTTGCTCGATGATGCTAGGTGCAGTTCCATACCCAAACACTAGAGGGTGCTGATAAGTCAAATTGGAAAGTTCAGCATGGATCAAGCTCGCAGAAGTTTTTTTCTTTTCTTAAAATAATTGGAACAATCCTGCAGAAAAAGTCTTTCAACTGACAAAATGATGGCTGGATTTTCTCACGTTTGAGAGAATTTTATCTATGTACTGTGAAAATGTATGAAAAATTGCAAAGAAGAACTTACTGTGCAAACTTTTTAAAATTACATTACTTTACAAATATTTGAAAATATGTGCCTGTTTAAATGTTTACACCTTACCAAAACTAGGGATTTGTTTGCAAGGATGTTGAACAAATACTTGGCCCCTCTATGACTACTGTGGCCCCTTGATGGCCCCTTAATCGTAAAAATCCTAGATCCGCCACTGCATGTATGGCCATGTAACCCAAAACACGACAGGCCAGTTGTGGCAAGCCATCCTACAGGGGACATATAATTTAAAATCTACTTTTTTATCCATCCAATGCATTTTGTTGTGTACTTTGAGTCTCTCCTGTACTGCAAATATATCTTTCTAATCTTTTTTTTTTTCTGGGTCCTATTTTTTTAGCCCGTTCAGTTTTCTCTATTTTCTATGATGTTTTCTGAACTATTATGTCAAATTATTTGTGACTCGACTTACCACCTACGATTTGGTGGTTTTCATTCTCTTCTGGCTCTGGATCAGACACTGGCTCCACCATGTAAGGCTGGATAAACAACTCTTTTCTCTTGTTGACAACTTTCCATTAAATTATAGTGTGTCTGCACTGCTAGAAAAGGCTACCTCCCTCTCTCAAAATGGAGTGGACTGGTCTGGAAGCTGGAGGGGGGCGTGGCTTGAAGCGCCTTAAAGGCACAGCATCAAAACCAGCTGCTGTGAGACACACATCAGAAAAGGAGTGAAAGAGGAGCTGGTGAAGTTAGAGTAAGGAGGAATTCAGACCAAAGATATGTAGTTTCACCTTATAAAGATCCCAACTGAAGGATTTAAATGTTAAAAGGAAGGATTTAAAAGCACGGTATGTCGATTTTTAGAAACATTGTCATTATTGCCACACCTGGCCCACATCTGGTTGACAAACCACTAACCATGCCAATCAGGATGGATGGACCCCAAACCTGGCCCATACCGGTCTGCTCTGTGTGCTGTGAACTTTTCTTCATATTCTGTGCGATTCTATTTTTCAGGTAAATCTTCCCAGAGCGTTGGTCATCGCCATCTCTCTGGTGACCGGTTTGTATCTGCTGGTGAACGTGAGCTATCTGACTGTCATGACGCCCCAAGAGCTGATGACCTCCAACGCCGTCGCAGTCACCTGGGGGTAAGATGAACTTTCCAGCTGTTTTGTACTCGCTAACAGTTTGAGACATCTTTAGATTTTTATTTTTTAACGAGGAATGTTTCTCTGGCAGGAACAAAGTGTTGGGCTCCTGGGGCTGGATCATGTCGGTGGCTGCAGCTCTTTCTGCTTTTGGATCTCTGAACGGGACGTTCTTCAGCGGGGGCCGAGTCTGTTTTGTAGCGGCCAGAGAAGGACACATGGTAACTGCCTTCTACAGAATCAATCGAAGTTTGTACAGTATATAAACAAAAACCAAGACAAACCGAAAGACTATGGAGCATTATGCTCACCATGGTAACAACATACCTTTGTGTCTCACTCCCAGACTGCTAAGTTAATGACTCAAAAGTATGCCTCAAACAAACAGCTGCCATACAAAAAATACAAGTTGTGTTTTTGTAGGAGACATAACGAGTTAGTGCGACAGAGTATTAGGGCCACACAATGAGATTTTCTTTATTTTTTTTAAATTATGAGAATAAAGTCATAAAAGTATGACATTAAAGTCGTATGAAAATAAAGATATAATATTATGAGAATAAAATCGTAACATTACAAGAATAAAGTCGTAATATCAGGAGAATAGTCATATTATTATGAAAATAAAGTCATAAAATTACAAGAATAAAGTCATATTGTGAGATTAAAGTTATAATATTACGAGATTAAAGTCATAATATACCCTTTACACAAAAAAGCATACAGTTGCCACTGCATTAAATGAGGAATGTTGAGCAACTTGTCAAGTTGTTCTTTGCTTAAAATAGATACAGTAATCTTTTAGCACATTAGCATCAAATTATCAGTAGCAGGACTTAGATATTGTCCAAACGACTATATGATAAGCTGAAGATGTATTTATTAATAGATGCAATGACATATTTATTCATCACGTAGCTAATTTGGATGAAAGCATATTAATTTAACAGTGACTTGCGGACTACTTTATAAACACAGACACATGAAGGTGAGGAAAATGATGAATGGAAAATGGACACATCACGATTATGACTTTTTTTTCCTCGTAATATTAGAACTTTATTCTTGTAATATTATGACTTTATTCCTGTAATATTATGATTTTATTCCTGTAAGATTAGGTTTTTAAAGTCTAGACAGGTCAAAGGTTATGAGATTAACTGTTATAAAACTGTAAAAGTTAAAATACTAAAATGTTGGTTCAAATATATAAAGTATGACGTTTTGTGTCCAGTTTTAACTTTGAGCTGTAGGGTTTCAAATCTAGGTGTACATTTTGATGTAAAAGTTTTATGATTTAAGAGCAACACGACTTGATGGAAATGAAACAGAAAAGTGGTATTTAGTCTTTAATTAAAGATTTTTTTGTTTAGATTGAAGCAGATGTGTTTTTTTTGGGGGTTTCTTTTTGCAGCCAGACATCCTCTCCATGGCCCACGTCCACCGGCTGACTCCCTCTCCGGCGCTCATCTTCACCACCCTCGTCTCCCTGGTGGTGCTGATCCCCGGAGATTTTCAGAGTATCGTCAACTTCTTCAGGTGACTTTTTGTTTTTTTATTATTATTTTTCAGCGGTTTCTGTGTTGCTCTGACACGTCTCTGCCCTTCGCTGTCGTCAGTTTCACAGCCTGGATTTTCTACGCCATCACCCTGTCCGGACTCATCTACCTCAAAATCAAGAAGCCGGAGCTTCCCAGGCCGTTCAGCGTCAGAATCATTTTTCTAATTTAACGTTTTAAGAAAAAACATCAGATTTTGTCGTCACTCCTGTCCGTTTTGATTCTCCACAGGTTCCAATAATCCTGCCCTTCCTGGTCCTGATCGCGGCAGTGTTTCTGGTGCTGGCTCCGATAATAGATGACCCTCAGATTGAATATCTTTACGTGACTTTATTTATTTTAAGTGGAGCTGTGATCTACGTTCCCTTCATCCATTACAAGCTCTGCCCGGGACTGCTGAGCAGAGTGACCATGGTCCTGCAGCTCTTCTTGGAGGTCGCCCCGGCAGAGAAAAACCTGTGACCAGTTGGACTTCTGCAAAGCGGTGCAGGAAATAATACCAGATGTGTTTATGTGGACTGGATTTGCACAGATGAACTTAATTGTTTATTAGAATTTTGGAGATTTTATTAAAAAATAAAATAAAATAAATCTAATACGAATTCTTATATAATTTTATATTAATGTTTAAAGACAACCAGGAACAGAAATCCTTTTTTTTCCACTCCTAAACAAAACAAATACTATATTTGCTTTTTGTGATTTTAATTTTTTATGATTGCTTATTTAATTTAAAAAAAATAATACAATGAGACTTTTTAAAGGTTTGCTTCCATTGGTACACTACTGCTAGGTTGAAATATAACAGTTGAATAAAAGGGGAAAAAAAAAGACCAAAAACAGTTCACAGAACAATAAAATACCATGTCTCTGAATCATGTATTTATTTTAGTAACAATTTTTTTGTTTTTCTGCTTTTTACTATTTTGTTGGCTTGTTGTTTTCAATACATTTTCAAATAAATGTTTTTATATAGAGAAATCTTCATGCTCATCTTTGACTTTTCATTTGGTCTAGGTCAGGGCTACTCAACTGGCGGCCCGTGGGCCACATCCGGCCCGCGAGTGACCAAAGTTCGGCCCGCCCACTGGTTCATTCATCACTTAAGCCCAAACCCCCGGATTTCTACTTTATTACTATAAGTTCTTTAAGTTAAACATAGACATGTTTGGTATCTACAGAAACGTCAGAATCTTGGCTAGAAGCTGGTAAAAACATTTCTATGAACACCCAAGACAGTTAAATTTACAAGCAGTTGAAGATAAAACTATGAAAGTGAAAATAAAATCGATTTAAAAATTTGGAAAGTCGGAGATGTCAAAATATTATTTGTGTCAAATAGGAGGCATAATGTGTTCGTTTTGTTTTTGATATTGTTTAATTATCACTACTTTTATAGGGTATGTTGTAGTCATGATTAAATACAGTAAAATAAACTATTTTAAAGGTAACTGAGCTTTTTAGTATTTGGTTTATTTACATAATGACTTAATTGGATGTTCGGCCCCTGAGCTGTTGACCTGGAGTAACTGTGGCCCCCGAAGCAGTTTAGTTGAATAGCCCTGCACTAGATTTTCATAATAATAGTAGAAAACATCTCCACAACTGAGACAGATAAAAGCAGTCTGATTAAAGTCCTAAATTCAAACAATCAGGTGAGTTTAAATAATTTTAATAACCACCATAAAGACAAAATATACGTCCAATTTAATAGAGAAAGATTTTTTAAGACAAAATATTTTTGATCACCAAAACAGATAAGAGCAAAGAGAGAATACTCAAGACTTTTTAAAAGTTTATAGATGTGTCAGATTTTTTTAATCTAAACTTGAAATTTTTGTTAGTTTGCCATCTTAGTTTGGACACAATGGGAATGGTTTAGATAAACAATAAATTTACAGAAACGACTCTTTGAACAAACAAAAACAAAAATCTGAGTCTGAAAATGTCCAAGTGACTCTTACGTTTCCTGATGTTGGAGGTTTTTCTTTCGTTTAGCTCCATCAGGGGCATCGATCAGGTCTTCTTCTCTGTACTGTTTTCAGATTTGTCCTCGCAGCTCCGTCTCTCCGTCTTGCTTCTGTCCTCTCGTGGCGTTCGGTGGTAGAGCGCGTGAAGCAGCCCGCCGCTCGCATCGGCGTCCTCCGCCCCCTCGCAGCACCTGATCCACGACTGGGGGACGGCCTCGGCGCCGTAGTGGGCCCCCGCGATGGCCCCGGCCATGCAGGCTATGGTGTCCGTGTCGCCGCCCAGGGCCAGGCTGTACGCTATCGTCCTCTCCAGGCCGCCGTAACTCTCCGGAAGGCCTTCTCGAGGCTGTAGACAGTGGAGGACGCAGAAGATGGCGGTGGGAACTGAGTGGAGCGCCGCGATGCCGTTTCCTGCCGGAAAAACAGGGATTTTAAAGAGATACAAAAAACACAAAGAAAGAACAAAATCTGAAGAAAAATTCAAAGTTACTGACCGAGTTCAGCGATGACCTCTTCTATGCTGACCTTGCTTCGATCCATCAGATCTCGAATTCTGTGAAGACGCTCGCAGTACGGCTTCTCTGCTTCTTTTAGGCTGAAAAGAATCACAAATATTCTTTTCTGACAGTAAGCTTCAAATACCAGACGTTCCAGGTATGTTTAAATGGAGCTGTAAAAATCAGGGCCCGCATTTATCAAACTTCTTAGAATTGCTCTTAAAGATGACCTAATATGGGGGTCCTAGACCAATCACTGCCTTGGATTTCATGTTCAAGAATATTGTTGGAGAAATGGCAAAATAAAACTGTGAAAATCCTTACATAGGTTCACTTTCAACACATTAATGTCACCTTGTACTGAATTAACTTACATAAAATATCCTCATTTGCATCATGAATACAGATGAAAATCTCAGATTTTTTTTCAAATCAAAAACTCAGCTTTAAAGTTTTTATGTCTCAGAGACTGAGGTGATGTTGAGCTTGCATACTTCAGCTCCTCCTCTCTACTTCACACACACACGCATGTACAAAACCCCGCTCCGTCATTAACAACTTGCCCCCCCCCCACTTGATTGTTAAGAACATATAATAAACAAATTTAATCCCACTGTTAGTCCAACATTATGCAGTTTTTTTTAAACCTTTGTTTCTTTTGTATTTCTGATTAAACCTGTTTATAACTGAGAATAACACTCAGGTGGGGAGGAGGACAGCTGTGTTCTCTGTCTTCTCAGACCATCTCAGACCTCTAGTGGAAAACTCTTAACCACTTAAGAGTCCTCTGGAGCAGTCTTAACTTACACTTAACTTACACTTAAGAAATTTTCAGCACTTAAGTCTAAAAATCTACTCTAAGACGTTTGATAAATACGGGCCCAGATCACAGAGAACTCACATCCTGGCATCACGAAGCGCCGCCTCGTCGCCCTCCACCTCTTCCATTTCTGCGATGAGCCTGCTTATGAACTGCTGGGGCAACTCTAGCGCTCCCTGCAGGGACAGATGGACAGCTAGGGCCTGCAGCACCGCGCCGTTATAACCCAGAGAGCAGGAGTGCGTCAGCATGGCGCCGAGCTGGGTTAACTGCAGGGGGGGAAAAATAAGTGTTAGCCGTATGAAGCAGGATCAACATGTCCAAACGTTCCACTCGTGATGGTGATGTGTTTGTGTTTTCTAACCCGACCTCTTACCTTCTTCACATCAGCCAAGTCAGGAAAAGCCAAAGCAAAGGGGGCGGCTCTCATGGCGCCTCCGTTCCCAAAAGAGCCCCGACCGTTAAACTGATCCCTCGCTGGCTGATAGACGTCTTTTATCTGCGGGGAGGAGAGCTTCTTCAACACCTGGACAACTCCCGAACCATAACCGCGGCTCGGGGAGACGCTGTACTCCTTTGCAAACCTACAAAAGTTGAGAAACACGGGAACAACGTTTCTGACGTTAAGATTTTAAATCTGCAGAGAAACTGAACCAAAGAGGTCAGAGGTGACCACCTGCCCACCTGACGGCCATGTCCCGCTCATCAAATCCGGCCCGGCTGAGAAGAGACTGGACCACGCAACGAGTCATCGCAGTGTCGTCGCTGTATTCCAGGATTCCTAACAGACAGAAGATATTTCAGCTCAAATGTTGCATCTGATCACAGTGAACTAACCTTAACGGGGCTATATCATGTAAAATCAACTTTTTTGAGTTTTATATCATGTTATAATGTTATCCTCTCATCAAAAACATGCCCAGAGTCTTGTTTTGATTCATTCATGCATGTTTGAGAAATCCTGTAGTGTCATGAGGCAGTAGGCAGGGGAGCATAAACGACAGGTTGGGACTAGAACCACCTTTTGGAATTAGTTCCTCCGCTGGACTGTGTCTCCAAGCTGAGCTTCCTCATCACACCCATAGATATATAAAGGCTATATAAGTTAATGGAGATTGACGTCCTCACACGGCGGCCATCTTGGGTCGGGAAGCTGGCCCACTCTTTACATGAGTCTGTGTGTGGTGTATTTACTATTTAAATAACCATAACTTGGTCAATTTTGATAGGATTTTCAAACTGATTTTTTTTGTTGTAAAGGTGAGAAATGTTGTTATAAAATGTCCTACTTATAATGGACATTCATAAAATAATTATGTTGTTTTGATAGGTAAAGTAATATCAATATATACACATACAATAATAACAGATTACTTTTACAGAAATTTACAAATAAAAATATAAATCTAAATTATACACGTGTATAAAAATAGTACAAAATAGTACTAGCAGTGGTAATTAATATGAAAGAACCCTGTTTCAATACTAGCAATACAAAAAGTAAAACATGTTAGCTCATGCTAGCTTGTTGTTTACTTAAATATTCCAATTTCTTTCTATGATTTTTCTCTCAAATCCATCAGAATTACCTTTAAATAATTTGAAGACTATGTAATAAGAATTACAAAATGCCTAAATAATACATTATACTAATTTTTATGAAACTTGGTATAAACTATAAATTATTTTTCTTGTTTACATGAATATTGTCTTTTTATCTGTCCTGATATGTATATTAATAAATAATAATATAATAATAATAGCAATATATTTTTACTTAATGTCACCTCCACTGACAGTAAAGGTTCCTGAAAAGGCCTTTAAAAGTCCCACGGACCATCAGTTGATAATCACAGTTGTAGCTGATGGCTCCTGACACATTTTATTAGTGAGACAAGGAGCACAAGTGGCTCTTTTGATCGTAAAGGTTGCAGACCCCTGGATTAAACATAGTCCCTGCAGCTGTTTAGCTAACCAACACCAGCTTTCATCCTCTACCAACCGTTTCCTTTCGTTTCATCGTCCAGGCTGTTCAGGTGCTGGACCACGCTCTCCATCGGAACCTCCTCCGCTCCTTCGAACTCTCCGCCGACGCAGTCCCCCAGCACAGCCGCGACCAGCGCTCCCCTGAAGCGGGACAAAGACGCCGGGCCCCCCGCTGCCGACGCCACCGTTGCGGCGGCCCTAACCGCCGTCATCGCCGCTGCACCCAGCGGGAGGAAAACAGGGTTCAGCCTCTGTCAAATTGTTCAGCAGCTCCGCTGAGGCGACGTAAAGATAATTATCTACCAACAAAAAGAACCAAATTCAATTTTGGGGCTACAATTAAACGTCTAATAAAAAAATGTCAACAGAAGTCCTCCTCTGATCTTCTTCCGGAGGACAAAGATCCTTTCAAACCCGGGTGAAAGGTTCCGCTGCTGTCGAACAATCCGGATGGAGTGGGTGCAGTCCTTTTCAATCAGCCGGGCGATGAACCGGTTAGAAGTGAGGAGGGGAAATCACAGTTTGCCTAAAAGGTGCCACTGTCCGTCTATTAATCCCATTCAGAACATCTTTTTTGTTTACACCAAACACGTGGTTAAAAAGATTAAAACTCGAGGTTTAGCAGCTGATTCTGAAGGTGCCTCTGTCATACATGTCAATCTCTTCGAGCGTTTACCTGTATCATGCAAATGGTGTGTAGCCAGTACTGATGATGATACCGTAATAACCGAAATATAAAAAAATGGTTAAGGTTTTAATCAGAAATTAACTTCATGAATTTACGACAGTGGTAGTCATAACAGAAGATTGCAAGACTGCATAAGACATGTTACTGATTTTATCAGAGCAGATGACAAACAGTGACATTAGTAAAAACAAAGTATACCAAAAAAAATAATAAAAACGAAGTGAGAACCTAATCTAAAGTTAGGGTAATGCTAACTATCCTGCTCCTGGTAGCCGTTTCTCTACTAATTTGGGGACAAAATAATAACAAAGTGACATATTTTAGGTCATTTAGTGCTTATAATGTTTATAAAACAAGAGGTGAGTCGCGGGCCTCTTTGGATAAAGAACAGCATCATTTTCGCTGCTTGACCCGGTGTTATACCGAACTGTGTGCACCCCTCGCCGGAGGTGGGCGTCTGGAAGCGCGGCGACTGCAGCATAATTAAAACATGGCCGACACGGAGGAATGTAGACTTAAACGTTTAAAGGTAAGATATTTGCAACAATATATATATGTATATATCATCTTAGCTGCAGTCAGATAAAACCCAAACTGGCCCAGTTGCATATTTTGGTAAGCAGAGTTGTTGTCAGCTTCCGGTCGACAGCTGCTCACATAAGCTAGCATGTTAGCTGTAGCTTGCTGCATGCCGCTACGATTGGCTCATTTAACATCCTAACATGTCGTAAAAAAGAGTGAAAACACACCTTAATCATAATGTGTCGCTTGCGTTTACGTATACACCGTGAAATATTTTAGAAACTCAATAATCCAACTTTATTTTGCAGTTAGCTGCCGCTTTCACGAGCATCGCTAACTCTACTGTGAACAATAAAATAGCTGATTTATTTGCGCTTTCGTCGCCTCTATTTGCGTAAAACGTACAGCAGATGCGTTGTTTTAATCGAAATTTTCTATGTTTGTTTGGTACTATTTAGGAGTTTGAAAGTAGTTCAACGTAGACTGAGAAATTAATGAATTTTGTATGGAGTTTGGTGGGACGCATCTTCAAACAATCTGTACAACCAGACGAGGCCCGTATTTGTTTAAAACACACACACACACACACACACACACACACACACACAAATCAAGATTCACAAACAAAGCAAGATTCACAAAGCCTTAGCTCTCAGATTTAAAAATCATCATCAAATTTCTAATCTCATAATTGTTTTCATAAACAAGGTGTTTGATCTAATATTTATTTTATCATAATTAGGATATTATCCTTTAAAATAAAATCTGAACAGTTTCTGTCTGGCAGCTTAATGGTACTTATCAAATTATAACATACAGTTTGGTTCCTATCTATTTGGACACTGACACAAAGCTTTTATAATTTTGTTTAAGGGTTTACTAAAATATATTCAAGTTATTGTTATATAATGGACATAAATTTCAGACTTTTAGCTTTCATTTGAGGGTATCCACATTGAAACTGAATGAAGGGTTTATGATTTCAGCTCATTAACATGTGCCTCTCTGCTTTTAAAGAGACCAAAAGTAATTGGACAATTGTCTCAAAGGCTATTTTATGGGCAGGTGTAGGCAATTCCTTTGTTATGTCATTCTCAATTAAGCAGATAATAAGCCTGAAGGTGATTTGAGATGTGATGCTTGGATTTGGAAGAGTTTACTGTGAAGAAAACGTGTGGTCAAAAGAGCTTTCCATACAGGTGATACAAGCCATTCTTATGCTGCAAAGAGAGAGAGAAAAACATCTGAGAAATTGCTACAGTTTCAGGAGTGGCCAGATCTAAAGTTTGACACATCCTGAGAAAGAAAGCATTGGTGCATCAATGCAAAAAGACCTAGATGCTCACATAAGACAACAGTGGTAGACGAGGGCAGAAGAATTTCCATGAAAAGGAGAAACCTCTTGCACAACCATGAATAACACTCCGGTTTGTAGGAGTATCAATATTCAAATCTACCATAAATAAGGATGTCCCGATCCAGACTTTTTGGGTCCCGATACAATCTGATTTTTTAAAATGATTACTTTTTCCGATACCGATCCGATAGCTTTATTTCTTTATTTCTTTCCAAGTGACAAGGTTGTTAGTATTAAAGTGAGCCCTGCTGTTCCCACCATGAGAAACATCCGGTTTGCAGATTTTGCAAGATGCAGTTTTAGCATCATTGTTTTCCATTGAAAAGTGTTCCCACACTGTGGACATGGTTGCATACTTGTTGTGTGTGTCTTGACTTCTGAACAGCAGTTGTAAAGCATGATGATGCTGAAAACTTGATCGGCCCGATCCCATAACTAAATCCGATACTACCCGATTTTCAAAAAATGGTCATATCTGCCAGATACTGAGTATCTGATCGGGACATTCCTGACAATAAAAAGAAGTCTTTATAAAAGTAAATAGAGAGGGTTTGCTGCATGCTGCAAGGCACTCATAAGCCTCACGAATAAAAAGGGTAGATTTGACTTTGCTAAAAAACATGTTAAAAAGCCAGCACAGTTCTGGAAGAACATTCTTTGAAGATATGAAACGAAGGTCAACCTCTACCAGAATGATGGAAAGAAAAAAGTATGGCAAAGATCCAAAGCCTACCACATCTTTAAAACACAGTTTTTAAATTGAATAACGATGCATTAACTGCCCAAATACACTCCCAACTAATCGTTTTCTTCTGCCCAGCACGACGAGCAGATGTCCCGAATGTTCGATGAAGTGATGGGGCTGGGGGACTTCGCAGACTCCTCCAGGGGCTCAGCCGCCTCCTCCAAGAGCGGGGGTCAGGCCGAGCCAAAGGGACTAGACGAGTCACCGGGGCAAAAACTGATCGAGGAAGATAGCAACGGCAGCCGACGAGAAGAAAAGACGGACGAGGCGACGGGAGAGACGACCTTCCCTCAGCTCGCGTCCTCCTCGTCAGAACAGCTCTCCCCGTTTAACATGAAACGGGGTGGAGGCGAGGCGGCGTTTGACGACGCCCTGGACGGTCTTCCACCGTACGGACCGGAGGAAGAGGACGAAGACTGGCACTTCGCTCTGCCGATGGGCTCCCTGGAGGACGTGGATTTGGCGAAAGCCAAAACGGCGCAGTTCAGACCTGGGAACAGCGCGTCCCGGGCCGTTCCCTTTGCTTCGAAAGCTGGAGATGATGGCGAAGAGGAGGAACAGCAGGAGCGGGAAGGGAGCGGGGAGTCTGCCAACACCTCCCACTCTTCGCAGGACAACACACCAGACGAAAGCAGAGGTATAAATTTGTACAAATTATTTAAAAACGATGCAGATTTTTTTCTGTTTTTTAAAAATGAGACGCATCAAATTTTACCTCAATATTTATAAAACTAACAAGTCACTGAAATAAAAAACTTCTCCACCGTCCAACAATCAGACGTCCTGAACCAGAGGGAGGAGACCGAGGACAGCCAGCCGGACAAGGTGAGTCGATAAACACTGAAAGTTAACCTCATCAAACCTTCGCCAGTCGTTCATGAAGTCGCTTTGTTTCAGACGTCTGAAGCCGCTCCCGTTGAAGAAAGCAATCCCCCGACTTGCCCCCCCGTAAATATCAAAGACGAGCCGATTGACGAGGGCTACGACGCCGCACTGCTTCCTCAGAACGCCGCCAAGCAGATTAAAGAAGAGATGGAGCAGGTTGGTGTGAAGAGGGCGAGATTTTATTTTAATACTCTGACATAATTTGAAATAACCCCTCCCAACTGGACAGTGAGTTTTTTGATACTTATTGTGCTACTAGAATTTTCATTTTGAGCCTACATTTGGGGATAATAGTGCTTTAACTGTTGTGTATATGTGTTTAAATATGTACTAGTGTCAAATTAAAACAACGTAAACAGATCCTGATCAAATTTGTCTCTTTGAATGTTTGATTCAATGTCTTCTTCCAGGAGGAGCTGAGAATCAGCTCTGTTTTCTCTGTAGGAGGAGTAAACACCTTCACATCTCCAACCAGTGAGTTCATTGATTGTCACTGATGCTGCAGGAGTAAAAGTGGTAAAAAAACAACAACTAATTTCTAACTTTTTCTTTATTTATTCAAGTCCCGACTGCTATCCCAGGACCAACTCAGACGGCCTTTTTTATCCCGGGCAGAGGAACGATCCTGCAGGCCATGACCCCCCTCTCTGTCAGACCACCACTTGGTGTCCCACCTTCGATCCCCACCCTGACAGCGATACCACAGATACGACCTCCACCCCCACCCCCTGTTCCTGGGAGCGTTCGCTGCAGCGGCTGCTTCAAAGTAAAACAAATCATTTCATGTTTGATGTTATAAGTTTAGAAATCATGAAGTAGATATAGTTGATCTGTTTTAGAAGCTGATGCATTGACAGAAATATATTTTTTTCCCCAAATATTTACATCTTAGTTTTCTGCAGTTCAGTCATAGATTTTAATAGTTTTGATTTTAGTCTAATTTATTAAAACATGAAACAACAGATACTGACAAAAGGTAAATTCACACCGTTCTTTTTAACATCTCTTTCAACTTTTTAACTCTAAAGTTTTTTTAAGCAAAGTTTAGGAATGGTACTAATTTTGGACAATAAATACCATTTTTTGGTGTTTATTTTGGCTTCTAATAATAATAATAATAATAATAATAATAATAATAATAATAATAATCCATTGAATGATAAACAGAAAATCTATTTTTCAACTGGAAGCACATACACTGGTCACACACACTAATATGGGCGGCTGTGGTGGAGTGGTTAGGGGAGTCGTCTTGGAATCGGAAGGTCGCCGGTTCGATCCCCCGTCCAGCCGTTTCAGTCGTTGTGTCCTTGGGCAAGACACTTTACCCGCCTTG
>JARVGW010000336.1:12806838-12823739 GCA_031762495.1 Anablepsoides rubrolineatus
AGCTCCTTTAACTCACTTATTATTTTAGCTTGTGACCCCTCTTCCACTCTTATCCAAACATTTCCATTTCTTGTCCAGGTTGCTGATATTTGTTTCTGTTTTTTTAATAACCTTGCCTCACGTGCAATGTTACCATTCTTTTGTTTTTTACCATTGTTTGTTACCATTTTGTTTTGTTTTAAGTTGGTGCAGCAGATAAAAAAACTCCTGCTCTCTAGGTTCCGGTGCCGTTTATTGTGCCGCCGCAGACGAAGGACATGAAGGACGTAGCGGTCCAGATGGAGACGGTCCAGATGGAGAATTCTGCTGTGGAAGAAGAAAATAAATCTGTTCCTGCTGAAGGTGAACTTTTTGAAAAGGAATGAAGTTTTATTGTCTTTAATTAGGATCTATAATTATATGTGTTTCTGCTGCAGACCTGAAGCCTGAAGTCGTCTCTCCCTCAGTCTGTGACGATGAGGAGGCTCCTGAAGCAGCTGACCTTCCTCAGGCTGGATGTTCACCTGAGCCTCAGGCTGAAAACCCAACCGAGACGATGGAATCGGGAACCGATCCTCCTCCCGGCGGCTCGGATCAGCCTCCGTCTTCACCTCTGATGGATCTGGAGGCGGACTTCCCTCCAGGTGAGAGGAAAGTCCAGGTTTAGTTTAATTGGATTCACACTCTGTTGTTTGGTTCTGAGCTGAGTTGAGATAGAACCTGACAGAATATACTTCTTGTTTCTGCAGAGTCGTTGGGTCTGAAACCGTTGGTTCAGAAGCGAGGCGTGAAGAGACCCAGAGATCGATCCTACAGCCGGAAACGGGTACGAGACGTTCAAGAACTCTGTGAAGTTTACAGATGTTGAGCTAAAATTTGGCGTGGTAGCAGCTGAGATTTATGGCAGGATATTTGAACATAAAATCAACTTCGCCACACTTACATTCCAGATATCTGAAATTGTTTAATGACCAGAAATATTAGTTATTTAAGCTCTGATTATGTTTTGACGAGGCTTAATACTTATTTGAAATATCTCTAATTACATTCGGACTTGTCTACACAACTTCAGATTTATCTTTAAATTGAAGGCTCCAATTCAAGACATTAGCAATAAATTATGAAACATATATTTCAGATATTAGTAATTAAATTATGACTAGTCAAAGTAAATTTGAGATATCTCACTTTTTGTTCTAACTATAATTCCAATTAAAGATATCTTAAATGTATTTTTATATATCAGATAGAGAAGATTCAATTAGCAATTAAATTGCAGATTTCTTGAAAGCAAATAATGAAAACTAACTTAGAGGTATGTCAAAATGTAATTTTGATTTGTAATAACATTTTAAATATCTTGAATTTAGATTTTTTAAAAACTAATTTACAATATGTTGAATTGTTCTTTTGACCAGTCAGAATATAAATAATATAATTACCTTTCAGGATAGTCAAAATGTAGTTCTTCCTATTTTTACATATCTAGAATGTAATTACAAATTGTCAGCTGATTTTGTGTTATATTGGCCTGCCATAGTGAGTCATCCTCAACACAAACCCTGATAGATCTCACAAAATCACACGAGATAAGACGCATCACAAATTTAACCAAATTTGACCAAATCTGGCATGACAGGTGGCAGCATTCTGTCACATAATGCTAGACCATTAGATAAATAATTAGATAGATTTATTGAGCTAAAAGAAAAATAACAACTAAAAACATGTAACATGTGAGTCTTAAACAACCTGAATGAGTTAAACAGTGTTTTTTGTCGACTGTTTATCCCTGCAGAGTCGCAGGAGAACCGGTTCCTCCGATCGCAGAGTCTTAGTGACCCCAGCCGCCTCCAAACTGAACCACCTGTACGGGGTCAAAGCCTGGACCAGCTGGGTCCAGCAGGCTCAGAAAGGTGAGCAGAAACTTGTTTTTTGTTCGGTCCGCTGAGCGTCAGGTGTGTTTTTACCCTCCTCCTCCTCTTCCTCCTGCAGCAGGTGGAACCACCGTCAAAGAGGACGTCCTTCAGTGTGACACGGCGGAGCTGAGCGTCGCTCTGTCTCGCTTCGTCAGAGAGGTCCGACGGCCGAACGGCGACGCCTACGGCCCCGACAGCATCTTCTACCTCTGTCTGGGAATACAGGAGGTGCACCGATTAAAAAAAAAAAAAAAAAGTTTCTGCTTTACGGTGATGTTTCCTCAAAGCATAACAACTCTTTTTGTTTTGTTTCTGATCAGTATCTGTTCGAGAAGGGCCGGATAGAAAACATCTTCACAGACGAGCTCTACAGTCAGTTTTCCAGCGAGATCAGCTCCATGCTCCGGCTCTGGAAACCCAAGCTGCTGCCCAGCGGTACCGTCGCCCTGCTTTTGTGCTTTAGATTTGGTTGAAGTGAAACGGCGCTCTGAGCATGATCCCTCTTCTACCCACAGGCAGCGTGGTTCCCTCGCGGGTGGAGGAGTCCTACCTGTGGGAGTGCAAGCAGCTGGGCGCGTACTCGCCCATCGTGCTGCTCAACACGCTGCTCTTCTTCTGCACCAAGAACTTCCACCTGAGCACGGCGGAGCAGCACAGGAGCCTGACCTTCTCCAGCTTCAATCAGACCTCCAAACCCTGCAGCCGGGCTGGGAAGGTCACCTACCTGCAGTACCTGAGGGGCGGCTCGGAGCAGACAGGTATCTTTGTACAGGTGTAACAAACAAAACAACAGGATATTTGATGACTGCTGACTCCCTGTATGTTTCAGAGCGGGTCAGGAAACGACAGACAGACACCGGCGGAGACCTGGAGCTGATGGAAAACTCGTCAAACCCTCTGCAGTGTCCGGTCCGGCTCTACGAGTTCTACCTCTCCAGATGGTAAGACTTGTAAAGAAATAAACAAACAACTTCTCCTGTTAAACAGAAAACAAATCTTTTTATTATTATTTTTCATCCAACAGCCCAGAATCAGCAAAGAAACAAACCAACATGTTTTACCTCCAACCTGAAAGGAACGTCCACACTAGAAGGTCAGAGGTCAAAGGTTACATCCAGGATTATTATTAAAATGTTTAAACTTCTTTTTAAAAAAATCAACACAAAAAACACCTGGTTTGTTTTTTATATGTTCAAATAAAAGATGAAGATATTTAAGAGCTGACATTTCAAACAGCAGAAAAGTCAACTTAACTTAAATTTAAGATTTTCAAAATAAAATCCAGATTTCTTTCTCCGGTTTTAATTTTTTTAGGTATAAAATAAAAGCTTCAAATAGCTTTTGTTTAGTATTGTCCCCTTGAAAGTAAACAAATCATCGGTCCGGTTTAACTTTTCAACAAGAACAAGAAAATTGAATAAAAACCTCTCAACTTTATAAGTGTTTTAGTTAACAGACACAAATAGTGTAAAATAAAATTAAAAGTAAGAAAATATAATTGTACTCTTTTTAAATCAAGTCTGAAGGTTTTTATGGCAATATTCATTTTGTTAATTTTTTTCTGAAGACTTAAATGTTTTTTCTTTCAAAAAGTCCTTATTTTCACTAAAATAGACCCCATGTTTTCACAATTTAACCTTTAACCAGGCAGAACTGATTAAAGTATTTACAAGCTCCTCTGTTTAGTTTTATTTTTAACCATTACTTTAAGTTTGGTTGATGTAAACTTCACATTAGTTATAATCAAAATGTTGAAAGAAACAAATACACCAGCCTTTTATTCTGATTTATAGAAATAAAAGGAGTGAAGATTCTGCTGCTAAAAACCATGACATCAGAATTTAAAAAGTGCCTTTTCGTTTTCCTCTCAGCCCTCACTGGTACTCCTGTCAGCCGCTGGACGCCACCACCCTACAGAACATGCTCACACGCATCCTGGCGGTCAGAGAGCTTCAGCAGCAAGCGGGGAGGCATCGGGGCGGCGAGTGAACGCCACCTTCATCGGCCGCAGCAAAATGACTCTTTGTAGCCGAGCCACAAACACCGGACTCGTCTCAGAACGCACAAGTTTCAAAACAATGGACAAAACCGAACTGTAAAATCCACCTGACACTCGAGGTTTTACTTTAAATCTTCTCCAAAACCCCAGAAACTTGTTTTCTTTATCTGTGCGGAAAACATTTTAAAAAAAGTAACCACCACACATCAAACCACCGTTTTTTCTAGATGTTTTGACTCAAACTGAACAGAATATTAACATTTCAACCTTGTTTTGGAGGAGGCCCTGTTACAAGAATGAACACTGCAGTTTTAAAACTTGTTTTATACAAAGCTGTTTTTCCCCCATGATGCACATTTTCTGTTTGGAAACCTTTGATTCAGCTGATAAAATGTTACAAAAAGCCCTCAGAAACATAAATGTTTATCGTTTTAAGAGGAATTTAACATATTGGAGAAAACGCTCAGTGCCTCTTATGTTTTGTGACATTTTATAAAATCCTCACTACCCTTACTTTTCTGTTCGTCGTCAGTACCTTCATTTTATTTTTTAATTTGAGGCACGTGGAAGAATCTGAGCAGCAGACAAATCAAAACACATTTTAACCCTCTAAAATCTGTATTCCCACAGAAAATGTCTGGTTTTAGTCATTCCTTAAAACGATGGGAGATTTCGCCACATTTTAGCTTTTCTGTATGAATCTGATCATTTAATAAGAAAACAGCCCAAAGCAAAATTGTTAATAAAAATGGTAAGTGGGTTCAAAACAGTGCATCAAAATACATTAAAAAGTGTAAAAATACTAATTTTCAGCCTCTTTCAGATCATTTTTCTTTAGAAATTAACATTTAAGAACAGTTTTAATTTCAGTTCAGATTTTAACTCATTTGGTTATGATGTAAAATACAGTTCACATGTATTCAGTTTAATCTCTGCTGTATGTAAATAAAGAGCAGGAAGTTTTTATCTATAATTCAAATAATCAGATATTTCCTTTTCCAGCCTGTTGAGTTTATAAAACTGAATTTTAGATTCAGAATAATAAATAAAATAAACCACATGAAATCCTAGAGCTTAGAATAAAAACAGGAGACCAGCTGTAGCACCAAAAGCTTTATTAAACTCTATAAAATGAACATTTACTGAACAGTGTTTGCTGTGTCGGTCCAACAAATGAAACAGTTTTATTCTAAATAAAATATTTTACAGCAAAGAGAACTTGAGAGAAACATCTGTAAGAACAAACAGGTCAGAATCTTGTATTGAAAGCTTACGTCAGTTCTACATTCAGAAATGTCAGTCAATTTATTTCTAAAGCTGCTTAAAAACACAAAAAGAAGGTGAATGAATAGGTGGTCTCGTTTTACAGACTTCAGTTTTCAAACTGGGCCACAATTCTTTTCACACGAGCAGCTCTGATCCAGTCTGGACCAGTTAAACCAGAACTAAAGATGATATCACAGCTGCTCCTTGTTTTATTTAGCGACTAGCAGATTTATTTAAAAGCCAATGTTGAGCAGCTGCTTAATTTATCCAAACTTAAAAAGTGAACTAAAACTTAAATATATATATATTTAACTGAAATGATTATTGCTGAACAGGTTTACAAATCTCAAATAAATCATTGTGGGCGATTAGGCTAGGTCCTCTTCACCTTCCTCCTCAAACTCCCCCTCCTCCTCTGCGGTGGCGTCCTGGTATTGCTGGTACTCAGACACCAGGTCGTTCATGTTGCTCTCAGCCTCTGTGAACTCCATCTCGTCCATACCTTCACCAGTGTACCTGTCACAAGCACAGAGCTGTCAGAATGAACCAGCACCAGAACACACATCTGCTCTGTGTTTTACTCACCAGTGGAGGAAGGCTTTGCGACGGAACATAGCGGTGAACTGCTCCGAGATGCGTTTGAACAGCTCCTGAATGGCCGTGCTGTTGCCGATGAACGTGGCGGCCATTTTGAGACCCCGTGGAGGGATGTCGCAGACAGCCGTCTTGACATTGTTGGGGATCCACTCCACGAAGTAGCTGCTGTTCTTGTTCTGCACGTTCAGCATCTGCTCGTCCACCTCCTTCATTGACATGCGTCCTCTGAAGATGGCAGCGACTGTGAGGTACCGCCCGTGGCGTGGGTCACAAGCTGCCATCATGTTCTTGGCATCAAACATCTGCATGGTGAGCTCAGGAACTGTCAGGGCCCTAAGGGTGGAGGAAAACAAAACAAAAAGTCAATTTTAGTTGGAACAAGAACCAAACTGTGGTTTCACAGTTTGAATAACTGGGTTTAGTTTCAGTACCTGTATTGCTGACTGCCCCGGCTGGTCAGGGGGGCAAAGCCTGGCATGAAGAAGTGCAGCCTGGGGAAGGGCACCATGTTGACAGCCAGTTTCCTCAGATCGGCATTCAGCTGGCCAGGGAAGCGCAGGCAGGTGGTCACCCCGCTCATGGTGGCTGAGACCAGGTGGTTGAGATCACCGTAGGTGGGTGTGGTGAGTTTCAGTGTACGGAAGCAGATGTCATACAGGGCCTCATTATCAATGCAGTAGGTCTCATCTGTGTTCTCCACCAGCTGGTGGACAGAGAGTGTGGCATTGTAGGGCTCCACCACCGTGTCCGACACCTGGAAGAGGAACCAAACGAAGACAATGGAACAGGGTTAGAAGGAAGAGGGACAAACATTTAATCTGAACATATTTGAATGAATTATATGAACCTTAGGTGAGGGCACAACGCTGAAGGTGTTCATGATGCGATCCGGGTACTCCTCTCGGATCTTGCTGATAAGGAGCGTACCCATGCCAGAACCTGTGCCTCCTCCCAGAGAGTGCGTGAGCTGGAAGCCCTGGAGGCAGTCGCAGCTCTCGGCCTCTTTTCTCACCACATCCAGAACAGAGTCCACCAGCTCAGCTCCTTCAGTGTAGTGGCCTTTAGCCCAGTTATTTCCAGCTCCACTCTGGCCTGTAACACGTAAAAATTAAGATATTGTAGCGTACATGTACTTAAATGTGTAAAACTGCTACTTTGTTAAAACTAAAATGCTCACCAAAGACAAAATTGTCAGGTCTGAACACCTGACCGAAAGGACCAGACCTTACGGAGTCCATAGTCCCAGGTTCCAAGTCCACCAGGACAGCACGCGGCACATACTTGCCTCCTGAAAAGAAAAAAAAAAAAAAAAAAAAAAAGGTCTAAACAAAAATTATATCAATCATTTAATACTGACTTTGTGCTTTATTATAAATTTACATGCAGTGTTGTTCGTCCCATTATTCATATTTTCACAATTAAATGCTAACTTTTATAAAGGTGTTATGTTGTGTTTTAAGTAAGGTGAAGAATTAAAGCAGAGTAGTTGTGGTAGACTTTGTTAGGTTGCTGTATCATGGTAACTGATCCATAGTAACCATTGAATTAACGAAGGGGGGTTAAAGGCCATCTGCTGGATAAACACAGAGCTTATGGGGGGGTACCGTGAAGGTATTGCATTACCTTCGGGCTCCTAAATGATCTAATCTAACCGTGTAGCTAAGAATGCTTAGCAAAGAAGCTAAAGTTAAACCTGAGGCCTCGTTGTAATAAACGTTGATCCGCTCCAACTGGAGGTCGCTGTCCCCATGGTATGTCCCGGTCGGGTCGATGCCGTGTTCGTCGCTAATCACCTCCCAGAACTACAAAAAAATAAGAAAATACATATTAAAACGGTTAAATAAATAGGCTAACTCGTTTGTCTTAACAGCGAAAGCCGAAACCAAACAGTAACCGTTGGCCGTTTTTTTCTTTGCTAAGTAAGCTAACGATAAGTTTAGCAGCCCGCGCAAACTCTTAACTTTGAATCCGTCGAATTACAACCAGACTTTTCACATTCCGGTGTCTTTCTTACCTTCGCTCCAATTTGGTTGCCACACTGGCCAGCCTGCAAGTGAACAATTTCTCTCATTTTTTAGCAGGAGTTGAAAAAAGAAACAACTTCTAGTCGGATAGCAAAATACAAAAGAGGCTACGCACTCTTCAGCAGCACTTCAGAAAATGAACACTGAACGGATGCGGAACGTTTTTAAGGGTCGGTGATACGCACGCAATTGGACAACCAAACTGTCAGTCAAATCGTGCCACGCATCTGATTGGTTGTTAGAACTTACTCTTGAATTTAATTGGCCAGTGACATCTAGTGCTGGTAAAAACGGTTCACTTTTAGGAACCGAATTAATTTGAGTCAGTCAATCACTAAAATAATCCGGTTCATTTGAGTCATTTGAGTCCGAATCCTGCATTGCAAATACAATTATTTATTCATATTTATTATTACATTTATATAGGCCTATTTATTTATATTTGTGTGTGCTTATGCACTATTCAGGGATGTTAATTTTACAATTTCAAACACACGGTCCTAACATTGTAACACACACACACACACACGGAGGGAGTGATGAGAGTCGTGATCAGAACAGAGATATTTTCAACTTATTTACAGCAACATTTAATTCAGTACTTAGCCTGAGTTTGATGATTATTTTAAGGATGGCATTTTTACAAATCAGCTCTGGTGACATCAAATAAAAACATTCGCTGTGTGGACGGAGCAATTTTTTTTCATCAGCATGAGAACTAATGGCTAATCAGCTGCCTTGACTCAAGTTTCAGGCTAAATGAACAGTTTTTATGGTAAACTTAACTTTATGACAAAAAAACATGAACAAACCATCTTACTTTCAACTGCGTGCTAACAACAAAATGTATGCAAATTTTTTTTTCTTGTCTTAGATATGACACAGCTTGTTTAATTCACTATGATTTACTGTTGAATCCTTTGTGTTAGAGCTTCCAGCACAAACCAAGAAACATTGAGCAAATTATCATACACAGAAATATTTTAACCTCATATATAAATTTCTTTTCAACAAATGCACTTTTTTTTACTCCATTGAATAAGAGCATTATTTATTATGTTACTTGATGACTTATTTACTTTTACTTCGCTGTAAATTTCTTTCAAATGTAAAACGAGTGACGTCACATTCCTGCGACTGTTTACATGCGACATCATGGCTCTCTTTCCAGCTTTTGCCGAAGAAGTTAAAAACAAAGTTGACGATTCGGCTAAAGGTAATTATAATTCTTTCATGTAGCACGTACTTTAATACTTTTTAATGTTAGTAGCTTATAGTCAGAAGAAGAAAAAACGGAAATAAAAAGATTAAATTCGAGCTAAACGTTCGCTTGTCGTCGGTGACTTGAATGACAGGATTCAGCTTCTGTGGAAACATAATTTTATGTATGATGTGTAACATTTTATACAGTTTTAAAGGGGTCATAAATTGTTTACAATTTTTGTTGCAACACATTTTATTGTTTGTTTTTCTTTCAGAGTTAGATTGGCTGAATAATAAGAGTTTTCTGACGGGGGATGCGCTCTCCCTTCACAGTCGTTTTACAGACAAGAAGAGTGAGAAACCCATCCAGAGGGAGCCGAGGTAAAAAAAAAATATATTATAATAGTAATTATTACTATTATTATTGTTATGCATGTAGTCACAACACATTTTTTCCTTTCATACTGCTATACTTAAATCTGATCCTATTTGTTACTAAAATATAAAGATTACACACTTTATAGCTTTCTACAGAAGACGTGTAGAAGCCAGAATGCAGGGCTGAAAATTAGTTTTAATAAATGAGACAATCTTTTCATATTTCATTGATGTTGAAATAATTTATACTTCTTATTCCTGTAAGGGATCTTAGCTCTGCTGAGGAAGAAGAGAGAGGAGGAAGTGAAGTGCCATCTAAAAAGAAGAAAAAGAAAAGTGACAAAAGGAGGAAAAAGAAGAAAAAGCACAAGAAAAAGACCGGGAGGTATTCGAGCAGTAATGGGTCTGACTCTGACAACATCTATCCCAGTGACCTTAAAAGGGAAGAAGAAGAAGTTAGGTGAGGACTGACAGTTTGACCTCACAGATGTTTATGTTCCTTTATTGCTTTTTTGTATGTATGTATTTATGTTTTTTTATGTGTGTGCGCATGTCCATGCAGGCAGCAGGCTCCGTTGGCGAGTCACTTCTCCTGGTTGGATGACCTCCAGTCACCCACAGATCAGCCCTTCTGCGTGGATCGTAAACCTGACCCGGCTAACTGGACTTACAAGTCTCTGTACAGAGGAGACATCACCAGGTAGGACATGCTCTTCACCACCAGTTGTGCACAACAAACATTTAGAACTAATATAACTTTCCTTGTGGAATGGGAACAGTTTTCTGAATCACTGTTTATGTAAACAAAATGTAAAACCTGACAGAAACTTTGACTGTAACTTACTGTTTGTGTCTCAGGTATAAGAGGAAAGGCACCTCCTCTTTGGGTCTGAACTCTCAGCGGCAGGCTGTCAGCTGGGACGATTCAGAAACAAAAAAGAAACAAAAGGGAAGGGACAGTAAGAAAGCAGCAGGCAGATATTTTTCGACAGCCAGTCGGCAGATGCTGAGGTCTGAGCCTCCAGTTCCTGTACTACCCTCTGATAATAGTGATGCCCTCAGGTCCACCGCCTTCCTTCTGCTTGGTGATGTTGATAAGGACAACAAAGAGTCGGGTACTACTTTAATTTACAGTAAACATAATGACTTTAAAGATAAACACATAAACTGGTGTTGAGTTTTTGTTTAGACATGAAGAAAATTGTGTCATCTTATGCCTGGTTCACAGGGCAAGATTTTCAAATTGACGTTTGATTTTCAAAGATTGAGAGAACTAACATGACGATAAAAAAATAAATTGTGGATATAACAGGTTTGGTCCTACAGTGTGTGGTGTACAGACACACAGCAAAGACGACACGCCACACACAAACAGATATCACTTATGAACATTCAGATGTTAGCCGGAAAATTTAGCATGACTTCAGAGTAAATAAACATGACTGCCGTGGAAGAAGCAATGACGACAGTTTGTGGACTATTTTTATCAGAGAATAAACAAAACAAAAAGATGTCTCCAGTGTCCACCGGACTTTCTGGTGCTCCACGACAGTTGTTTTGTTTTCTGTATTTTGGATTCCCGATTTGTTTTTTCGTTACCTTTCTTTCTGATTGGCTGCACGTCACGTTCAACAGGCTGCACGCTCGTTTGTCCTCAGGAACACCACACATGCTGGGATATCGGGCCAAGACAATCCAACATGTTGAATATCCCCGATTTGAGCAGAGGTGTCAAGTAACTAAGTAAAATACTTTGTTACTTTACTTAAGTAGAAATATTGGTTATTTATACTTTAGTGGAGTAATTTTTTTTCAGCCTACTTTTTACTTCTACTCCTTACATTTTAATTCAATTATCTGTACTTTCTACTCCTTACTTTATAAAAATGCAAACGTATTCATGTCTATTTAACTTTGACTTGTTTTTATTCCATCTTATGCTATAGAACTCCGTGGCACAGTCTAAGCTTTTATCCTTACTGGGGTTTTTAAGTGTTTTTTTAAGTTATACTTTGCGGAGTTTTAAAACCAGTACTTTTATACTTTTACTTGAGTAAAAAGCTTGAGTTGATACTTCTACTTCCAAAAAAGTGTTTTAAAACCCTAGTATCTATACTTCTACTTAATTAATGAATGTGAATACTTTGGACATCTCTGGATTTGAGATTGGTGCGGTTCAGACGTCCTTCAGAGCCGACTGGATCAGTCTAAACACACCACACACGGCAGGAATATCTTTAGAGCCATCGCCATAATTGGAACATTCTTAAGATTGTTGTAAGGGCCTAATATGGTCAAATATCTTCATAATCTTGGTGTTTGAACCATGCATAACAAAGACCTTGATGTACTTAATGTTATTTTCAAAGTTTAATCAAAACATCTACACCTGTCTTTTTCTCATCAAACAATCTTAGTCTAAAACTCTAGCATTAAAGGCGTTGGACGATATGCATTCTTTTTGTACTCTTTATTTTTGCTTTGACTAGTTTCTAATATTTATCTTTTGGATTTAGTTGCCAGAGTACAGACGTTGTCAGTAAATCCCCTCGGTGTGTATGACTCGTCCACGACACTCTGGCTGCAGGGCAGAGGCCCGCAGGACAATCAGAAGGTGGAGTTAAAGACAGAGGAAAACCCGGTGCATGTATTTGGGAGGACCGAGGAGTTCAACAAGCGACTCAGAGAGCAGCCGACAGACACACAGCTGTGGATACAGTTTATAAACTACCAGGTGAGACAGGGGTTTTTAAATACTTCTACTTCCTATTAACAGTTATTATAATGATCCAGTTGAATAAATCAAGACATCGTTTCATTAACCAGTACATAAACTTCATCACCTCTTGCAGGATGAAGTGAGTGCCGTGGCGTTTGGAGGCGAGGAGGAGCAGCAGGGCGGTGATTTAGCTGAGCGCAGTAAGTCCTCCTACAGAGCCATCCTGGACAAAAAGCTGAGCATCGCAGAGCGAGCCATGGCCTCCAATCCCACCTGCATCGCTCTGCAGCTCGAGAAGCTCAAGATCTGCCAGGAGCTCTGGGAACCTTCAGCTCTTGCTAAAGAATGGAAGAAACTTGTAAGTTTCCATAAAAAAAACATATTTGTATTTTAAACTTGTAATGTGTTGATGACGCGGTCTGGCAGTAAGACTCTGTCCTGTCGCAGTAACCTTTAAGTGGAGTTTTGGAAGCCATTTTGTAAATTTAATGGTTAAAATAATGTTTAATTTCAGGTGTTCCTCCATCCAAACAGCGCCCCCTTATGGAGGAAATATCTCCTCTTCACTCAGAGCTACTTCAGTTTCTTTACGGTGACAAAAGTCAACTCGGCGTATGGAAAATGTCTGAGCACGCTCAGTGCTGTGCGAGACGGCAGCATGTTGTCTCATCCGGCGCCGCCAGGAATAGAAGAGGACATGTTGGGTAAAATATATTTATTTACCTGTTGGTCTTTTTAGTTTTCTCATAGATTCAGTTGGAAACTAAACTCGCCTTCTTTTTTTTTTCTTCTGTTTTTGCTTCAGATATCTTCACCCAGCAGTGTCATTTCCTGCGGCAGTCGGGTCATTGTGAGAAAGCGATTTCTCTGTTTCAGGCCATGATGGACTTTACTTTTTTCAAACCTGAAAGTGTGAAAAATCTGTCCACCAAGCAGCAGGTAAACAAACAGGCAACAGAGATTTACTCAATAATTAATTTGTGATTTGTCTTTTTCATCAATTTTTTTTTAAATTTAGATTAAACCGTTTTTTTTGTTGTTTTTTTTTGGTGGGAGCGTTGTTTTTTGTCATATGTGAGTTTCCGCCTGTCTCCATGTGGACAGGTTGAGTTCTTCGAGCCGTTCTGGGACAGCGGGGAGGCGAGAGTCGGGGAGGTCGGCGCTAAAGGCTGGAAATCCTGGATGATCCAACAAGAGCGAGGAGGTTGGGTTCAACCAAGCGTAGGTAAAACTTACAATCAGAGATTTAAAGTGCCTGTGATAAATGTCAATGTGTTTTTGGAAAAGAGAACACATTGCAAAACAAATTTCACAACATTGAGATGAAGCGTTGTTGAGATATTTGCATGTGAAGAAACAGGAAGTGATGTCAAAGGGGAATGTCTGCATGTAAACAGAGCGATGCTACAGTAATTAGAGAATAATCTGATGTTTATTTAGATTATTATGAGTCACTATCAGAGTTCAAGAAGAGTTTGAAAAAAGATTGTTTGTTAAGACAAATTCAAGAGAAATGATGCCAGTTATGAGACAAAATGTTTTAAGACGTTTAAAATGACAATATGATGCATTACATGATTCATATTATCAGTGCAACAATGATAGTTTGTTTTTTGTTGGTTTCTCCACAGAGGAGGAGGAGGACGAGGAGGAAGAAGAGGAGGAGGTGAAGGATCCGAGCCTGCCCCGAGCTGCAGTGTGGCTGGACGTGGAGTCGTCTCGGGAAGCGGCTCATTGGCTGCCCTGGAGACCCGACAAGACCAAGGGCCAGTCGGAGGAGGACTGCGAGGACCCTGACAGACAGGTCTGTGGAACCCTTTGAGGATGTTTAAGTTGATATCTCAGAAACATCTTCATCGCTGTTTTCAACATCCTCTCATCACCTGCAGGTGCTGTTCGACGACATCGGCCCATCCCTCATTCGCCTGTCTTCACCAGAGCTTCAGCTCCGACTTCTTCTTCATTTCTCATCCTTTCTGGGTCTCCCGGTACACTCTGCGCCTCCTTCTGCCCTGTGTCAGCCTGACCTTCTCCTGGAGAACCTTTCTCTGCTCACTCAGGGTGAATATTACACAAGACCAGCTGGGATTTTCTGTTCAGCTCACACCATGCATCTTTTTTTAGAGGAAAGTAACGACGTATTCTCAACAGGTAATGACCTCCAGCATCCTCTGACGTCCTACGATCTGCCTGACCCCGGGGTTAACTCTGTAGGTCACATGGTCACCCTCCAGGGAACCAGGAAGTGGGCGGGGCTCGGGCGGCAGGGGGAGAAGTTTCTCACAAACGTGTTCAACACGATGCAGCCTCTCCTCCCTCCTCACCACCGAGCCGTTCTGTCGCTCTGCTGGATCCAGTACGAGAAACTCAAGGTGTTCTGTTTAACTCTAACAGCAGTGTGCAAAAGTCTTGAGCCGCCCTTTACGTGTTGCCTTTAAGGAGCCAGACTCACTTGTGATCTTTTAAAGTGGCTGCTGCTTCACTCCTTTAGCTAGATTTTTAGAAATAAAGCCTAACTGTCCGATACTTTTATTTTGACATAGATATTATTTAAGGTATGTCACCTATTTAGTTTTTTGTCCTCTACTTGTCTAATTTCCTCAAATCTTTTAAGAACCACTTGTATTTAAGATGTAAAGAAACTAGAGAAATTGCATTCTATGAAAATGCTAGTATGAATGCTTCATGCTGAAAGCTGCTGAAATTGAACTGAAAATATTTAATAGAAGTGTTAATGTGAGCTCACTATGAAAACTGAAAGAAGCAAAAACGACTAACTTTGCAGAAAATAGTAGTAGTAGTAGTAGTTGAAAACAGAAAGCTGCTTAGAGCTAATATAGCTGAAAAAATCTGTAAGAAGCACAAACAGCACTATAGCAGAAAAAGGCAAAAGTAAAACAAAGCAGAAGAATAGCAGAAAGAAACAGATCTATAGCTAAAGTAGCATAAATAAGCTAAAATTAGCATAAAATAGGATAAAAGTTGCAGCCACAAGTTGAAATTACCATCCAGATAGAGAAAGTGTTGTAAAAATTGTAAAACTAGCAGAAAAATTGCACGTAAGTACAAAAAAGGGATAATTAGTAGAAATAAAATGGTTAAAACAGCTGAAAATTTCAGTAAAACAGATAAATAGTAGCTGGAATTTAAATTAGCATAAGGAGCACAAGTTTGCTGAACATAGCTGAAAAAAGTTTTAATAGCTACAAAAAATGTGTATTTAGCTTAGAAAGGTTAACTTTAGCTAATAGCAGCTAAACGTTAGCTAAAATTTCAGCAAATAGCTGAATATAGGAGAAAGCATCTGTAAGAAGCTTAAATAGCACAAATTAGCAGAAAAAAAGCACAAAGTAGAAAAAGGCAGAAGAATAGCAGAAAGAAGCAGAATTTTAGCTGAAAAAGCAAAAAAAAGCTAAAATTTGCAAAAACGTAGCTACAATTGGCACAAGACCATGATAGAGAGCAGAACCAGAACAAAATGTGTATGATGCTGTAAAGATTTAGAAACTTTTTAAAGGAGTTTAAGGATGTTGAAAACAGCTCCATTCATTTTCAATGGCAGAAAAATTGCTAAAAAAAAGCGAAATAACAAAAAAAAGTATATTAAGCTGAAATGCCAAAAGTCATAGCATCCCTCACATGAATGACATGAACGTTTTGATATATGAATTTTTGAAATAGCACAAAAATTGTGGAAGTAGTTGCCGAAAAACGTACGTAAGAGAAAAAATGATCTCAATTGTGTGAATGCTATGAAGCAGTCACACAATGAGGAAGATCTGAAGCCTTTTGCACAATACTCATATATACATATATACATCATTCATATTCTAGTTTTAAAAAATGTCCTTTAACTTTTTTTATTTGTTTATTAGGTTTTGCGCTGCCTGCGAAGCGCCAATAAAAAGCGACTTCGCTCTCAGGGTAAGAGCAGCAAGCGTGTTGCTAAGAGGCTTCTCAAAGAACCCGAGAACCGCTCGTCGCTGGCCTTGTGGCGGGAGTACGCGCACCTGGAGTGGGTGCTGGGGAACCTGGACGAGGCTCGTAAGGTGTTCTCCACGGCCGCTGCGATGGGCGGAGCCAAAGGTCTGAGCAGCCCCGCTCTGTGTGAGCTCTGCCTGCTGTGGGCCCAGCTGGAGGTGGAAGACGGGGTTAAGGAGCACCCGGGGCGACTCCCCGATGTAACCGCGTCGCCGGCTGTCTGTGTCCTGGCCCGGCTCGCCGAGGGAACATTCTCTTCTTTATCCTCCGGGTCCATCTCACCCGTTTTCATCCTGAAAGCCAGGAGATCGTTCGAACAGGCTCTGGACCAGAACATCCAGAGGCTCCAATCTGACAAAAAAGGTTGAGAACTCAGCTGTAAACTTCAGTCTTTTGTGTTTTTGTTAAAGGGATCCACGATTAGTTGTTTCTTTTTTAACTGTAAAAATACTGTAGGCTGTTCAGTTTTTATCATTTTTAAACTAAATTAAAAAAAATATATTACACGAACTGAGCCATTTTGTTTACACACAAAGCATTCTGGGTAAATGATGACGTTGATGGGTCATCAGTCCGTGTCAAAATATATTTTTAAAAATTTACAAAACTGAACAGCCTTTTTTTTTTTACAGTTTTTATTTTACAGTTAAAATTAATGTTTATCAAATAAAGTTTAATGTTACTGTTACAACTAGGGATGTCCGATAATATCGGCCCGCAGATAATATCGGTCCGATATTAGAATAAAAATCTAAAATATCTACAGTGGGGAAAATAAGTATTTAGTCAGTCACCAATTGTGCAAGTTCTCCCACTTAAAAAGATGAGAGAGGCCT
>JARVGW010000336.1:12823839-12848060 GCA_031762495.1 Anablepsoides rubrolineatus
AAACTGGATTATCTCAGGGAGAGCATGATCCAAACTATTATTTGAGACAAAATGTTAAAAATAAATATGGCACTTTTCCCCTAATTTCAGTTAAATGGTTTTTATTTTAGTACAATGTTTACCTATGGAATGCATCCAGTGGGGGTATCAAAAAGCACCTTAATATCGGTTTGTAATATCGGTTAATATCGGAATCAAAATTTAAGTGTGTGCAAAAAAGTCAATATCGAGCATCTCTAGTTACAACTAATCGTGGATCCCGTTTGTTTTTCTCCCAGCAGGAATCTCAGAGGAGAGTTTGAGGTTGAGAGGTTTGGTCGGCTGCTACATCCTGTTCCAGTACCTCACAGTTAGCATCCAGGCGGCCATGGCTGTTTACACCCAGGCGAGGGAGAGGATGGAGGAGCTGCACCGCAAACCCGCACCAGAAGTTCAGCTTAACCCTAACGAGACGGTCACGCCCGCCGTCGGCCCCACGAACAGGATGGGTTGTTTGGCTTCAGAGTGCGAGGCGCTGTCTGTGCAGCAGGCGGCGCTGCTGAGGTTCCACGGCAGCGCCGCGGCGTTCCCTCTAGCCGCGCTGAGACAGACGCTCACCTCCGCCCTCTCCGCCTGGCCCAACAGCGCCCCCATGTGGAGCATATACATTCAGGTCTGCGTTTGATCCTCACTTTGGGTCGTTCCAAACCAATAACAGACATCGGTGATAGTTTACGGACGTGTGTTTCAGGTGGAGAACCGTTACCATAGTGCCGGCCGGGCTCGACGGTTTTTTCACGCCGTTACCAGAGACGGCGGCAGCAGCGGCGGCGTTGTGCCCCGTCTGTTTGCTATTGTTGCCGAACAACAGAGGAAGCAGCTGGTGGACGCTGCTCAGAGGTAAAAAAACCCCCCCAAAACACACAAGTAACAACACCATAAAAAAATCTAATGTTTATTATACCTCTTTTCTACAGATAAAGTGTGAGATTTGTGCAAAATATCACAAGTATTTCTGGTGTTATTTTTAGATCATGCTGCTTTGATAAGCCCTTGCCTCTGCTGCCAGAAAACGGCCTCAGTAACCGAATCCGAGGACTGTTTGAGAGCGCCATAGCAACAGAGACGGGCGCTCACTGTTCCTTGCTGTGGAGGATGTACATCCACTTCCTGGTGAGACAGAAAATACCTCACAAACATCCTCTGGTTACTCTGCTGCCTAAAATAGAAGAACAGTTTCTTATTAATGTGCTTTTCCCACAAAATCCCTATCATTTACACAAACTTGTGAAAACTTAGTGGTTAATTTATAAGTGTGGATGTAAAGTGTTTTTTTGTGAATTTGTAGGTGTCTGAAGGTAAAGTGGAAAAAGCCAGAGGGATCTTCTATAAGGCCTTGCAGAGCATCCCCTGGGCCAAGGTGAGACTTGGTCATTAAAGTTTTATTGCCCCAGCAGCAGAGGAACTCTCCTTTTTAACACTAGACATTCTCATTATTTCTGTGAGTTTATGTGTAAATGTGTGTTAATGTGTGTGTGTGTTAACATATATGTGTGTGTGCATCAGGGTTTGTACATGGATGCGGCACGGCTGTTTCCCGAGCATCTGCAGGAGTTTGTAGATCTGATGACGGAGAAGGAGCTTCGAGTGAGGCTGCCTTTAGAGGAGCTGGATATACTACTGGAAGACTGAACACACACACACACACACACACTTAATTTAAGAACTTGAGCTTGCTGTAGTTGCAACAAGCCAAGCTGCAGCATCATTACACTCAACCAGAGGATGGACGGTGACGTTGCAGCCGTCTACAAATAAGCAGAGACATAATTTGTACAGGATGTACTGAACTAATTTGATGATGATGTGTTTTAACACTTAGTTTTGTCAATAAAATTTATGTTTTTATGGTGTGAGTGCTGGAGTTTTTTTTTTTATTACATGCATGTCTTCATAAATAACTCTTGTCTTATTACCTTTATAATTTACTTAAAAGTGGACCATTTATCTCTGCTGGGAAGTCCTTTCATACAACGTTTGGCATCATTGCAAAGCTTAGGCATTCCCCTTGTTTTAATTCAGGGCTGGACTTTGCAGTGACATCACTCCAGATGAATGAAAGTCAAGTTTTCAAACATGTTCTCAGCAAATTAACTAGATTATAGCCAGGTAATAAATCGCCAAATTTCAACAAACTACATTTTATTTGGAAGCTTTTCAGATGGAGAAAGTGAAAATAGCTTAAATGCTGAAAAATTCCTAGTTGTGACTCAGCCAGCATGGGTCATATACAATTCTAGTAAAATAAAAAAATTTAAAGGAATATTAGACTTTATACTGTTGTTTGTTTCATTTTAAGTGTTAATCAACTTTTACTGTGATAAAAAAAACGGATCAGCTGATGATAATAATTTTATGTCACTTGCAATAATTTTAACTATAAATTACTGTAAAACCTGTACCAGTGATGGCGTTATATTTTCGCTTTTTTTCTCCATTTTTTTTTTTTACAAAGCCTTTATGGCACAGCGTTTTTATTGGCAGCACACCTGTGGATCACCTGTGAGTTATCACCTGCCCTTTTTGTACTCTCTCTCTCTCTCTCTCTCTCTCTCTCTCAACATGCGACGTAGACGACGCTCCCTGTCCTCATTGCCGCGCCGTGGTTTGGCGCATTGCAGATTCACCGGAGCCAATCAGCGGCCCCGAAACATTGCAGGAACATTGCGGGTCCACGCGATCCAATCAGAACACGTCTTTCAAAAGCAAAGCACACAAAAAAAGAAACCCTCCCCACCGCTGTCAGATGGACCAGTTTAGAACGTATCCTTCCGCTCTCATAAAACTAGACGTAACACAAACTAGTCCGTCACAATCAGCGCGGTCGTGCAATCAAACCAATAACATAAAGGCTGACATTTAATTGTTATCATAATAACCCGACACGATTTAGTTTAAGGTATATTTAAAAAGTATTGTCACTTCAAATGGCATTCTGCTATAGTGCAAATCCTTGCAAAAATGTGTAATTAAAGAAATACATTTTAAAAAAATTACAGGTTGAACTTAAAAGATAAATTGGTGAGTGTTTTGAGCTTTATCATGTTTGTTTGCAAGTTATTACTTTTAGTAACACACTGAATCTGATTGTATCCAAATAAACTAGATAAATCTGACCGTGGCAAACTGGAGTAGCTAAATGTTACATTTGGATTGTTTACTGCAAATTCTTGTTATATTTTTGATGTCAACATGCATGAAGTTCACATAAAAAATATGGTCTGAAACAAGTTTATAATGAGTCATGAAAAAGTAAAAAACTGAGTATGAGTGTACAGTAATAACAAAAACTAGTCTTAAACTTAATATTTCTGCTGATTTTCTCCTGTTAATGTTTCAAACTAAGACAAAACTTAAAGTTCCAGTGGTTCTGTCTTCAGATACCGTTTATAAACAATCGTATTTTTGCATAGTTTCTTATTTAAGTGTTGAACAGAGAAGTATTTTGTTTTTATTTGGAAAATTACACTGAACAACATTAAATAAACATGCCTGAAGGCCCCTATAAAACAAAACATCACTGCTGAAGAACCTACATACATTGATGTTTATATTTTATCAATCTTGAAGAGACTTTGTGTCAGTTTATATTATTTTATCACTAATAAATCCAGATGTATACTATCTGTAATAGAGAGCAACAAATGGAAATGGCCCACACAGTGCGGAGGGATACATTGAGTCGTACAGCAGTGGTTCGCCTCGCTCACCCGCCTTCAGCCCGCTCTGTTCAGTGGCAGCCGTCCATTTCCTCTCTGCTACACCGCAGGCAGACGAGTCCTTCCAGCTCACACAGACATGGTGAGTATTTTTATTAATATTTTTATTAATAATCTGTTATGTGCAGGGCTTGTATCGACGTTCTGTCGCCGCTACTGTGAGCTAAGTGTTTTAAGTTTGCTCGGGAGGATCGTTGTTGGAAAGCAACCCGGTTCATTGCACCCAGGCAGCAGCAGCAGTAGAAGCGGGTGGACCGTGTATTCAAACCCGCTAAATATGAGGGGCAACTGCTCACCGCCGGCCTTTGACGCTGCGGCGGGAAGAGCGCTAACCACAAACCGAGTCGCCGTAGATGACAGCCCCCCCTTGTTGGTTCGGCTGAATGCGGTAAAATTGAAGCGTTTTTTTTCCTGTGGAGGAAGTTGTGGCACTTCTCTGCTGTTAGCTTCGCGGCTAATACTACACCCTGAATGAATGATTTTTTTTTTTTTTTACCGGAACAGGTTTTTGTTTCTGTTTTTCTGCTTGACTAGTTGTAGTTTCAGGAATGCAGTTGTCTTTGTAGTTGTATTTCATTAAAGCTATAGTAAAACTCATTAGGGCTCATTTTACCCTTATTTTTTTGTTTTGTAAAGTCTTTTATCGCTTTTCTATAATTGCATTTGGTCAAAGTCTATCGTTGGACGGTAACTGCTGTAGGAGTTAATGGATACCATGTCATATAATTTAGACAAACCAGGCTTATCACCTTAGTTACATTGATTATGATCTAACAAGTTGTTGGATAATGTTTTGGAACAAGTAAACTAGTGGAAATGTTTGGGGTTGCCACTCCCTGTGTGACTCTTTAGCTTAAAGTCTGATTTAACAAAGACTAATTGTTATAAAGACTAATTGTTATAAATCCACAATTAAACAAATAAAACCCAGTCCTACACAAAGCACAACATTTTGGAATGTGTGAAGATGTTTTGCATAATTTTCAATGTTCCCATTCATTTAACATTGTGAAACCAATCAAGTTTTACTAATAATTATGTAATCAGTTTTACAAGTAAAAATAGTTTACTCCTGGGTTACCTCAGAGAAACTTGTCATTTTCATTTTCGACACGCCATTCAAGAATTTATTCCCGATATTTTGAAGCGGAAAAACTTGTTTCGTAAGCCAAGTCATACGATTTGTGATTCTTATTCCACATTCCAGTTTTTGTTTGCTGCAACCAGTATGATCTGTATGATGCTGAAAAGAAAATGTAAACTAGATTTTAGAGGAGTTGGCAGCTTGATGGCTATCACCAGGCCAGCCACCACAGATAATTTCTGTCCATCAGCTGTTACTCCTTATCTTTGCTGCTTGGCTGTACAAGTACTTAAGGAATGATCCGCCCAAATTTAATTAGTAATAGATGTTTCTGTGCTGTACTGGTTTTATTAGTTCTGTGGAGTCAGAGCTCATCAGCATCAACAGAGAGGCTGGCAATGTTACCAAATGTCAAACAGAACAAGTTTGTTGATCCAAACTGTAAAATAACATGCTGGGTTTCCTAATGGTCCCTTCAAGGCAATGTATCTCCACTTTGCAATCCCAAATATAAATATTTAACCCATGTCATAAGACCTTATTCAGCTACTTAATCTGTATGTTTGCTCCTGAATAAGCTCTTCTCAATGACCTATGAAGCCAATAAAATTTAATAGTGTTGCACCTAAAAGAATAGGCTGTCATTGTCGTGGTAATTTGTTGACTATAAAATGGTGTCCCAGCTATTAAAATATAACTTTCGCTTCAGTGGTTCGGAAAGTTGTTGTCTAGACCAGGGGTTCTCAAGCCATTTGGGTCTTGGGACCCCTTACAAGGGCAAAAAATTACAGGGACCCCTCATAAACCCCATTCTGTTTTAAAAGATAATTTGTCATTTCAAACCCTAAATGCCATGAGAATATACTTTATTAGTTCATTGTTCTCCATGCATTTTAAAAAATAACCAAATTAACAATTTAGTGAAATTTTATTTGAGGACCCCCAAGATACCTCTTGCAGACCCCTGGGGGTCCTGGGACCCCAGTTTGAGAACCTCTGGTCTAGACACCTTATTAAAAATACCCTATTCATAATTATTACAAAAAATAAACAAACTGCTTTTAAAAAAAATGTATTTGTGTTTATGGACCAGATTGTGGTTTTAAAAAAATCACTGTTTGTTCTCGGATTAATTCTGTAAAATGAGTTGTAAAGGTTCACTTTTTTTTAAACAGTTTAACCCGTTGAGCCAATTGAATTTCAAAAGAACAGGAAGAAGCTCAGATGAAACTCAGTTAAAAAGGATCCAAACATTAAAACTCTAAATTATGAAGAACAATTATGTTGCCGTCTATCTGATGTAATAATAATGTGGGGGGGAAATGGCTACTTGTTAAAAAGCATAAAGACTGCTCTAGACTTGTTTAAATTTCTTTGAAAAGGCTTGTCTTATCACATACACATCAGCTGGAAAGGTGTGTTTGCATTCTTCTCGACTGAGATCATGTTGATCACACAAATTATTAGTTTTCATGAGAATATTGACTTCAACTAAAACCTGGGCCTGTGAGGGAAATTCAGCTGTAATTAGCACCTTGCCTGCAGACGTTGAAACTGTCGGCACTTCGGTTGAGGGTTTTTCATCCATTTGATGTGACCCATGATGCTGTGTAGGAGGTAAGGGGCGAACGGAGACCCGATCCTCCCTGGGAGCTGCAACCGTAGCTGTGAGCTGACAGCCTGCAGATTAGCACATACATGTAGATGCATGCAGAACCTCCATGACCCCACCTCCTCTCTCCTGGTGTGGACACTGTTACTTTCACACACATCAAATTAATTTCCTGAAATGTTTGTCTGACTACCTCCCAACCTGGCCTCCTGCCCTCTGCACACACACACACACTCATAAAATGCTTTTCATCTATTGAACTGCTGCAGGAGGTGGACACTTCCATCATTTAATGTGCCGCTCAGTCGTAGGCGTCCACTTGGTGATATGGAGGGACAGACGGTGGGGATCTCCTCAGTGTCAGGTGCAGAGGGGGAGGAACGGCGTCTGGTCGTGGGAGAAAGACGGTCAGACTTTTAAAGAGATGGATAGATAGATGGGTAACTGTGGCAACGTCAGCTGAAGGACCATCTGTCCCATCAACTTGTCACCCATCTCGTGGACGAGAGACATCACCTGTCAGGTCGGTCCAATCTGCCGGGATCGTGAGAAGCTCATGTCATCTATCAGTGGACGGATTGAAAGACAAGTCTGGCAATTATCCAGTCACCTCATCAACATTCAGATGTCCATCTAACGGTCTGCAGGTTCAGGATCATTAAAAACATCCGCTGAATTGCTTTTTTTTATTTATTTTTTGGTTTTTAATCTATAGTTATGTGACCATTCAGAGGTGTATGTGACCATTCAGAGGTGATTTTGTTTCTCTTCATCTCTTTTTGTAATTTGTCTGTGGAGCTGAACTGATAGATGTCAGGCCATTATTTTTATAATCCCGTCCCTCCCTCTTTAACCCACAATTTCTGCCCCTCCTGCCATTGTTCCCTTGTCATGCTGCCCGAGAAAGTATCAGCGTACCCGGCAGAGGATGAAACTGTGAGCCTCTCCACCGTCTACGACCTCTTGGATGACCAGGAGCATTATTTCATGGAGCTGATCCAGCAGCAGGAGAGGAACTACAGAGCCTTCCTGCAGATGTTGATGGACACCTCGTCCAGCCGCACAGACAACCTGGTCCGAGAGATGCAGGACCTGAGGAGCTGCCTGCAGCGCACCAAAGCGGAGCTGTCGGAGGTTAAGAGGCAGGGCGTGCAGAACAACAAACGTGCAGAGTGTCTGGCTGAAGGCTTAGTGATGGTCCGCGGGGCGCTGGATGGGCTCAGCATGAAAACGGGAGCAGCTGGTGGGGGTTCTGGAGGTAGAGGTGCAGACTTGAAACAGCGCAGAGGAGCGGGAGTGTTGAGGCTGGATGGGAGAGGAGTTGGAGCCAAAGTGGTTAAAAAACCAGAACCAAAGGCTGTAAAACTGGTGGCAGACCTCACAGATATCCACTTTGAAGATTTTAAGGTTGTGCACGAAGAATCTTAAAGGTTTAGTTTGCTGGAGCTTTTCTGGTTTAAATATTTTTAATGGCACAGATGAATTGTTCCTTTTTAAAATCACTTAACCACAATGTGACGTTGTTGCTGATTGAAGTGTGCTCATTAATATTTCAAACCTCCAACATTTTTTAATCAGTTTAAAAGCATTCATTTAATAATTTTTTTTGTCTCATAGGCTGACCAACTAACAGAAGAGCAAATTGCCGGTAAGTTCATTAAACTGTAACGTTTTGTCTTAATCTTGTAAATGCCTGTCACAATAAACAAATCAATTTATCCCACGATAAATTTATCAGGGTTCCTGCAGATCCTTAAAAAGTCTTGTCATTGAATTAATCAATCCAAAAATAAGGCCTTTATTAGCCTTAAAATGTCTTAAATCAATCTTTCAGAAGTCTTACAAATGTTAACACATTGTAAGTAAAATGATTGTAATTAATCTCAAATATTAAAATAATTGGTAACATTTATTTTTTAAATATTCACATGCAGACATTCCCCTTTGACATCACTTCCTGTTTTTTCACATGCAAATATCTCAACTGTTCATCTGAGCAATGTGAAATTTGTTTTGTAACATGTTAATGTCTTTCCTAAAAGGCATCAACTTTTCTTACAAAAAATTGATTTCACAGGTACGTTAAGGTTTCATCTACAGCTAATTGGGGTTAAGACCCCACTGTGGGTCCTAAAACTCCAAATTTCAGGTCGTTTGAGGATTTGCACAAATTAAATTACGTTTAAAACTGACTGCTAAGAATGTTTCTGCTATAGTTATGGATAAAACAATTAGTTTATTAGCAATATTTGAATGCTTCAACCAAAAATGCTTTGATTCATGAGTTTCTGCCAGTTTTTTTTTTTTTTTGTCATTTATGTTTATTATGAAAATGTTCTTTAAATTAAAATTCACTTGGCTTTCCTTAAACTGTAGGAACCCTGTTTAAATGAGGTAGATATTTTCATTTGCCTGTTTGTTTTTTTTGTCTCCCTCTTTTCCACTCCTTTAGTGTAGGGAGGAGTGAACTCTGGCGTCAGGTTATTGCCATGTGCATGGTCTCTAACCTCTGTAGTATGAAAGTCCCATGGACAGGCGTGTAGCTAAAGGAGCGTCTTCAGTTTCCTTTCAGTTGGCGACATCCTCCATAGGATCACCATTTTTATTTATACAGTTCCATAATTATCGCGACAACTTGAGACAATTTATCGCCCAACAAAATTTGTTATCGTGACAGGCCTATATCAGACACAACACTTAGTTTAGTTTTCCTGTTTTTGTCGTCTTTATCCCCTTGTGTTTCTGTTTCTTCAGAGTTTAAGGAGGCCTTCTCCCTGTTCGATAAGGATGGAGATGGTACCATCACCACCAAGGAGCTGGGCACAGTCATGAGGTCACTGGGTCAGAACCCGACCGAAGCTGAACTCCAGGACATGATCAACGAGGTGGATGCTGATGGTAGGTAGCTCTTTTGAAGTGCAGAGATTATTTTAATTTATTTTAACAAATAAACATATTCCCCACATTACAATCATCTCCACAAGGCAACGGGACCATCGACTTCCCAGAGTTCTTGACGATGATGGCGAGGAAGATGAAAGACACCGACAGCGAGGAGGAGATCAGGGAGGCCTTCAGAGTCTTCGATAAGGTAGGTTTGGATGTGATTGTAAATAGTTTGTTATATTTGTCTCCACGTTTGAGAGGAAGAGGTGTATTTGTTATAAACTCACCTGCTGTCCGTGTTTTGTTCAGGACGGTAATGGATACATCAGCGCGGCCGAGCTGCGTCACGTGATGACGAACCTGGGTGAGAAGCTGACGGACGAAGAAGTAGACGAGATGATCAGGGAAGCAGACATTGATGGAGACGGACAGGTCAACTACGAAGGTACCTGCGACTGTCTCATCATATCGTAACACCTAAAAACACTCCCAATTGTATAAAATCAGGATCACATCTGAGTTTAATTTATTTTTTTCTCCACAGAGTTTGTTCAGATGATGACCGCCAAATGAACTGAGCTCACAGCGAATCAGTCAAATGTTTCACTTACCTCTTATTGCAAAAATCTACATTTATTCATGCTGTTCTGTATAGACAATTTAAACTGAATGTTGGAAAACTGAAAATTTGTCCATATTAACAAGCTCAAAAAAGGTAAAAGACAAAAAGAAAAAAAAAGTTAATCTGCATGTTCTGGCTTGTATTCCCCCCTTCCACCCTCCCTCCGGCGCCGAGCCGCCCAATCAGATCTCGACTTGTTAGACGAGCTGCGTCTGCGCAGATGTCTGACGTGCTCTTCTGCTTCTGGTTCCATCTGCCTGATGTCACGATGATCACTTGGGCCGGTTAACTGCCTTTACTTCTGGCTTTCTGTTTAATTTCCCCCCCTGTTCTCCATGCATGCAAACGTTAGAGTTTCTGTTGAGACCCCAGTGACAGAAAGTTGTTTTTGTTTTTTGGGGGGGGATGGTTCGGCCTACAGACTTAGAAAGGGGCGGGATGTTTGCTCATAAAGTTGGCGACAATGGGTATTTTTTAGAAAAACGATAAAAACGGAATAAAGAATTATTTTTGGCTTTTGTGTTTTTTTTTTTTTTTGTTTTTTTTGTTTTGGCATGTCAGGTTAATCACTTTAAACCTTTGTGTGTTTACCTTTTTTGAGGGTGAGGAGCCCCTTCGGCAGCAGTTATGTCTTAGACAATTGGACGGTTTGGGTGGGCTTTAAAGATGATTATATACAGGTACAGTTTCTGAGGCAATATCAGTATCAACACACCCACACTCCTACCAGTACACGTGTTAATTTTGGCTTTTACAATCTATTTTAAAAGATAAAATAAAAAAACCTAAATCCTGTCCAGTATATTGCCTCGAAGGCTGTGCATGTATGACTCTACGGGGGTGTGAGATTCAGTTTTAAGGGAGGACGGGCTCGGAGCTTTGCAGCATTTCTACCTTGTGTTTTGTGTGTGAGTTTGGCTGTGTGTGCGTGTGGGTGCAGCGAGGCCCGGCCCGGTCCAGTTCAGGCTGTTCTCGTTCGGTTGATCTGCATTCCAAGTTGTACATGCTAGTCTTTACATTTTGTTTTTCCAATAAAATGTCATGAACTAAAGAGGATTTTTGTCTTTTTGTTGGGGGGGTGTCTCTAAAATGACTCATCAAAAGTGTGTATGTGTGTGCACTGATGGCTTTAATATAGTGTTCTTTAAAAAAAAAAACATTTTTCAACTAACTCAGCTGTGATTCCATCTGTTTTCCGGGGGTGTCATAAAAAAGGAATCCTCCGGATCGCCAAGAATGTCTGGATGAGGCAGTTGCTAGGTAACAAGCACAGTCAGGATGGGTTTTTGGAGAAATGGGCAGCAGAAAACCGCGGGAGTGTATTTTTTTTATTTATTTTTTTGATAGTTATAGAATTTAGGAGGAAAAGCGCAAGAGATCTAACGCTTTAACCTTTAAAAAAATAGTTGAACTGATTCAGTAAATCTGGGTTCGTGCTGAAAACGTGAAGAGGAGAATCTGGAAAGGATGAGGGCAAAGCTGGAGAGTGGGAGGTGTTCTGATGTTTCTCGCACTCTGGTTATGTTACAGTCGGAAGTGACTTCATATAGATGTGACCCATCACAGCAAATTGAGGATCAAGTCTTATTTAGTCAAAATGACACCGGCGCTTTTTTCAGCTACATTTTGACATCTAGATCATCCTGGTTCCAGAGAAGTGCTTTGATTGGTCCTCATCAGGATTATACATCCTTGTGTGAACGCATCACAGAATTCACACTATTGAGCTCAACCTAAAACATGTTTTTTTTTGTAGCTTTTACAACTTATTTCTGCTAAGTTCAGCAAGCTTGAGCTCCTTATGCTTTTTTATGGTAATTAAAGAATTTTCAGCTACTTTTTTGCTGTTATTTTAGTTTAGTTCATTTAATTTAAAAAACAATACATTCATAAAATAAAAGGTAGCAGAAGATTTACCTGCTGGAAAGAAAAGCTTTGGTGGCTCGCAGGAAAAATGACAAGAATTCAAGTTTTTTCTGCTCAGAAATGGGTTTCAAAAAGTTCTTTAAGATGATTTTTCATTTGAATATCCATTTATGTTTTTATCCATTCTATTTAACAAAATACAATTGTTGCCTATTTCTCCACAGACCACATTGAGACATTAATCCTTGGTTGGATGTGATCACACTCTAAAAGTGTCAAGTAACTAAGTACAAATACTTTGTTAGAATTTTTGGTTATTTATACTTTAGTGGAGTAATTATTTTTCAGCCTACGTTTTACATCTACTCCTTTTTAATTCAAATATGTGTACTTTCTACTCCTTACTTTTAAAAAATACAAAAAGTATTTCATTTCTATTTAACTTTGACTTGTTTTTATTCTATCTTTTCATTGTTCAGAAAACAATAGTTGGGAATCTATCTAGATACATGAAGCCCTTTGAAAGAGTGAATTAGATTTTTGTTGGATGAGAAGTGTAAATATATACCATTCTGAGTAGTTTTAAAACCAGTACTTTTATACTTTTACTTGAGTTGATACTTCTACTTCCAAAAACAATTTTTTAAACCCTAGTATTTATACTTCTACTTAAGTAATGAATGTGAATACTTTTGACACATCTGCATATTTCTGCTTCTTGTCAGCTGACGTTCTTAAACTACAAGGATCTATTGTCCAGTAGGACGACAAACTTGTGTTTAGAACCAACAAGTCTTAAAATCAGATTTTTTTAAAATAAAAAATGGCAGCAATGCTCCAATGGATTAAAGCAACCTGTAGTAACAATTCAAAGTCCCACAGCTGACCTTTCTGAGAGTTTACCTGTCGATGACACCTGAGAAACCAGCAGAGACCTTGTGTACAGGTGGGGGGGCCGTGGCTTCCTGACGCTACGATCTGAACCTGTCAGAGCAGTAAACCTCGGAGACAAAGGCAGACGCGTCCGAGCGCCGACAGACGCTCACCTGAGAGCGTAATGCACACCCCCACCCCACCTGAAGGTCACAGCCACACGGGCTCACCGGAGTCTTCCTCATCCTCAGAGGATAGTTAAATATCACACAAGAGTCATTTTATTTATCATTTCTTTTAATATTCTAGTGTCAGTCATTGATTTACAGCAACAAGGACTCACTGATTGATGGGACTGAATCATCCTCACAGAAAATAGATTTATAATTTACTCTCAAAGAATAAAACACACGAGGGACAATCAAATATAACCACAACTCTGTTTCTTATAATCAAGTTTTTTAAAAAAATAGGATGCAAAGACACAAACGCTGGATGCGTTCGCACAGAATGTTTGATTTGGAAAAAGAAGCAACGGATACAACTGAACTTTTCTGTTAATGTAACTTTTGACAGCTCAAGGTTTCAGATTAAAACTCAAACATAACAAAAAAAAAAGCTGCACGTGAATCAAAGTTAGTTTCAATTTAAAGGAAATGATTGCAAAGTCCTGTTTAAAAAAACAAAACATTGTTCACATCGATTGTGTTGTGAGTTAAATTTGTAAATAAATACCAACTATTGTTTCTACAGAAAACAGCTGACAGGAAACTCACAATGGATACCAAACATATAAATCAGATTATCTGCGTGAACGCACCCAGATTTTTGGCATTTACCGACCGAGCGCTGGGTTCCGTCTCCGTCAGCCGTACGGTAACAGAACAGCAACAAATAAAAGTGTTTCTGTAACTGAGATATTTGGCTCGTTAAAGGAAATAAAAACCGTTTTCCTGCCAATAATCAGCTTCTTTTTTTCTAAACAAATCTTCGTAAGTCTCTTTGGACTAAAAGATGTAAACAAAAATCTTCCAAATGTAACGACTAAACATATTTACACAAACACGGTAAACACGTTGGCACACGAACATGGAGGTGCATGCACAGACTCCAGCACGAACACACAGAGGAGGGAAGTATATTTACAGTGAGAGGAATGGCTGTGCAGGTGTGTGTGTGTGTGTGTGTGTGAGCGTCTCATAGCGCTCGGGGGATGATGGTGAAAGGCAGGACAGGGCTGCTGGCCTCCAGCTCCAAGGCGGTGAGGAAACACTCGGTGGCGGCGGAGGCGTTTCCCTGAGCCTGCAGCACTTCTCCCAGACTGTTCCACACGTCGTGAGCCGTGCTGCCGGGGAGCAAGAGGGAGCGTTTAGGACCACCAAAGAAACAACTTAAGATTGCAGTCTTTATTGTCATATTTTAAGCTGATTTTTAATCAACATTCCTGAATTTCTTTCATTTTTTTATGGATTTTAGCTGCTTTGTAGTCCTCGTAGCTGATCATTTTTCAGCGTTACAGCTACTTTATTCTGATCATCCTGGCTTAAAAGGATCAAAATGTTGTCGACACAGAAAAATAGGGGTGCAACAATACTTATAATTATTTAAATTTATTTTATCAACTTGTCTTCTGAAGATGCTCTGTGTTGAAGGATCAGTGGATCTGTGTTCGACTACTCCACCTAGTCTGTATTTTCGAGTGCAGATCCACTGAGAAACTTGCTGTTCCAGCAACATTTAATTTAAAAACTTTACTTCTGAGGTTAAACAAATGTTCATACTTAATTTAAATGAATTACAAGTTAAAAGGGCATTGGCATTACTCTTTTTTTTATAAAAAAAAAAAATCAAAACCGTGAGACTAAAGTATTGAACAGGACCGAATCATGAATTTTCTGTATCGTTGCAGCCCTACAGAAAAACCATTTAACTTGATGCTATCAAAGTGTCACAAAGACATTTCTGCCTGAGAAAATTTATAAAAGGCAATTAGTTAATAATAATAATAATAACTATTATTATTATTATTATTATTATTATTATTATTATTATTATTATTGAGGATAAAAGATGTGCCAAGCTTAAAAGAAAAAAAAAACTACCAACTGCTGAATGAGCATTACAAACATGAATACTCCCCCCTGAGAAATTAAAGATGTAAAAAAAAAAAAGGTGAAGAGGAGAAAATGGAAGTGAGGACAGAAGATGCCTACCTGTTGACCTGCACAGCATCCCTCAGGACTTTCTCAGACAGACTGTAGCGCTGCAACTGGTGCAGAATCAGACCCTGTTCAGACCCATAAATGACACGTTTTATTAAGAAGCACGAGGATCGTTCACATAATACTTGTTCCAATCAATAAAATATCACTTGTTTTATCTTTAGGTTCATTTTCAGTCGAGTTTCTTCCCAAATCAGTCTTAAAAAAGTGACAAACTAAGAATTTGCAATTAAACCATGTTGGTAAACAAAACGTTGCATTAAACTCAGTCTTTTTGTTTAAAACAAATTCAGCTTTAGTATCAATGTATAAAACAGGAGGCTTCAGGTATTTCTGTTTGTCAGCGACATCCAGGCGTAACAACGTAATCAGCAGCTGCGAGGATCAAATTAGAGACAGTGGATCGCTTTATTTCTGCAGTGAACCAGAGTAGTTATGAATCGTTCATCCGCCGTCCCAGAGGATTCTGGGTAATTACACAAAACGCCTCACGAGTGTCGTGAACTGTGGACTCACCAGCCTCTGCATGGTCTTGACGTGGGTGGGGTTGATGGACAGGGCCTCCTCGTACCAGCGTTTGGCCTCGTCCATGTTGCCCTTCAGCTCTGCGATCTGGCCCCTCATGTACAGGACGTTGTGCGACGTGGGGAAGAGGTTGGCCGCCTCCTGCGTGCACGCCGTGGCCTCTGCCGGCTTTGACATGCCGATGTACACCTCGGCTGTCGGACGGACGAAATGAGACAAGTAGTTGGTGTGAACCTCGTTAAATAGAGTCCCAGTTTGAGAAACTTTTGCGACAGAGGCAAAGCAGTGATGTTTCTGCACCGGTCTGTGGGTCTGTTAGCAGAATATCTCAAACCACTGGATGCATTTTAACCAAACCCTCCAAGTAAATCATTAAAATTTCACAACAGCTACATAAAAATGATTACCGAGATAATTTTATTGTGGTAGTTGCTGAGAGCTAATCTGTCCCTTCAATTTACAAGATAATCTGGACATTTTCAGCCACGAATCACATTTTCTAATCTGAAACGGGATCAATCTCAGAAGCGTTTTCTGACCCGTCTAAAGCGTCGTTTCTGAGACGAAGACATACGGTGAGGGAGGCAGAGGAAATGAATGCTCCCTTCTGTTTGTCCTCTTAATTTGCTGATTACATTAGTTGTGTCGCCAAGCTGGAAATGACCGCCCCGACGAGAGGAAGCAGCTGCAGAGATAAACAGCAGCCTCTGTGTGTGTGTGTGTGTGTGTTAGTCACAGTGTGTGTGTGTCACAGTGTGTACTTGTTTCTGCTACAGATTGAGAACCAAGATTTTTTTAACCAACTAAGTGAGGTCATTTTTGGGAAGTGAGGACCTTTTCCTGGTCCTCACATTTTTTGCAGCTCTACTGCTCTCTATTAGTTAGGTTTAGAGGTATGGTCTGAATTAAGTTTTGGTTAAGATTAGGGTTAGGAATAGACTAATAATGGTTAGTGTTAGGGAAAATGTCTGGGTTAGGCATAAATTCAGTTACAAAAATGAATGGAAGTCAATACAATGTCCTCAGTTTGATGCAAATACAAGGAAGTGTGTGTGTGTGTGTGTTCGTCTGCATCAGTTTAAGTTCTTGTTTACGTTTGTCTGCTGCTGATGCAGAGAGAAGAATCTGTGACTCTAGAGAGGAAAAATCTGATATCTGACAGAAAAGAAACTCTAGGATCTGATGTGAAATACTGTTTTGTTTTTTTATGGTTGAGATCAGGGCCTGTATTTATCTTGTCTTAACTTATTAGAATTACTCTTAAGAATGCTGATAAGAATGGACTTAAGTGTAAAAGAATTCTTAGCTAAGCACTGAGACTAAAACTCAGTTATCAACCGTCTCAGTCTCACTCTAAGCGGAGTGTCAGTCTTGGAGCTGATTTATGACACTTTCTATGCCGCAAAGCTGATCCTGGATGACGTCGTTACATAAAACCCCCCGACATGGACCAATCGCTGCATCAGATTACACGTTCAAGAATATTCTCTGAGAAATATCAAGATAAAACTGTGAAAATCCTAAATAAGTTCACATTCGACACAATAATGTTCATACATGTCACGTTGCACTGATTGTCTGTAAATACCAAGACTCTCAGCTGTGGCGGCCATCTTGCATTGTGTTAACTCCAAACAGTAATCAGTTGTAGATAAATAAATCATTAAAATCCATCCAGTGGTTCCTTTAATTAATGAGAATAAATTTTTTTTAATTAAAATCACCAGCTGACTGTTAAGAGGTGCCAGTCCTCAGATAATCCGCTGCTTTGACAAGCGTTGAAACAAACAAACGTGCGCACACCTGCGTGAAGCCAGATCTGAGCCAGCGTCATCCAGGGGTGCAGGGGTCCGTGTTTGGGGGCGCTGCTCTGCAGGGATGAGGCGACCTCCGACAGAGCCTGCTCCACCCGGCTGGCTGCGATGGACGTGGCGTGAACAGAGCCTGCCGGAGGGGGAGGAGAAATCGTTAACGCGTCAAAAACGTGCCGACTTGCTGCAGCTGCGTTAAACAGACGCGTTTTATGAGTGTTAAAGCCGGCAGCGAAACTCACTGAACACCACAGCTTTAAAAATAAAATAAATAAATAAATAAAAAAACAAAGTGTGTGGTGTTTCACAGCACTGAACACGGTTAATGTGTTGGATCAACCAGTTCAAAATCAAACATGCGAGAACTGCAGCTAAACTTTGACGGTTTGTCGCCCCTTATTCAATTGAATTAGAAAAACGGTCAAAGCAAAGCGACATGAGAATATAAAGTTATTAGTGCCACTCATAAGAAGCTGTTGTGTTACTTGTGAGTTCAGAAATAATGATTATTTGAGCTTGTTTAAATTTTGTTTTTACTTTAACTCTTTTCTTTAGTTTGAGTTTAGCCACCTGAGTGTAAAAAAAACAAAACGTTAAACACCGTTTGGTTCACACGGTGTATCTTTCATATTAAATTAACAACATTTCCAGGTTTATTAATCAATTTCAGATAGAAACATTTACTATAAATGTTCAATTAGATTGCACATTTATGGGCTTGTTTTGATATTTAGGCGTTGATGCAACACAAGGTTCATTTTGTGCTGTTTTCTAATTCAGAGCAAAAATAAGATGGACCAGCTGGACAAAGTAAACAGCTTTGATATTGCAAATATTTAAGCTTTATAAGGTTTAAAGGTTTCTTACAAAGTAAAAACTATAAATTTAGTAAAACAATATGAAAACTTTTTAGGTTATCCCTTTTTTTTTATAAAAAGAGTGGAAGATTCAGTAAAAACAAACTGTGCAGGTTTAAAACTTGTGCACTAAACCTGCTTACTATATTACAAAAATGCAACTAACTGAGTGTTTTCCATATTTACAGGACTGGAAATATTTTGACCAAATAAAATGATAAATTTGTCCTTTAAGCCATGTTTTTTCCCCTCCCAGCCTCCTGTGTGGTTCATCATTAATCAGTTAAATCAGCCATGACACTTAGTTTTAATGGCTTTTAAAGATGGTTGTAATCAGAGTTGTGTTTATAGTTAATACTTGTGAAAATTAAAGCCACATGTCAGAAATTCACAACCAGGAGGCTGCTTCTCATTTCGCTTCCTGCTGTCGCTTAATTATCTGGCAGCTTTTAAAAGGAAAACTAGCAGGAAATGAATTTTAAAACAATCTGAACTTCTAAAAGCAGCCAAACATTTGCCTTTGTGGTGCATTAGTGCAGCTTCAAAGTGACAAAATGCAAAGAACTTCACAGAAGTTCCACTTTGTGTCACCGTTTTTCTTCCTGAAACTGGCTGCAGAGGTGGTGGTGAAGCAGAACACACACATTTTATCCATGAACCGCACCGGGTGGGGAGGAGGGAGGTAAGCAATGAACAAAGGAGGGAGATATGATGGAGGTTAGATGGCTACTTACAAACAGAAAATATGGAGGAAAAACCAAGAGTGTTAGCGTCCGGAAGGCCGCCTTGAAAAGAAAAAGGAAAAACAAAGAAAAACAAAACAAAACGGAAGGATGGGAAAAAAGATAAGATGATTGTTAACGGCTGAAAGGAAAAAACAGAAGAAACTCATTTTTTTTTATAAATGAAAGAATAAAATAAACCTTTTACTCCACATCACAAAACACAGCCTTATCTGATCACTTTATTAAAATTAATTAACTAAAAACAGAAACTACATTGTGAAAAGATACTGATGCTTGAGGTAAACTGAGTAGATTCTACAGTTTAACTCCTGGACATCGCTCCACTTTGTTTTAAATTTCTACTTTTCAGAAGCACGAGGTTCTAGATTAGTTGCAGATTTTGTACTAATCTGTGTTGTATAATCTGTGACATTTAAACGGTTGAGAAATGCAAACTTTATTTGTTAAAAGGCTCAAACTTTCAGCTAGTCTGATTAGGAGGCTAAGCTTCCTACTGTTGCAACAAACAGCTGATTTACAATCAGAGCCTTTGTTATTTTATTTAGCAACAGCAGGTTTAGTGTAATATTAACACAAACTTTTTATGTCGTAATCAGAGTTCAGCCACTTTGACCTTAAATAAGCCGATAGAGGAAAATCAGAGCGAACGATCTATGAAAACTTTAAAAGGTAGGAAGTTCAAGGATTTTTTAAATTTTATTTTATTTTGTAAACCGTGAGGCTAAAAGCTACCAGAAGGACGGGACCGGTTCTGGAAATCTGTGCCCAGATTGAAGCATCATAACCTCAAATTCTGCAGGGATGATTTGGATCAACTAAAAGAAGTCCTCAAGCCTGACTTCATGCAGATCGCTGACACTATATAAAAACTTCTTCTATTTTTTTTATACTAAAAACTGTCAGAACTCACTTTTAAGTTCAGCAGGTTTACTTCTAAAATTGGACCAAAAAAAAAAAAAGATTGAACCCACAGCCGGGGTTAGCACGAGTTACACCACTAAACATGCAAATCCACTCCTGAAGCAGTTTCAGGTCACTCTCCACACCATGCGACGGACTGAGTGTCCACAAAAGGCAGTTTACGGTTGGGGAGCTGACGCAGAGCGACGTGGTTGCAAAATGACTGAGTCCTGGTCTTGATAGGAGGAGGAGGAGGAGGGGGAAGAGGGGGAGGAGAAGGGAGGGAGGAGGGGTTCCTAGGTGGAGAGGGAATAAGAGGAGGCTGGAAAATAAAGGAGGGAGATGAAGGAGAGGACAGCGGAGAGGAGAGGGGGGACACGGTGGACGGGGACGTGGGGGAGACCGATTCGAAACCAGAGAGGGAAGAGGAGGAGCCTGAGACTAAAAACAGGAAATAAAAACAGGGGGAAAAAAAAGTCAAATTAATCACGAAATAAAGAAAAGGGAGGAAAATAAAAACAGAGCAGACTGATGCACAGAGAATAACTGAATAATTTTGAGGGGGGAGGGGACATTTGTGTCTTGTTTTTGTGAACTTCCTAACCGGTCTCAGGGTCGCTGAAGTCGGGCAGCGTCATGGCGTTGAGCTGCCGTCTGTCTGCGATGGCTCTGTCCAACAGGCTGCTGCCGCGCCCCGAATCACTGCCAGGAACACAAAACAACAACTAAACACACACGGAACAAAGGAGCCTCTGTGCGACTCGCTGAACAAGTCGATCCGGCCGTAATCCGACCTGTTAATGTGGCGGAGTTATCAGAAGAGATGCTGAGTCAGCAGATTATTTGATCACAATCTACACTTGTGCTGTTTGAATAAAAGAGTCTGGGAGGGATTCGGGAAAGCTTTGCAACCAGTTTAATCTGTGCATTCATATGTAATCTATTTATTTTGAGACGTTTTACAACTTAAAGGGAACCCCGTTTAACTGTAACATTGTGTTTGATAAACATTTACTGCAAACAAAAAACTAGTTTAACAAGTTTAACAAGATAAGCAAGTTTAATCCATGCATTCAGGTATAATCTGTTAATTTAGAGAGGTTTTTACTGTAAATCAAAGACTAAAATTACACTAGACTGTATAGTTTTTATCAATTAAAAAATATATATAATCACACAGACAGCACTATATTATTTACGCTGCAAAGCATACTGGGTAAATGATGACGTTTACCAGGTGCTCCGCTGGTGCGAAGCTGCTAGCGAGCTCTTGTCCACCCTGAAGGTTAATCTTGGATAATATTTGATGATCAGCCCTTTTTAATAAAACCAGAGCGTTTTGACAGAGAGGAGAATGTGAAAATGACTCAGCCTGAAACTGAAAATGATGGAGAACGACAGAGCTGCTTCAAGGAAGGAGAATCTCAGACACTGATATATATTACTGGATTGGGGGTCATGTGACCTGGCGTGCTTCACAAGGGGGATTTTTTATGCATTGAGCTAATGCTAACCATTGGAAAAAAGTGTACCATATATATATATATATACACACACACACACACTTGAAATATTAATTTTATCTATAATATCTATGACTCAGTTCTGATTAATAAATATATGTATGAATAACCAGCTGGTCAGAACTCATTGACTTGTATGAAAAAAACACCTGTGAAACGCAATATACTTATTTTAAGCCACTGTTTTGGTCATTTAAACTAGTTATTTATTTTAAATTTCCATATCTATAAATTTCACAATTTCCTCAGCTTCATTTCGAACCATAATTTGTAAAAATCGAGCCAGAAATAATAAATTTATAAGAGTTTTTCATCAGGTTGACGCCTCACAGTCCATTGACATCCATTCATTTTGTTGAGGTTCCTCAATGCACAAAAGAGCTCCAGTGTGTGCACATCGATGTAGCTAGCAACGCCCAATCCAGTAATAAATATCTATGATCTCAGCTTTAGCCTGTTAGGTTTTGAGTTAGCGCCCAAGCTAATACATATAATATAGGCGATATAGCCTTAGCTTAACTATCAATATAGCTCGGGAAACTAACACCATATATATTATTACTAATGTGTGTGTATGTGGCGTTAGTTAATGTTTTATTGCTTTATGTACATATATACCACCACCAGTGGGCAGGGTGGTTTTGTTTCGCCCAAAGGACACAACTGAGATGGATGGAACAGGGAAAAGGCTTTTCTTGTTACAACCAGTCGGGGTTCCCTTTAAGAAGCTTCAAAGCTGCTGTTTGTGAAATTCCATAGTTGAATTTTTTGAGGAGCATGCTTGTCTCTGAGCGTACCTGGGGTTGGTTAAGTTGTAGAAGCTCTTCCAGATCTGCAGCATGTGTTTACAGGTGAGCAGAGCTTCCTCTGGTCCCCTACACATCGTCTCCAGCTTCACCTTGGTGTACAGCAAACTGCCCAAACGCACACGTACAGAGAGATCATCGCTGGATTCGGTTAAATAAAAACATAAAACCCCCCGTGTACGTGTACGTGTGTGTGTACGCCTCACTTGAAGTTCTCCGGATACTCGGACAGAGCCATCTCGATGATGTTCAGCGCGTCCTGGTAATGCTTCTGAGCAGAGAGCAGCAAGGCCAGCAGGTGGAGGGAGTGGACGTCGTCTCCTTGGAGCTGCAGCGCCTGTCGGACATAGCCTAACGCCTCGGGGATCTACGCACAAACGCACACAAGCTACAGGTTTCCACTAAAGCCGGGACAAAACAAGCCGTGTCCCGTCAAAGAAAAGCAACTCTGAGACATTTTGAGGTTCATGTTGCTGTGTTACCTGTCTGGAAACAGCAAGCTGCAGAGCCAAATAGAAAGCAGCGAGATGGTCAGTGGGAGTCAGGCTCTGAGCTCTACAGAGAAAAAGACACATTTCACTCACATCAGATGAAACTTTACAGATCACAGCTCACAAATAAACATAATGAAACACTCGGTCCAGACCTCTGGAAGGCTCCCAAAGCTTTCCTCTGGTACTCCTCCTGCATGCTCCGCAACGACGCTACAAATATACCAAACAGAACAGAACTTCAGACACGATAAAACAACTGTATTTAACAGAGTTCATGTTTCTCATCGCTGCAGATTTACCGTCGGTGGCTTTAAGGCTGTAAACCAAGCCGATGGCGAGGTAGCCTTTGGCTCTGAATTCAGCTGCTTTCTCTCCCATTTCAATCACCAGCTTCGCAAAGTTTTCCCCTTCATCCAACTGAAATTTGAGGAAGAGGGAGAAGTGAAGCCATTAGAGTGAGCTATCACCCCTCATTTCTGTTGAAGTTATTCTGTGTGGTTCTGACCCAGTGCAGAGGTCCGATACACAGCTTTACAGCCAGCAGAGGGATGGTGGGGTCCTCGGGTTTCAGGCGGATGCACTCCTTCAGGACTTTGACGGCACGGGCCGATTTGCCCGCTGCCATTAGCGACAAGGCGAGCTGGTACCACAAATGAAACTCCTCGAAGGCAAACTTCATGGCTCTCTCCAAACACTAAGGAAGAGGAAACATTTTAGTTTTTCACCATGGAAGCTGTTTTTTTTCTTTTAAATAAAACACAAGCTTTTACCTCAGACAGCATCTCATACTGCCCCCTCCTGCCCAGAGCTATGGTCAGCAGGTCGTACACCACAGAGGCAGACTGCAGGCTGATGATCCTGTCGTTGTTGTGTTCAGGAATCCTGCTCAGGACGGCGTCACGGTTAGCCTGAAAGATGGACGAACGATGACGTTAAAGCTGCACGAGAGCGGCCTTTAAACTCTTATGTTTTTCCTAGAAATACCATGCTGAAATTTAATTGAGTGTATCTCAGCATTTACAAACTCTATTTAAATAATCTTGGTATCAAACTTAGGAGATTATATTAGAAGTGTAAATATTAAAACAGCTGCTGTAGTTTTAGATATATTGAGGATGGAATATATATATGTTTTTTTTCCCCTCCTGTCTGAGTAGTTTTTGCATTTGACAGTATTTAACTTATTTAAAACCATAATGAACCAGGCTAAAAACTTATGGAAACCATAAATCCACTTAAAGACATTACCTGTGCAAAGATTCATGCTGCTAAAATTAACTGGAGCAAAGTTACAGAGGTTTTAAATAAACAAATTAGCATTTTATCATTCTGCACAGGACGGACCATGATGGTACCATTAATAAATGTTAGTAAATGTTAAGTTTTCAATTGCAAAAGTTATTGATTTTTTTTCTTACCTGATTGAAAAGACTTGTTATTGAATGTTTGTTCTTTTATAAAATATATCCAAATATTTATTTTATCCCCATATATATTATATAAAACAATGAGAAATTATATTTGACTTAAGTTGGACCATATTCACTCAAAATCAAGTAAAAAAAAACTTTAAAAAACATTTTTGCAACCTATTTTGGTATCTGCTTTGACTTGCTTTAAAAACAAATGTCAAAAA
>JARVGW010000336.1:13656968-13675875 GCA_031762495.1 Anablepsoides rubrolineatus
GAAGTCTGGGTTTCCCTGCTTAGGCTGCTGCCCCCGCGACCCGATCCCGGATAAGCGGCAGAAAATGGATGGATGGAATGGATGGATTATTTATTATTATCTTATTCTTATTATTTTATTATTATTATTATTATTGAATTTTTATTATTGGATGACTTGCTGCTTTGTACTCATATTTCAACTCATGATTGAAACAAACAAACAAACATGTCTGACAGCTTTCACATTTAGCTGTTGACAATAATGTTGATCAATAATATTGAAAGAACTCAATTAGTGCTTTTAAATTTAGCCCATAAATTTAGCAAGTGTTAATCCACTAATGAATTAAGAAATTAGCAAAAGCCCTAAAGCACTAATCAGAAAATTAGTTCCCCTATCAGAGCTTTATTGCTTTAGGGGAACTGTGCCCACCACTGGGTAACACACAAACACAGAGGAGGTGAAGACATTATCGCCCGCCTCTTGCCATTTTTTATTCGCTGTAGGTAATAAAACAAATGTTTAAAATGCATAATTCTCTCCTACATCCTGGTGAGGCGTCAGGCTTTTACTCTGAAGGTTGAGTCATCGCGCTGAGCCGCAGCTTTGTGCCTTGACGCATCTCTATCCTCCTCCTCTCCGCGCTGTCACGCAGCATCTTTAAACCCGGAGCCGCCACAGACGAGAAGGAGCTGCCTGCGACCAAAACACACAGAGAGAAAAAAAAATCAGACAAAGACAAGAAGAGGGAACAAAAGGCAACATGTTTGTGTGAAAGTTCTTTTTTTTATTTCTTATGGAAAGCAGAGTGAAAGGAGACAAACTCGGGGAGAAGACTGCAGCCACAGTTTGCTCGTGTTTCAGTCAGAGCGCGCGCGCCTCCCAGTCTGAGATGTGAAGGTGGATTTTTTTTTTTGAGGGGGGGGATGTGTAGGAGCAGGTAAAAGGTAAGACTTCTCCACTCACTTCAGTAAAAAGGTGTAAATGTTAAACATGTTGTCAGGAGGAGTGGAGACTCTCTCATTAACTGCTTGTTAACACGCAGGAAGAAGAAGAAAACAGGATTGACACTTGGTTTCATCAGCAGACTCTAGGCGTAGTCCCTGTTTGAGAACCAGTTGAGGATTTTTTTTTTCTGGTTGGTAAAAAAGACAATTTAATAAAAAAGGAAGTTAATGAGGTTTATGTGGTGATGAATGGGGATAAAAGCTGCTAGAATGAGTTAATTATGAGAAGCTGAGAATCCACATGCCTTCATCCTCTTCATCCATTCATGGTGAAAGGATGAAGAGGATGAAGCCATGTGGATTCTCAGTTGAGATTTTTGCACCACATAATCATGGTGGGGGGGATGACACGGTGAGCGGGGCGGATGGATAAAAGCCCACCCTGAGTTGCACAGCAGGGGATGACACATGCACCGTGTGAAGTTGGCTGTGCTGTGGGTCAAAGTGGCCCCCGCAGCAGAGGGATCACGCTGCTTTTCCCCTCTTTTATTTTTTGTTTTAAATGTCCCCTTTCCCCACCCTTCATCCCAGAATCACTAAAAGCCTGCAGGGGTGAGGTCTAGTAGAGATAAAGCCTGTGTGTGAGTACTTGCAAAATAAATTAAATAATAGGCTAATAACTTTACACACTATTATTTTGGCCCTAAAAATACTCATCGAAATGTCAAAGATGGGTAAAATATACCTAAAGTTAGAACCAAACATGCACACATTTTTTTTTTAATATTGGTGATTATTGTGTCTTTAATGTCAACTGTTGACTCGTGATGGACTGGAGACCTGTCCAAGTCAGGCACCCCCCACACAGACACAGACACACACACACACACCACAGTGACTGGAGATGGATGGATGGATGGATGGATGGAGCACCAAGTGTAAAATGAAATGTTAAATAATGTAACGAACATATTTTCATTAATTGGCTCACTTTCTGAGTGTAAAATCCAGTTTAAAAAATTTCACTAACTTTTTTGTTGTTAGTTAGCTCATTTTGCTCATTTTTAACAAAAGTTAAATTTAAGTATTATATATAAATACACCCTAAATACAAATGTGTAAATCTAAATGTAAAAGGTAAATCGTAAATGTTGAAGTTTACATGTAAGTATTTTGGCATGGAACGCAGCCTTTGCTGTTGGTGTTCTGCTCTTGTTATGACATCATCATCCTGCGACAAAGCAAACTCTAATGCTGCTAATGCTGCTAAAACTTCCCTACATCAACCTTGCAGTTGCAGCCGGTGTCTGAGCTGCACATCAAACTGCCGGACCACAGGTACCACCTATATTGTTTTCAATGAACTCATTTTGAAATTCGATTTTAAATGCTATCTTCAGCAGCGTTAGTAATGTTAGTGGTTAGCATTGATGTTTGTCTCAGGATGATGACATCATCCTGGTTAACTAATTAACTTGTTAGCTTGTTAATTTTATTCTGGTACATTAAGTGTTTTTAGGATTTGTATTGTTTGATATTTTATCTTTCGTGTTGTTTTTCTTTTGTTTGTTTTTAAACTTTATATTGTTAAAAGCCCATCTGAGCATTGCACACTAGCTAAGGCTATAAATGTTATAGTGTTCTGTATTTGTTATATGTAGCACTTGTCCCCATGCAAATAAATGTGGAATAATGCTAATCACTGCTAAATAATATGGTCCGACAGTTTGAAGTGCAGCTCAGACACCGACTGCAACTGCAAGTTTAATGTCTTGTAAGGAAGCATTAGCAGCATTAGCAGAGTTAGCCGTGTTAGCCATGTTAGCAGTTGCTTTTGTCTCAGGATGATGATGTCCTAACAGGAGCTGAACACTATGCAGCAAAGGCTTCTGTTCTGAAAAACATAAATACAAACTTCAACATTTAACTGTTAAATTTAGTATTTGCACACATTATTTAACATTTAAATTTAACATTTAGTTTTAAAAAAATTGCTAAATTTAAGAACAGCTAAATAACAATAAAATGTTAGTGGCAAAATTTAACTAGGACTTGACACTTAGAAAGTGATCTGAATAATGAAAATGTGTTAGTGACATTTTGAACATTTTATTTTGCACTTGGCGCCCTGTAGAAATGGATACATTTCTGTTTCCATGTATTGAGTAAAGTATGCAGACAGTCTTAGAAACAATGTTTTTAACTCATATTTCTGGAAAAAATAAATGTGTTTGAGTGATTTATTACATAAAATTGACAGTTTAATTTCAAATTCACACCTATATTTTTGCATAATATCACTTGTCTAATTCTGGCACACCAGTATACCTTCACACACTGATTCACGTGACGCAGACTTCCACGTGGTTTTAGACAAGTGATTTGTTTACGTTGAGCGCATACCCACAGTTCAGAACTCGCATATCCATAAATCTTGAAAAGTGCTGGAGAAAACTCCTTCAAACGGCTCCATTTAGTTCAGAATGACCTTTTTTATGTTTGATTTTATAGTTTGCAATGAGTACCTTAAAGTCTGAGAACCGGGACTGAATTATAAATGAGCTACGCCCCAGCTCAGGGACTCTCCAACCCCAGCCTCTTCTGCCTCTGACTTCCGTGGGCATTAATTGAGTATGGCAGGGCCACGGTAATTGTGTGCAAATGTAATCTGGCCCTTATTATCTTCATAATGGGGAGCAAAGTTCAGAAGGAAAAAAAAAAGCCAGAAATGGACTTATGAGCCATATAGCTAAAAATATTAAAGACAACACTTGGGAACAACGGTGTGGCCATCAAACTGATGATATCCGTCCATCTTGCAGCCGTAAAACTGGAATATTTCTGTTAAAAAGTCAGATCTGAGTGAGAAGTTTATGGTTTGACTCGATGGCATCTCCGGGGATTTTTAGGGGCAGGAGGGATGCTAATGGAGGGAATGGGGAGGATTCTGGCGTGAGATCGAGAGACAGAGTGAGTCTGCCGGAGTGTGTGCGTGTTTGTGTGTGTGTGTGGATGTGAGAGGCGTTTCCATGGCAACCTGTCGGGGCGTGTTTGGTCCCTGGAGATGCAGAGGAACACGGGGGGGCAAGGAGAGAGAGATGAGAGAGAGCGAGGAGAAAAGTATCCCTCATTAGGAGTGTTTGGAGGAGTGAGGGGAGATGGGGGGGGGGGGTAATGGAATAGAGAAAGGTGGGATTGCCTCGGCCCCTCCCTCCTCTCCTTCACCTCCCACTAACTCAGCCTTCTATTGTGCGTTTTCTCCAGGTTTCCTCTCGTATCGCTCTGTTTAGATCGGCACCATCGATACCCAGAGCTGAGCTGTTTTCCTGCCTGATCCTATTTTTCTTTTTTTATAAACCAGAGATTTTCTGTTCATGGTCGTAGGAGACTTTTCTCTCAACGTGCACTGAAATGATCAGATTAATGTTGTCACAACACACCCTTTCTTCCATTACCTCCCTCAGCGTGAAGCTTCAGGTCATATAAAACTCCTAACCAAACTCTTGACGTTATCAAGCACAAAAAATCTCTATTAGTTGCTTTTTTTTTCTTTGCTTAGAAAACTAATGAGTTACGCTGCCACCCTTGTAGCTGCACACGAGCCAGCTGGTTGCTTCTTGGCACTTTTATTTTGCCTCAGACGGAGCCAAAAACACAGACACGCAAAGCCAAAGAAGAGGGGTTTTTTGTGGCGAATGTTAAGCTCTGTTTTACTTCAACGGGTTTCATTTATTGGCATTAGGTGGATTAGATTAGAAATCCATCTTAATGCGACAGAAGTAACATCAGCATAAACACAAAAGCTCCTGGATTGATTATGTAAATTTATTATCATGAAGGAATAAATGATGAATGTTGCAGCAACAAGTGAGACCAAAGGATAATCCCCCCCCCTCCCCCCTTGTTATTATTCATGTGCTGGCAGCATTTCAATAAAAGTCAAGTGTATTTGTATTACACATAATTTAAAGTAAATGAATGAAAGAATAAACGATTTGTTAATTAATACAACTTTTATTGTCTCACTGTTAGCAGAAAATTACCAGTTATAATTTCACATTTTGTGCATTTAGACAAGGGGTCTCCAACCAGTAGCTTGTGAGCTCATTTAAAGTAGCTCTTGTGAAAAATTAAGAGAAGCAAAATTTAATTTGTCATTGGCCAAACAAACTTTCATTTAATTTCAATCTATAGATGTCCCTTCCCCTTGGTTGTCAATCGAGCAGTTTAAGGCTCAGTATGGTTGATTAGCAGACAAATGCACATGCTGTCTGGAGACATAGAGAGAGAAATGCAGTTCTCTGATAAGACTCCGACAGCGGGAGGAGGGTCCTGCTGCCAGTCGCTCTGGTACCAGTGTTGTAAGATTTTCAGTTTCCCTGTGAAAATCTGCTCCCCCTGTGTTGGGAGCACCTCCCTCTCCATTAGAACTGGAGTGACGTAAAGGCTGGACCAGTGATTCTCTCTAAGGTTAACCACTAGGGGGAACAGATTTTCACAGGGGAACTGAAAATCGTACAACACCGGTACCAGACAGACAGCAGGAACAGCTGATCAACCATGTGAGGTAAATGCTACGTCAGGACTTATTCGGCAAATGTGTTTCATCTCTCCTTTTGTGCATTACCGCTTTTTTTTGAAAAACCGAAAACTACCTGAAGCGAGCATTTCAATTTTTTGGCAAGTTAAAGGAAGTTTTTTCGAATCAAGCCGTTTCCATGCAATACTTCAAAATGTGCATTAAAAATGCTGATGGAAACACGGCTAATGTTTTTGTGCAAAACAAGCTTATTCCAATGGTTTAAGTTTAAAATTACATTACATACAAAAAGTAGCTCTTGGACAATTGCATTTTGTGAAAAAAGTAGCTGTTAAGGAAGACCCCTGATTTAGACTAATATTGTTTCATTCTGGAAGCTTAAATGTCTTTTTTATTTGATGCAGGCCGTTTACAGTTTCTTGGTAAATTACAATGGTTCCTCAGAGAAACTGAAGCTCTGCGTAAAGTTTGTTTTCCTGTCTGAAGTCGTCGCCATGATTTGTGATCTCTTTCCACCCACCCTGTTCGTGTGAATTCAATATCTCTTGAAAGAGGATGTCAAGTGGAAATGATGACATTTGATATTCAAAAGGTCAAACATCAGCTTCACGGTGGCAACATGATGTTCTGCGGGAACTCTTTTTTTCTGGTCACAGTTCAAAGATTCAAGAGGAGATTATGACCACATTTCATGATTTATTTTTTTCAGGTTCTGAATTGGGGTCAAAATATACTTGATACCTGTTATTATGTTTCATAACATTTATCACCTCTCGTAAGTCTGGACAAACTTAGATTGAAACTGCAGCTCGACAGAGGGAATTATTATTTTTTTATTTTCTGTGCCTGACTGTATTTTAGCACTCGGTAGCTTTTCTATTACACCTGACCTGTTGAGAAAGATGTTTATCAGAAGAGACAAGTTTCATCCTAAAGTAACAGGTATACATTTTCTGTCAACTGGTAAATATTTATTATTATTTATTTATGACAGTTAAGATAAGATAAAAATAAAAATAAGATACTGTGCAGAAAAAATTACAAAGAAAACTATGGAATAAATCTTGTGCCAGCAGGAACTGAATCTGAACTACCCAGATTGAATCCAAATGTGCACAATCTGAAATCAAAGAAATAATAAATGTACTTTATTAGTTGATGAGTTATTGACTAACTTCAGGTCTGGTTTAGGTCATTTTACTTTTAAATTATAAGTTTTTCTTGTATATATCTTCTGTTTTACATGATTGTTTGGAGTGACACAGATCTAGTTGGGCCCTGTTTGGTCGCCGTTTTTGCTCCATGTTGTCACAGATGCTAACAGTGGATGATAAGCACGAATATAATCCAGTTGAAACATAAAACATTATTCAAAGTCAACTTGAGACAATATTTACTGTGTGTCACTTAGTGCTCTTGGTGGGCCAAATGGGAGTCACCCGCAGGCCACATTTGGCCCGTGGGCCTTGAGTTTGACACATGACCTTGTAGATAAGTGACACACAACTGTGAACAATAATGTTGATCATTAACATTTAAAGAACTCAGTGCTTCTGAATTCAGCCTATAAATTTAGCCAGTGCTAATCCACTAATTAATAAAAATAATAGAAAAAAAGCCCTAAAGCACTAATCAAGAAATTAGTTCCCCTGTTAGTGCTTTAGTGCTTTAGGGGAACTGTGCCTACCAATGGTGCTTGGCTATTGTTATGACATCATCATCTAACCGCTAATGCTGCTAGTGCTGAGTTTTTGGAAAAGAGTGCTTTTACCTATTTTATGCTTAAATAAAATGTTTCTTATGAAGCACAGAGGCTTGTCATTATGGCAACAACAAACACAGATTTTACCCACGTAAAATGTTATAACTGTCACAGAAAAACAAAGTGTATTTGTATGTTGATCCGAGCCTCCAACAAATGTAATATTCAACGACCATCGGAGCAGCATTTTATTAATTATTTATATTGCAGAAAAAAATATCCTCACATGTTAATTATCAAATAATTAAAATTTTACTGTGTAATATTTCCAGGACTTTGCATAAATAAAGCAGCCAGCTGTTGTTTTTTCTGTCATTATAATAAATGATTATATGATAAGGAAGATAAAATGAATGAGTGAATGATAAGATTTGATTTTATTAAGAATCAGTTAAACATCACTGATATGCATTAATGATATACATTTCTTCAAGTAGCATGTAATAACATTATTGTCAGTGTTCAATAAGGTTACAAGTGTAAAATAAAGCGTTAAAAACTCATTTTCATTATTTAGCTCACTGCTCTTACAGTTTGCTCATTTTTACTGAATGTTAAATTTAAATGTTAAAAAAAACATGTAAATAGTAAATCCTAAATCTAAATGTTAAAGTTAAATCTTAAATCTTGTAGTTAAATGTTAAAATCATCCAATAGCGGTTAGCAGGAGTTAATTGACATTTGTCACAGGATGATGACATCATCCTGATTTGCTAATGCTAACTGATGCTAATGCTGCTATAGGGCTCGACACACGGGGAGTGACAAACGAAAGCGATTAGCGGCTATCGTTGCAACCAGAGTGAAACCCAACACACGGGATGCGACAGTGACGGCAGCAGTTGCGAATCGCGCTCTCTTTGCTTGTCTTCACGAAATTTCATTGTTTTTTTCTACTGCTTTTAGTGAAGGCTGTTGGTGGTTTGCAAAGAAAAGGGAGGGGGGGTGGATTACGGACGTGTAAACTAAACAAATCTTGCCATGCTAATGATGTTGAAAAACAAACCCATGCCAAGATACGATTTTATGAGGAAAAACTTCACCCTTGCGCCAACAAATTCCCATAAAGCTGCCTATTTTAGTAATCACTTGGTCGGGTTATATAAAACTGGAAGGTTTGATAGAACTAAAATAATGTTGAAAGTGTTGACTAACTGCAGTGTTGGTTGTAATGCCATGAAACAGCAACAAAAGTGAATGGTCTTGTAGGGATTGTGCTAGCAGTGCTCGCAATGCTAAAAGTTTTTTTTTGGTTTTTTTTGTAAAGCACTCTGCACTGTATTAAGGAACATTCTTGAGTTTGTCATCCTCAATTTGGATTCTTTCATGGTGGTTTTCTGTTCAAATTGTAGTAATTAGCATTTATGTCTTTGGAACTTGAAGTGGTAACAGACTCCTCTGTTCTTTGTGTGGTAGTTAAGAAGTACACTCCTCCACTTACTTTGATTGAAGAGGAGAAATAAAGGAAGATAACGAAATGAGGCTTTAAGAGTTTTTCTGAGGGATTTTGTTTTCAACATAAAATTATATCTATTTCAGATAAAAAGTGCAAAAAAAAGAAAACGTTGTGTTTTCTAAAGTCAGTTGGATGTGGCAGCCATTTCCAAAAACAGCTGGGTTTTTTGTCTAAGTTTGCTGTCAGTGCAATGAATTCTGGGATATTATCGGCAACATTGGGACAGGCTACAGCGGTGACGTGAGTGACCAACAAATGTGCCCTACGTTGACTGTAACCCTTAAATTGAGACACGCCTCTCACCCCAAACATGAAGCAGACAACCCCTTAATTGGTAACTCAAAAAGAAGAGAAACATAATTAATATAACAGAACACAACAAAATAAACTAATGAGATGAGTGTGGGGACTGGTTTTACGCATGTGTGGCTGAGCCCATCACATTTAATCAGTTGCAGATGTACATCCAGTGATTATTTCCTGAAGGTTTCATTAAAATCGCTTCAGTGGTTTATGAGATGTTTTGATAACAGACATAATCCTTTACATAACTCTAATGGGACAATAAGGTTTGACTGATAAAGGCATTCACAGGTGGTTAATAATTACAAGTAAAAACACCAAATATCCTAATGCACGGGATTAAAAACAATCCAAACCAGCCTCTCTCTGTAATCTGTAAGCAGATTTGTCCGAAACAACCAGACGGTAAAGGCTCCATTCAGATGTAGCCCAGCAACACATTAGCGATGCAGCGAGCTGGCCTGTTATTGAAGATGAATTTTTAGCTTAACAGTGAAGGCATTCTATTCTTTGGGGTCCTTTGCTGAAGTGTGATTAGAATTGCAGATGCCGTTTTCCTGTAGGCGTCACTTTTAACAAACTCAAGAATCCCCCCGTCTGCAGCTCATGATTAAAATGTAACACTAGTGCGTGGGAAATTCACAAGAGTAGATCTATGCTCCAACACAGAAAAAGACTATTTTTTGCTCAGGTGTGAGTTGTGCCTGCTCTTGCACAAGTTTTCCCTGCACATAAAAGAGACACACACACACACACAAACACGAGCTCAACCCGCTGGGGAGTTTTAGAGCCAGAGCCAAAGACCCTTTCAAAGCCGCCATCAGCTATAATTTTCTGAAGGATTTTGTCATAAAAAATTAATATGTGAATGTGAAGGAGGACATCATTGTAAATGAGTCTGTCTTGGCTTTCCTAAAGAGACAAAAGCAAGAAGCAAATGAATTTTGCCAGAATGGAAATGTGTCACAAGCAAAGATCCTCTGCTGAAGCCTTTTAAATCATTCTAATAGAGACTGCAGTCAAAACCAACGTTTTTGCTTCAACTACATTGATAACCAGAGAATATGCCTTTCCTGTGAAAATGCAGTGCGAATGCTTGATGCTGAAAGATTTTTGCTGGATAGCTATAAAAACTGAAACTAGCCTAAAATACCTTTAAAAAAGTAGCTGAAATTAGCACAAAGAAACAGAAAGAGCACATATGTCTAATTACATAGTAACAAAAAGTAGCTAAAATCACAGAAAACTGCAGAAATTATAAGAAAGAAGCTAAAAGAAGCACAAAAAATCAAAATGAGAGCTGAAATAGTAGAAACTAGCTAAGAAAATACCTTTAAAAAAGTAGTAGTTGAAATTAGCACAAAGAAACAGTGCGCATTTGCTACATTAAAAAGTTGAAATTATGAATTAAAGGTGGACTTAGTTGTAAAAGAAAAATCTAATTAGATAAAAGTAGCTAAAACACAGAAAACTGCTGAAATTAGCAAGAAGCACTAAAATGTTTTTAAGTCAGAATGATAGTTAGAAAAATTTAAAATACCTTTGAAAAAGTAGCTGAAATTAGCACAAAGAAAAAGAACACATTTGCTGAATTATGCAGTGAGAAGCTGAAATTATCATAAAAAGGTGGATTTAATTGGAAAGAATACTCAAAAATAAATAAAAAGTAGCTAAAATCACAGAAAACTGCTGAAATTAAAAGAAAGGAGATAAAAGAAGCACAAAAAATCCCAATGGTAGTTAAAAAAGTAGAAACTACCTAAGAAAATACCTAAAAATTAGCTTAAATTAGCACAAAGACAGAGAAAGAAAACATTTGCTAAATACCTAATAACACAAAAAAACATCTAAAATTAGCAGAAAGAAGCTGAAAATAAAACAAAAAGTTAAAAATAAATCAAAATTATACTTAAAAATAACAGAAAATAGCTGAAATTAGTATTTCTGAAGATTTTAAGGTGTTTTATGGACATTGAAAACAGCTCTATTAATTTTTAATGATAAAAAAAATGTCTCCAAAAGCTAAATATCTCAAAAACCATAAGTTGTCAGAATGTCGAGAAGGAGTTTAATTTTGATATATAAATTGTTGAAATAACACATATTGCGGAAGTAGATACGTGCCAAAAAAACAACTAAGGAATAAATGATCTCAGTGGTGTGAATGCTTCATAAGTATAACCATCACTTTCCAAATATAACAACTTCATAATGGTGTAAATTAGGCTCTTTCTGCTCACAGATTGTCAGTGCAGCATTGATTAGAGCTGAACAACATGTAATCAATCAAACAGCTTCATCTCACTCACTGTATTCAACAGTAAGAAGCTAAATCTTTCTGAAAGCCTGCAGAATCAGGGCCATTTATCAGAAAATCAATATATTGTATTGGTGTCAACTTATTGTGCAAACACATACACACACATTCTTGTTTTAACAGCTTCATGGGTTCCCTGGGTTACACAAATCATTTTCGGTCCCGACCATCACATCTAACCACAACTTAACCAAAACAATAAAAATGTAACATTTCTTACTTCTATAGATATTGCTACTTCAAGCCCTGCTGTATTGCACAACAGTTTTATTATATTTCAAATCAGAGTATAATCTGTTCTTAACTTTAGCCTGATAAACGAGAACGTGTTTCTGGTTGCTGTGACGACAGACATTAAGCCTGGTTGAAGTGGTGAAGTCAAAACATTTTGAAGTGTTTGTCACTCAAACTGCTGGATGTAAGTGTGCTCATCTCCCAGCAAGGTTAAGAGCGAATAATGGCCGGCCTCCCGCCCACTGAGAGGCGATGAAGCAGCAACAGGCAGGTCTCTGGAGGAGGCTCCACATGCTGAAATGGGGACTTTCAGCTCTGTGGAGGTTTTTAAGATATTAAAGAGCTACATCAGCTTTAAATCAGAACTGAATTTATTTTTGGATTAATTAAAAACAGAGTTTAATTAGACCTGATATTTATTTATTATTCAAACAGTCATTTAAAGATAAAGGTTCTTGTTAAAGATTTAAAGGAGACACATGATGCTTTTAAATCCCTTTTCACAGTTGGGGTCTATATAAAGTGGAACTGTAATACTTTGGTCCGAATTCCTCCTTATTGTAACTCCACAAGCCCCGCTCCTTTTCTGAGGTTAGGGTCTCTAAATCCAAAATTAAATCTAAATGAGGCCTTTCACATCCCGCCCCCCTCCAGCTCCATTCTAGTTTGATAGAGGGGTTTACGACTATATAGCTGCGCAGAAAGTTTTTTATTTACAAATAAATTAAAAGATGTCAACAAGGGAAAACTTGTCCATCCAGCCTTACATGTTGTAACCAGAGTCTGACCCAGAACCAGAGGAAAATGAAGGCCACCAAATTGTAGTTGGTAAGTCCAGACCTTATTTGGAAATTCTGTCGCAAAGACTGTAATAGTTCAGAAATGCCACAGAATTTAAATTAAAAAATACAACCCAAACAGAATTAAACTTTTCCACATTTCTGGAGACTCCATACACAACAAAATGTATTTAATGGCTAAAAATTGGATTTTGCAGAATATGTCCCCTTTAAGGCCCTGTCACACTAAACAACTTATGCCAACTTTTGAACCATTTTTCATGACTAAATTGCTAATAAAAGTTATATATTTGATCAATGGGTTAGAATTACATTGTGTAACACGTAAAAAAGAAGCTTCCAGTTGATTTTTTTCAAATCCATCTTTAACGTAGAGGTCTTTCAAATGTTCATAAGTTGGCATAGGTTGTCTCATCATACATGTCAAATTCTTCGTACGTTTACCTGTATAAAAAGTCTCAAAAATCTGTAAATTTTGTAAAAAGTCTGTACAGCAGGAGGAAAGGAGAGCTTAAAAACTTCTAAACTTAAATCTAGCAGCAGAAAAGGTTGGTAGATGGTTATTTGATGTTATTTATTGTTTTTTTAAAATCATCCTACAGGCTCTGACATGTTAGATGATTTTGAAAAAAAATCCGTAAGACTTGCTCTATATGTCCGTATACCTGCAAAATGACGTAAAATCCTTACAACCTACAGACAATCCATACAAGTTGACATGTATGTCTCATAGTTCATGATAATTTTTGATGAGAAACAGAAACAGGAAAAAACATTCATGTTTGCAAAGGTTTCAAGACAATGACGGCTGTCATGCGATGCAAAGTATTTGGCAAAATAAAAGCTACGTACAAATACAACCAATCATGTTTTCTGGCCTCGCTGTAGTGTAAAAATAAATGTTACAGAGCCTTTAAGGCCCTGTCACACTAGTCAACTTATGCCAACTTTTGAGCATTTTAAAGATGTCTACATTGAACAGGAACGGCGTGTACATAGTGTAATTTGAACAAATTGATCAAATATATGACTTTTATTAGTAATTTAGACATAAAAACATTTTGTAAGTTGTCTAGTGTGACAGGGCCTTTAGTAATAAAGAATTCACCAGATTGTCCCAATGTTTTCTGGACATGTAAAACAGGAATGCATGACACTTGGAATAAATTCACCTCAGATTTATTGTAATTCAAGCAGCTTTTGTGATAATATTGTTGCACAAATTCGTATTGTAATGAGGATGCATTTTTTTACCTGCTCTAATCATAAACAAACTGTGAAAAAAACTAAAACCTCGAGTGCGTAAGAGTTGCTATTATCATAGTTAAAAGTCCGACCAAAAAGAGTCTGATTATAATCCTTTTCAGCACTTTGCTGCAGACAGACCGATGAGGCTGGGAATTAAATGTGACATAAGCCAAGAGACAGATTTGATCTGAGAATTTCACCTGCTGGTCTGGCCGCCCTTACCCTCATCTCTTTCCAACCTCGTATTTATTTCAACAGTGAGGTCTGTAACCCTCCATCTCCACGAGTTCTGCCTGCATCTGGCCCATATTCTATCATTAGCTCCTCCGACCTCTCCTCCACTGCCTCCTATCTCTGCTTCTGCAAATTTACTTTGGTCACATATACAGTGAGGCTGATAGGAAAGCATTCAAGCAAAATAGATCACCTTGTCGCTCAGGTGGTGGGGGGGGGGGAGAAAAAATAAATAAAGCGCCGAGGGATGTTTGAAACTCGAGCGGGAGGAGATTAAACTGAACAAGAGTTTGTGGAATTGAACGATAGAATGGAAAATGATGGGAAGAGTCAACAGGGGAGACGTTTTGTAATCGTGTGTCCTGTCCATGAATGACACAGTGAAGGGTGGAGAGACGAGCGGGAGGCGGACCTAAATATTTGGGCTTAGATGCATAAAGTAAGAAGTTACATTTCCAGCTGTGTTAACATTTTATGTTACATTTTTAATCACAAACTGTAAACTAATAAGAGTTTAAAGTGCCTGTGACATTCATATTTATCAAATACAAAACGTCAAAAGAAAACATCTTTATAAGAAAGCTGGAATAATGCACACGGTTTTATCCATTTTGTCCCATAACTGGCATATTTTCTTTTGAACTTGACTCAGCCAAAGTGAAACAGGAAGTGACATCAAAGGGGAATTCTTTAACAAAGAAAACTCTCTGGTTTTTGTTTAATGAAACAATATTATTTGAACTCTGACTCTCTCTGATAGTGACTCACAATAATCTTAAACATCGGATTCTTCTCTACAGGCTGTGTTGTTAGCTGTTGTAGCACTGCTCTTCACATTCAGACATTCCCCTTTGACATCACTTCCTGTTACTTTACAGGCAAATATCTCAACAACTGTTCATCTCAGCGGCATGAAATTTATTTTGCAATGTTTTATCAATGTCATCTTCTCAAAAATGCATTACAAAAATTTTACGTCACAGGCACTTTAAAGTAAATGTAAGGCTTTTACTATACTTGTGTGCCATACATGCCAGTTTTATTTATTTATTTATTTAGTAAATTATAGTTTTTGCTCCAGCTTTTTGTTTTCAGTCTGCATCCCTGTGTTCTAACCTAAAAAAAACTAATCAAAAATCCTGACAAATTGACTTAGGTAAAATGAATTTTGTGTTTCTTTATTATAAGCTGCATCCAAATTCAGTGGCTGTGTTCTTTGAACGTACTTGGCCTGTGTGGCTGTAAGAACGTGGCTGTGAATTTAGACGTTCTGAGGCTGAGCTTTATTCCCGTCCTTACCTCAGCGTACGTCCTGTCGCCTAGCAACCGTGACAGCGCTAAACAGAAGCAACAAAGATTAAAAATAGGACAGAATAGGCAAACTATAAATATATTGACATGATTAATATTAGAAACTAGAGAAACTGCATTTCCTGCTAGTGTGAAAGTTTAATGCAAGGTCATTGGGGGAGTGGTGGCGCAGAGGTTAGAGATGAGTCTGTGATCAGAAGGTTGCTGGTTCAACTACCAGCCCCACTTTGGGCCCTTAAGCAAGGCTCTTAACCCCTCAGCTGCGCCCCAGGCGCTGTAATTGGCAGCCCACTGCTCCACATGCGTGTTCACGTGTGCGATGGGTAAAATGCAGAGAACTAATTTCCCCACCAGGGGATCAATGCAATGTATAAAAATAAAATAAAAAATCTATTTTAAAACACAAAAGAAGCAAAAACAAAAAAGCTCAAATTTGCAGAATAACAAAAAAGCAGAACTTAACAGATTAGCTAAAATAGCAGAAAAAAGCTAAAACTAGCATAATAAAAAACTAAAGGTAGCTTCCTGATGGTGAAAGTGGTGTAAAAAGAATGAAAGTACAGAAAAGTAGCAATTTTTGTAAAATAAAACAACCGAAATGTGCATCAAAACGGCTAAAATGTAGCTGAAACTGCTAAATTTAGCATCAAGAAGCTGAAGGAGGACATGTTGCAGAACTTAGCAGAAAGGAGCTGAAATGGCCCCCAAAATGTGAATGTAGCTTAAAAGCTAATTTTAGCTAATAACAGCTGAACAGTAGCTAAAACTGCAGCAAACAGCTGAAATAAGCAGAAAGAGAATTGAAAAGCTCATTAGTAAAGAGAAGCTGAAAGCACAAAACGTACAATCTAGCAGAAGAATAGCAGAAAGGAGTAGAAATAGCAGAAAAATAACAAACAACAAAAGAAGCTAAAATAGCACAAGGAAGTAAAAAAAAGAGCTGAACCAGAAAAGATGTGTAAAGCGCAGTAAAGATTTTAAAACATTTTGAAGGATTTTAGGGATGTTGAAAACAGGTCCATTCATTTCCAATGGACAAAATATGGCTGAAAAAGTGGAACAGCTAAGAAAGTATAAATAGCTGAAATACCAAAAGGCATAGAATATCCTGAAAGAGCTAAACGTCTGATATATGAATTGCTGAAATAGCACAAAGATTTCAGAACGAGATAGGTGCTGAAAAACGTACAGAAGAAAAATGATCTCAATAGTGTGAATCCTTGTGAAGCTTAGAGGCAATAAAGAACTAAAAGGCCTGCATTACAAGCTTGTTTACGATGATTTCTGACATGAACAATGTTAAAAAACATGTCTAATGACAAAAGCCCAACAATACAACTGCTTTAAACGTTCAACTTTTGTACTGCCAGATTTTTATATAAAACTGTTCTACTTACTCTCACTTCCTCCATCATTACAAGCAAAAAAAAACATGGGACAGGGTGTGATGAGTACGCATTTGTGGCTTCTCAGTAAGAAAGCTCACTATTGGCTGACCTAAAAGTCACTTAATGACATCATCGCATAATTTGCTTATTTGGATATTTGCCAATAGTTTAATAATTTGCTTAGATGCATATCCATATCAAATTTATCCAATCGACTGTTAGACATCCCAGAGGGTCACGTGGTGGATGCAGTGAAGAAATGACTGATCTGTGAGTCAAATGCAGTCGAGTCCAGAGATTTATTTTAGTGCCACCGTGTCATAGACAAAAAGCATTAGAGCAAAAACTACTTTGGAAACCAGGGCAGGAGCTATGGCAGCTTTGCACATGCGTGTTCTATGTGCAGCGGTCCTCTCTGCAGCTGGGACTGCTGCGTGAGGCTTCAGTCAGACCGCTTGTCAGTGCTTTGGAAAAGGGGGAGGAGCTCACCGCATCGCTGCTGCTCGTTGAGGAAAGTGTCATTGACAAGGTCTCCAATGACATTGGGAAAAGTTGCTCGATTTGTCACTTTTTAGAGAAAAAGTTTGAATTTGGACAGCCTTTGGCGCATCGCTGTGATGTAATCAGCTGTCGTTTTTGGTACTCAAAGGATGAAGCCCCTGAATTTGGACATAGCTGTGGAATAACTGTGGCGGCCATCTTGAATTAGATTGACTCATTTGATGATTACGCTTTGCAAATTTCATTAATGTTTGTGTCGTGGTTCATGAGAATTTTTGTAGGCAAACAGGTACAGAAAAAAAAAAACCGTTATCGTTCATGTTTGCAAAGGTTTCAACACCGTGACGTCTGTCTTACAATGCAAAGTATTTGGCAAAATAAAATCCAAGTATAAATACGAACAATCATGTTTCCTGGCCTCGCTGTGGTGTAAAAATAAAAGAAAGCTGGAGATGGACAAACATAAATAAACTTATTTCCTGACACCATATGCCCCGTAATAAAAACAACTGCTGATTGCCTGTCATCTGTGATGGTGAGAATGAGACTGCCTGCTGGAACACATTTCAGAACAAATATTATTTCATCTGGCTGTGGTCAATATTGTTTTATTCCCCTCTGTAACAGGATGCAGGGAGGCTTTCGTTTGGAGCGCTGGCACAAATAAAAGTGGTGCCAATACAAGCGGGGTATTTGAGATCACCTGATCCATTTTAATAATGACTCCGTCAATGCCACTGGCTCAGAGAGGGGCAGTCCTAATGCAGCTCCCGTCATTATAAAGCACTTCAATGAACATTATACTCGCAGCCAGTTGTGGAGCCCCGAGGCCTCTCAGCTGTTCTGTCGTGTGGACGCCAACGCTTCTGGTTGATCCCCTGTCTGAAAGCACACTCCTTGCCACGGGGGACGTTTGCCTGGTTGACGGCCAAAGCTGCAGCTTCAGTGGCTTTTTCGGATGACAACATTGGCGCCACACGCTCTGGTACACAGAAAGGACACAGCTATAACAGACACAGAACTGCTAGGTGGAGCCACTTTGTATTTTAATATGAGCTGATAAATTAATTTTCACCACACACACCAAGTAGATTGTTTTAGGTCAACTAGGAATTCTCTGAAGAAATTATGAAGGCTGCCAATGCAGCTGCAGCAAAACATTTCTGCAATCTAACTGTGTATTCACACCAGGAAAGTCCTTTGGTCCATTTGTTTAGTCCGTACCAAAAAGTGGGCTTTGTTTTTGTATCTGGTGCGGTTTGCATTCAGTGGACTATAATTTATAAACAAAGCCAGCAGGTGCTGGTCATTGCTCCCAAGACAGGAATGACGGGGGCGGGACAGACAAACCAGGAAATAAAGATGGTTCTGAACTGACTTAAGTGGAAGTTTTGCGATGATATAACTTGTAATTTTGAGACGTTTTTATCAAATGTGTGCTGAAACCTAAAGCAGACGAGATGCTCCACATTCTCTGATTCAAAACCGGCTCATTTTTTGTAGCACAGTATTAGCGTTAGCAACCCTGAAGGGCTAATATTGCTTAGCTATGATGGCTTGTGAAGTTCAAAAAGGTGCGTGTTTCGTGTAGTGGGGTATGTTCAAGGTTGCTCTGTATTCACACCTGCATAAAAGGTCCGGATGAACGAAGGAAACAAACTCTGGTTCGTTAAAGCTGACCAAATGTGTCAGGTGTGACTACACCCAAAGTTACAGAGAAACTTACATTTTGATCTAAAACAGGGCTTTTCAACTAAACTGCTCTGGGGGCCACAGTTACTGCAGGTAACAGCTCAGGGGCCAAACCTCCAGCAATTAAAGTTATTATGTAAATAAACCAAGTATTAAAAAGATCTGTTACCTTTGAAATAGTTTATTTTGCTG
>JARVGW010000336.1:13681683-13706700 GCA_031762495.1 Anablepsoides rubrolineatus
CAGGTTTCATGGATAAATATAACTGAGTATCATCAGCATAACAATGGAAATTTATCCCATGTTGTTTAATAACTTTATCTAATGGAAGCATATATAAAGTAAAGAGGATTGGTCCAAGCACTGAACCCTGAAGCAACGGTAATTTTAGTAACCTCTGATTGGCGTAACCTGGTGTCATTACCACCAACGTGAAAAACAATCTTACCATATTTAGCCTTACCTTATCTGTAGCACAGCTGTTTCTAAAGCAAACAGCTTGATGGGTAGATTAACACAGGGAACTTTTAAAATAAAAGACTGACGTTTCTAAATGTGTTGCCCATGTTGTTAAATTTGATTTAAAAGATTATTTAAAAAAAAATGCATTTAAAAAGAAAATAATATAGCTTTTCTTTTTTTCCCCCACATTGTATAATAATGAAACATTTAAATATTTTACTCATTCAGTCATGGCATTTATTTGCCTTCTGTAATTATTTTTGTCTCCCTGCTGTGCAATACATTCCTCTCCTTCTGTGCAATTATTCACTTTCCATGAAAATATTGGAATACATTTAAATAGAGATAAAACTGCAACTGTAAGTGTGAACAGATCTAAAATTATATGAATCTACAGATTTAAAAGGTGTAAGCAGGATGTCTTGTTCATTTGTAGATTATGTGGCTTGTTTCTGCAAACAAATGTTTGTGTAGCTTTTGTTTTTAGTTTTATTATAAGTACAAAGGCACAGAAAAAGTGGAGAAAATAACTTTATTTAGAAAGATTTATTTTACTTCATCCATATTTTGCATATTTAAGGACACCTTTGCGTGGCACTGTGTTGTGAGTTTGCCTTCCTCCTTTACGGTCTCATTTAAAGAAAAAATTCATTCTATAAGTAATTTCAGAGTGCATTCCTCCGGATGGCTGTTGTCGTCTCACAGGGACAAAACAGATCATAAAAGTCTTCAGCTACATCTATAACTGTAAATCAAAGGGAATGTAATTCCCTTGTTCAGGTTAGCTTCTTGCTGCGCCGCATTCCTCAGGATTTCTGAACTGTCTTGTTCTAAAAAAAAAATGACACCAAACTTTTTATTTTTTTCATCACAAATTCACCATTAAAATATCTGAAATAATGAGTAACAAAAGGTGCAAGAAAACTAGAGTCACTGTTTTGGCTGCAAAAACGCAGCGTGAACGCTGAGCGCGGGATAACTGCTGAAATTAACCGAAGCTGAGCTGTTAAAGCTAAACGAAGCAGAACAATGGTACAAAAGTAGTTAGATTGCAAATAATAATAATAATAATAAATAAGAAAACACAATTAAATTCACATTTTGCTGCTGCTTTCTGTGTCTGTGTGAAGTAAGAGCTTTAAATGTTTCCCGCCACTTCTCTTTGTTAATGGGTCCTTAATGTGGCTGAAACTGGCAGGAACACTTCCATGTGCTAAAAGGCGCTCGGCGTCACATCATGGATGTGCCCCAGTAATCTGTTTGCTGTAATTTGGGGGTAATTTGCAAAGCTGTGCATCAAGCCTTCAAGGTAATTATTGCTTATTTGCAATGAACAGCTTCCTCTGAGAAGCATTGAGGTTTTGGTATAATGAGCAATCAAATGCATGGACCACAAATACGTCAAATAAAACAGACATCTACTAAAGCAAAACAAGCCAACATTAGGCTAAATGTAATCCTGTCAGTCATGCATCATATTTGTTAAAAAGAAAACTTCCTCTCGTCGCCTGAAACCCGTCTAATTTAAGATTCAGAATGTAAAATCTGTACAAGCTAGAACAGCTGCCACTATTTATGCTCCTCCTCCGTGTTTCATTGATGGAAAATAGATTGGGTGCTAATGAATGCGTGCCACCCATGGTCCTCCATCCTGTCAAAGATTTGGACTCAGCTACAGAGACCCCTTTGTCCACAGCGTCTTTGTATTGATTTTCTGGCATATGCTTGTTTTTTAATTCTTTTATTTTTTTTCCCCCGATCCAATTTGTCAGAGTCATAATGCTGCAACAGCTTTGCTTCTGCATGTACTCAGATTGTGCAGACGGACGGAGAGGAAAGCCTCGTTCCATAAAAAATGCTGGGCTGAAGGATTTTCTGTGCTTCTTTTTAACTGGATAGTCTTTGTAGAAAAGAATATAACTTCCCTGGGGGATTTGTGTTGTAGGATAGAAAGAGTTTAGATAACTACATGTCGGAAACACTGTCTAAAGATATAACTGAAGTTCTTTCTAATGCACTTTCTTTATGAAGTCAGGCCTGTGTGCAGCGGTAGAAAATTTCTATTCTTACTTTGTCTCAAAGCCTTAGAGTGGATTTCTGAGTGTGTCGTGTTTCTGAATACAGTTCATGCAGAAAAACTAGAGCTGAATGCTTCTGCTGAAAACCGCTGAATCAGTTCAAGAGACTTGTTAAAGCTAGAAGCAGCAAAAAGCTAGCTTAAGGCCAAAAATATCAAATTGTTAATTAAAAGCAGCAAAATGCTTGTAGAAGGTACAAAACCCTACCTTTAACCCTATTTTTGCTATCATTTTTCCAAAAGGCTAGTAAAAACATCATATTAGCCAAAGCAAGTAGGCCCTAGTAGAAAAAAGATGGCTACAACTAAAAATAACCAGAGCTGTCAAAAGTACTCAAATTCAATACTTAAGTAGAAGTATAGATACTAAGGTTTAAAAATACTTTTTTTGGAAGTAGAAGTATCAACTCGAACTTTTTACCGAAGTAAAAGTATATGACACAAATCACATCGCTCAAAATGGTTTATATTTACACTTCTCATCCAAACACAATAAAATTCACTCTATCCAAGGGCTCCATGTGTCTGGATAGATTTATATTTGTCTGAATGAAAAGATGGAATAAAAACAAGTCAAAGTTAAATAGAAATGAAATACTTTTTGCACTTTTAAAAAGTAAGGAGTAGAAGTAAAAAGTAGGCTGAAAAATATTTACTCCACTAAAGTACAAATAATCAAAGGCTACCAAGATGTTAGCTAAAAGCCAAGCTAAAAGAAAAGTACTAGTTAAATAGGTAAACAGGCTGGCTAAAAGCAGCAAAAGACCTGTTCAAAATAACAAAAGGCTAGCTACATGTAGCAGAACAGTAAAAGCCAAAAGTCATTAACTAAAAAAAAATATTGTTATACTGTAGGTACTGAATTCTACCTAAATCTAAATGTAGCAAAAGACTAGCTAGAAATTCCAAAAAGGCTAAATGAACTGGCTAAAGGCTAAAATAAAAACACCAGCTAATTAAATATGCTGGCTAGAAGCTAAAAATAACAAGATCTGGTTAAAAAATAACAAAAGAATAGCTACAAATAATTACCCAGTAGCTAAAAGTAGCTAAATTAAAACTACCAAAAGGCAAGTTAAAAGTCATAAAAGGCTAGCTAACAGTTGAAGATCATTAAAACCTAAAAGTAGCAAAAGGCCAGCTAAAAATAATAAAAGTAGCAGATTAGTAGCTAAAATCTAAAAATAGCAAAAGGTTAGTTAAAAGTAACAAAAGGATTGCCAAAAGTATCCAAATGCTCAAAAGGCTGGCTAGAAGAAAAAGTTTTAAAAAAGCCAAAAGCTTAGCTAAAACAAAAAGTTGGCTAAAAGCTTTAAAGCTTCAATAGCATCATGCTGAACCAGATTTTAAAAGAAAATGTTTTGTAGACATTAAAATACTAAATAATACTACTAATACTAAATACTTTTGGTATCATATTCATTTAAAGTAAAAAAAATGGAAAAAGTATAAAAATGACAAAAGCACGTTTTGATAATGAACAGCTAAAATAGCACAAATATGCAGAAATAGTAAGATGGGAAAAATATACAGAAAAATAAAGAATAAAAAGGGCAAACAATCCTGTGAATGCTGAAGCATTTACACAATTATCATGGGATTTAAGTACATTTTGCAAACACTTAAGTGGTGCAAATCTGCTATGTTCCCAAAAGAGATCACATTTGCTATTCTGCAGCTTTGTTTACAGGCAGCCAATTATGTGGCAGGTGCACAAAGCAGGTAAATACCCTGTAAAAGCATTCCCACACACACAAACACACAGACACACTAATTTTGTGCTCTTTCATTGAGTGTGTGGACTCCAGCAAAAAAAAAAATACATCAGAAGAAAAGAGCTTCAGTCTCAGGGAGCCTCGGGCTTCTGTCACAACTGAGGAGTGTAATTCCACAGCGAGCACAACTCTGTGCTTTTACTGTGGGAAAAAAGATGCATTAAGAAAATTTTATAGACTTTGACTGCTACTGGCCAAAAATAACTGCAACAAATTTAAAGACGCAGATCTTATGAGAAGTCATTGAATTTTAATTTGTGTTTCCAATAAAAAGAAGATGAATCAATATTTTTTTTTACAGCACAATAAGTCATTCCAGTCCGTTAAATTTTATTTGACATCTTTCATTTTCAGCCCTTCAGTGGCATAAATCGTATTTCTACCCTTTCCAGATGGTAGTACGAAAATTTTGATTAACATTTTTGACTTTTCAGGTAATTTTTAGACCAAATATTTGTGCTTATATTCAAAAACATGTTGCATAGAGACAGAGAGTCTTTGTGAACGCCACGTTTTAGGGACAGAATGAAAACGATCAAGGATTTGATTAAATAACATGGCATTTAAAACTTACAATGCATTCAGAAATTTCACTTTTTTTCACTCATTATTTCACTCTTTTTCTTGTGAAGATGTCAGACTCATAAAGCTCTGCTTCTGCATAAAACGAAAAAAAACCTCTCTTTTGGCCTGAATAATTTTCTGAGCTTAGATAGCTCAAAAGAATATAACTTCCCCAGGGCGTTTGTGTTGTAGGATAGAAAGAGTCTAGAAAACTCTGTCAGAGACACCAGTGTCTAGAGATATAACTGAAGTTCTTTTGAATGCATTATAAAGTCTGGTCTGTGTTTTGTGCGTTTTTATCTCCCGTGTCTTTGTAACAAGGCTTTAAAGTGGATTTTGGTCCAAGATTTTGTGTTTCTGTGTTTTCATGCATTTTATTCAGAATTATTATTATTTAAATTTTTTTGGATTCAAGTAAATTTTGTAAACACTTCTGATTTAAAGCTGCTCTGCTCGCCAGAGACATTGCATTTGCCATTCTCCCGCTGTGTTTGCAGGCAGCCAAAAGCGTGATGCCAATGGTTACTAATGAGATCCAGAGTTCTTTTTTTTTTTTTTGTGGAGATGGAAAAACCTTTGAGAAAAACAACCTTCAATCAGACCTATAAGCCTGGATTATAGTTGTCTGATTGGCTTTGGCACCAATGCATCCAACATCAATATGGTGCCATTTTCAAAAAATTTATTATCTTTGCAAACACTGAAGCTTTTTGGTGTTTTCTTTAGCTCTTTAGCTATTCGTGTATCTGGGGGGTAAAAGTGGCTGTTTAGCTGCAGCTGATTTAGTCGTCCTACACCTGACTGCTGACACTCGTGACTCAGTTGAGCCAGCGTTGTCTGACCACAGCTCGGCGCCCAACTCTGCCAGGAGGAGTTGATGATAATGACTCTTCCTCTTTCGGGCGAATGTCACCTTGGCCGTCACGCTGGCTGGAATTCGTTTGGAGCGCGAGTGAATTCTCCAGAGTGACAGCGGAGATTGCTAATCCGTCCGACTGATTTGGTGACAGGCAAAAAAAAGTGCTAATCCTCCCCCGGTTATTCAGTTCCAGTGAAGACTTGCTAATCCCTCGCTGAGGGTCTAAAAAGAAAAGCCATTAACGAGACATCTCTCCAGGAAAATTAACAGAAAGCCTGGAAGCAAAGCCTATGCTTCTGATGGAAACACTATTTACTGTTTATCACTTTATACCTTTTGACTCCAGCCAGTCTCTAATTAATGTCAGTAGAAGGTAACAATATGCACAAAAATGTAAATTAGAACCTGAATCCAGTCCACCATTCCTTACAGGAACAAATATCCCCCTGAGCTCATTTCTTGTGAAATGATGGAGTTGTAGTTCTTTGGGTCAAACCTAGAATAAAACATTTATGTGAAATCTCTTACAATAAATCTGTTAGTGCTTAGAGGGTGTGTTGTGAATGACCCTCAGCTACTACCACGCTAAATGTTTAGCTCTATATCTGCATAACTCAATGAGTTAAACACATTTATGTGTCAGCTACGCTTGATTGGCAGTGGCAGCCATCTTGAATTAGTTCGACTCCAACAGTTATTTGTATATATCTCACTGTTATGTTCGACCAGTCATAATTCCAATTAAGGATGTCTTAAATGTTATTATTATTCAAGACATCTTAAATGTATTTGTAGATATAGATATAGAAGTGCAAATTCTCAACTTGTGCAAATTCCATTGCAGATATTTTGAAAGCAAATAATGACTCAGCAAAACCAACTTGGAGATATCTAAAATAGTAATGATGACTAGTCAAAATTCTTTCTTTTTCTTTCTACTTTAATGAATTAAAAATATTTTCATTTAGATATCTTGAATAATTATTCTGTCCAATCAAACTGTCACAGATTTATGTAGCATCTTGGTTGAAATATTATAAATCATTTTAGTTTACTGAGCCACAAGTTTTATTATCAGTTTCTGTTCAGTGGTCTGCAGTGTCAGGTCAGTCCACTAAGCTGTCCTTGTTTGGACAGCTCAGTGGCAGCAGTGGGGTTTAGGCACAATTTATTATTTTGGATATCTAAAAATGTAATTTTGACGAGTCATAATAGGTTTGAGATATCTTGAATTGTAACTACGGATGTTTCACCCTTCAAACGACGACTACGGTGACGTCATGTCAGATATCTTCAAAGACATTTTGGCAAGTCAAAAATCCTTGCAGATATGTTAAATTACCGTTCAGGATAGTTAAAATGTAGTTGTTTCTTGTCCAAACTCATTTAATTACAAAGAGTCAGATGAATTTGATTTTATGTTAAAATGGCCTGCCATAGTTGTTCAGCTACGACGTTATATTTTAGCTCAGTGTCTGTAAAATTTACTAAGGTGAGCTTTTTGAATGTAATAAAGTAGCTTGGCCGTGGCAACCATCTACAATCAGGTTGACTGCAGAAGTTAGTCAGTTGTAACCCAATGATTTCTGTTGGAAAGTTTCATTCAAATCCGTTCAGTGATTCATGAGATATTTTGCTAACTATAGGGCAAAACTACTCCCTCTGTTATAGGCAATTTAAAAAAAAACACTTTTCAGAACAAGTCAGAAGTGTGCCAGCGGAAGATGTTTAAATCATAAATGTAGAAACAAATACATTTTCCGACTCAATTTCTTCAGTGCTCGAGCAGTTTCGGAACGAATCCTTTACTGCGAGCGATGCTGCTGCAGTTTGTTCCTCTGCGTCGCGGCGTAAACACGATCTGATGTGCAGCCAGGAGGAAGACGCTGCAGACTCGGCTCTAATCGGCCACATGAGTTGGAACATCTGTCTGATAAAGCAGCTGCTCCAGAGATCCACCCAGCATCCCCGCCTTTCGTCAGACTCCTCTTATTAATATTTGCTCACAGGCAAAATGACCTCCTCAACGTGTGGAGCTGAATGTGGAGACACTTTCAGGTCCAACTCTGGCGTCGTTTGTAAGCGGGGAGAGACTTTGCAGAATGATGGGAGGAAGTTGTTATCTGGAAAAATGAAATTAAACAGGAGTAACCACAAATCTTTTGGTAGATAGTGGGAAATATCTTTAAATCAGAGCAAATGGAGAGTCTTAATTTGGTTTCAGATAACTAATGCAAATGTAGCCTCAATTGAAATCATTTTAAAAAGAAGTAATGGGAGTTGGTTATTCAAACACCCTGAGCTTTTTGTGCTCACTTACAAAAAGCTTAGTTCAATTTGTCCAAGCGCCGTCTTTGATCCAATAAGTCAGTTAGAAACGTCTTTTCAGAACGCACAAGTAAATGGTCTAATTATTGGTACATTTATGCAACAACAGTAATGTCAACTGTGAGCCTTTTTTCACAGGATGAATCCTCTTTTTTCTGACTGAATGAGAAAATTGAAATTGGAAGTGAATAGGCCTGCAGATCTGACAGGAAGAGTATAAAAATATAAAGCATGTGGTTGAAAATGTCAGAATAATGGTTTCATGTTGTGGGCGATGACCTACTTTTCTCTTTCTGCAGTTGTGTAAAAAGAGAACACTTACAGTTAAAACTAACTTGTTAGCATGGATTATTAAAAACGAATTAAATAGCTCTTAAGTTATCAGGGTTTTTTATTTATTTATACAAAAAATGAAGTGTGAAAACTTCTATTTTATGGTTTTAGAAGTTCGTATTAGGCTGTGGATCTTTGTCTGCAGTAATGAGGGTGTTGCCTCAGTCTGTTGTAGTGAAGAATGAACCAAAAGACAAATCTTTCAATTTACTGTTTCGAAAGCATGACCAAGATGTAATTCAAGTCTTTTGAACATCTCTTTGCAACAGACGATAGAAACCGATCTCAAGCTCATTGATGATACCTTACATATGTCATTAATGTATAAAATTAAAAGTTGGGGACCCAACACTGACCCTTGAGGAACACCACACACAATGTCCAGACATCCAGACTAAAATTCTCCCATCATCACAAATTGTTTCCTGTTTTTTAAATAACTTTTTATGCAATTTAGTACCCAATATATCTATCTAATGATAGGCCGGATCCGGTAACTGAGAGGCAAATGAAAAGAAGACTATTCATTTGCGTTAGCTTCAGAGAAGCTAGAGATTAGCATAGGCTGCTCACCTACTTTATTAGACACAAACCTTTTTGGAATAAAGAAAACTTTCTCTATAAACTAAACTTTCTTTAAAAAGCACCAACTTGATACTTCTGGCTTTTCTCATAATTCTGCTAAAGAGAAAAAAAAACACCACCGTTGATCAATAGACAAGAGCAAACACAGCTGGTGGTAACTAAAGCTGTCTGCTTCACAGTAATATGTTTATGTTTAATATTTATGGTTGATATCGTGTTGAACAGTAAATTATGTCTAAGTAACACCTGTCAGTGCGTGTCGCTTAAAAAATTTGTGTCTAATAAAGTAAGTGAACAGCCTAATCGTGCTAGTTGCTAGCCTCTCCAATGCTAACGCCAGTTTATCCGCTAATCTTATATTAGCCAAAAAGTATTTTTGATCTTGTTTTATGGCTGATATAAACAAAAGTAGACTTTTTGTGTTATTATGTGTCTGTCCTTATTATTGTTAGCCTGAAAATGTTTCCTTCTTTCAAGAAGTCTTACCAACTGTCTTACTGGACTAGTAGATTATTTCCCTTAATTTGAGACGATTCAGACTATAATCTAGTATTTTTACTTCATTTTTGTTGTGCAACAACAAGAGAAAACAAATCTGATGAAAAAGCCACAATCCCTCTGATCAACAAGCACTAATTCATTATCATTATTGACTTATTTAAGAATTTATTTTCTTTTTTATTAGATCCATTTTGTAGATTTTATCAGAATGTAACTGTTGGTTTTTAAACTTTAGGCCACTTGTGCTTCTGTATCAATGAAGACATTTTTATTTTTTACATATTAAACTATGTTAAGGTTTGGGCTATATATATCTATATATAGATATAGATATTTATAGAAAAGAATAAATGATCATTTATAAGGTTTCTTGTCATAACTTCCGTGGCTCTAATTTCTTCTGAAATCCCAATATCCTTCTGTTGAATTTTTAAGATCAAGCGTGGACTTAAATCAATATTTGGGATCAATACGGCTACTGTATAATTGCAACTGGCTTCTATTAGGATAGTACAAACACGTCCCCTGAGCTTTGTGGGCAGCATAAAAACAACAAAGGACAATCTAACATTCACTGACCCTGTTCCCCTCTCTTATTTTCGGAGGGAATGATTGGTTGTAAGTCAGCAGTTGACCTTTAGTGGAACGTCCGTGTCTTTGTGGTTTGGCATTTTCTCAAAAACTAAAAGTTGTCCTCCCTTTTGCTTTTTGAGTTGAGATTTTCCTGCAGTTGGATCCAACCTGTCCTGCATGTGGGACGTCTGGGTGGTTTTATTCTGGTCGTTGGGCCTTCACACAAGCTTAGTTGAAGTTAATCCCCAACCCCTGCCCCAGCTGCAGAAAAGCCTCGGGAGGGCTTCTATACAAACTGCAGAAACTTAGAGCTAAATAATCAAAAAAGATTTGATACGAATTACGCAAAACTTGTTTGCAAGAAATATGATTATTGAAATTGGGGCAGGAACAAAGTGGTGTAATACGCTCAGACAGATCTCATTTTGGTGAATGAGGAAGGGACCTATGAATCAGTGGTGGTTTACTTATACCATGAAAAATGGATGAGCTCTACCTCCCGAGACTAAAATTAGACAGTAACTGAATATGGTGAGTGTCCTTCAAGTAACTCTGATCTATAAGCAACAACAGGCAGGGAGAGGAGGTGAGAAAAACCTGCCACTACCAAACTCTCACTGAAATATGTAGGAGGACACAATGTCAGCAGAGAAAATCAGATTATTCCCTTTGTTGGGAACCTAATAGTCACTGAAATGAGGCGGCAGCATCTTTTCAAACAGTTGTTTGTCACAGTATGATTACTGTGTGTCTGTCCTTCAGTGACAGCAGCGCTGAGGTGAAATAAAAGTGATATAAAAAGTGACTCACAGCAGCAAGAACATGAATACACCTTACAGTAGCTGCAGGTTTGAGCATCTGCAAAACATTGTTTTAAAAGATTAAAACACGGCTAATGGATTAGTGAGTTAAATAGGTTTATTATTGGAGAAAGACCTTAGTGGGCATTTAGGTCTTTCAGCCTTTGAAAGAATATGCAACATAAATGAGTATAAAATATGCTTTTTCTTTTTTTTGCAAAGTAGTTTTCAGTAATAAAAGCAACAAAAAAAAAGACAAGCTAGTGGTTTTCATCAGTTTTCTGTTATATTAACAGTCTAAAAGGCAAAATGCAAGCACAAGTGTTTTGACTTTTGTCATCTGAAATAAGCAGCATGATTTATTGTTGGGGTTATTTAATGATAAATAAAAATGTAGAGTTTAATATTTCTACCCTGAGCTGAGTTGGATCATATAAAAGTAAATGTTTTCAGACCAGAGCAGCCAAGAAAAAACTGCCAGGGCTGTGCTGTATCAAAGTATTTTAGCGGATAGTCACTTGAGACGTAGGAATAAATGCACTCAAGTGTGCAAAAAGTTAGTTTTTAAAAATAGATTTCCCCCTTTCAAGGTTTTAGATCATCCAGGAGCCCTGGGAACGGTCCAAATATTGTTCCATGAAGCAGATTTCTCTTATCGTTGAGTCATGAAAAAGTCAGTGGACCCCCGCCCCTGGGGGCTTCAGGGATAATTATCACATTGGATAATTACTCTGTTTTAACCCCTGAATGAAGCTCTACCAGCAGGAGTTTGCACATTCATTTGTAGACGGAACCATAAAAAAAACAATTGTTCAGATCGGAAGAGCTAAAACTGATTATGTTTATTTTATCTGACACCATTTCACTCCCAGCTGTAGAGAGACCTTAAAAAATGGTTTCAAATCACGAGTTTATATAAACCTGGTCACACCTCGGTTATGATGTCACAGTAAATACATCTACACAAACATCAGCACGATTCAATAGAGACTTGTTGATTCTCCTGTTCAAAATAAATAAGTGTTTCTGTAATTCAGGTAATAAATCACAAAATATCTAACAATCTCTAATATTCATCTCCAGAGCAGAGGTTAAATTCTAACGTTCCTGTCCTCGTCATGTGAAGGTAGTGCAGCAGATTGCTCCTCTCCATCTGTTCTTTCTCCAAATTAAACCGGCGCTCAGGAGACGGTAAATATTTGACACAAACAGTGCTTCTCTCTGAAAATTGCCTTTGCAGTTATTTCCATAAATGTGGACAGGTTTACCTGCAGGTTCAAGGTTCAGTGAGAAGCACAACTTCGGATAAAGCAGAAGATAATGGATGGATAGATGGACAAAAGCAAAAATGACTTTTTTGGTTTTTTTAGTCATTTTAATTATTAAAGCAAAGACAAGCTTTATGTTGTCATTGTGCAATTTGTTGCTTTCTGGTGGAACAGTAAATCATGGCCTGAACTCCTGGCGGGGGGTTACGTTTTCACTGAGAACTTTAGAAACGAACAGAAGTCTGATTTTGAGGAAGTCAATCTTATAATGAACAAAACTGCTTTAATGTTAAAATTTCTGTAGGATAAAGTTCGAGTGCAGCCATCAACAATATCTTTATGTTTATGCTTTTAAGCTTTCTTCTTCCAACCATGAGAAACTCTATAAACTCTTGTGCTTTGGTGACTTCTGTCATTTCAATATCATAAAACCACATATTTTATTTTGGATTATCTGAGTGAAGCAAAAATCAAACACTGAGGATTTTTTATTAGTTAGATTTCACATTTAGGTTTTAAAAATGAAAAAACAACCAAACAAAAAAAAAAAAGTTTAAAAAACAGGTTTTCTCTGTAGGATTTCATTTTGAAATTAAAAAACAGTAACAAAGTTCCCAACAGTAATTTTCTTAAAACTTATGTTTTTCATTTAGAGCTCCTGTAAATCAGAGGCTTTCCTGTTCACCTGGACTTGACTTTATTCTTAAAATAGTATTTTTGATTTTTTTTCCTCAACATTTTGACTTCTATCTTGACATTCCAGGTTTAACGTTGAAACAAAAAAAAATCCTCCTAGTATATATTTTTCGAGTGGCTCTAAAACACCATCGACATTGACTTTCTGTCTCTCCTCGTCTAACCTTTTCTTGTTTAGGGCTTCATCATAATCTGCTGGCATTTGATTCTTTCTTTTGCCGTATTAAAAATAATACAGAAATGTCACATCATGTGATCGAGCACAGCACCAAGATGTTGGACAAGAAGCAGTTTTTAACGCCTCTCGGTTTAAAAAAAAAAAGGCAGATAAAGTATTTGAATGTAATCTTTCACAGCTGCATCTGCAACATTTTACATAATGCATCTTATTCGTTTTGCACGTTGATGTACTTTGCATCTGTTTCTGTGTGTTTACGTGTGAGAAACAGGATGATGATCACGGTGACACATGTAGAGAAACACAACACTCCTGTCATTACATCCATGTGCTGTTTTACATAAGGCTCCGGTGTTTGCGCTCTCTGAAGCCGTTGTGCAGAAGCACTTCATCATCCTGTCCTCTGCCCATCAACCTGAACAAACACTGACTTTTTTTTTGTTTTGTTAAAGCCCAGAAAGAGCAGGTGGAGCCTGCAGCAACAGCACAATAAGCCACACGGTGGAGGACTGGTGACGGCTCAACAAGCCACCGCTTCAGAGGAAAATGTGACCAGCGGAGCGAACAGGAGCTGTTTAATTGGCAGAAGGAATGCCGACGCTTTAATTAACCCAGAAGAACACAGATCAACTTCTAAAGCTCAACGGCATCCTCTAAATGTTGCGGACACTTTGCACTTTGCAGGGTGGTCAGCAAATTGGACCACCTTCCTTTTAGAACAAAAACAGAAGTTTGGCTTTAAATCCTTTTTCACATTTAAATCCTTCAGTTGGGGTATATATAAAGCATAACTGCAGTGCTTTGGTCTGAATTCCTCCTTATTTTATTGGATGTGTCTGACCAACACTTTGCCAGTCAACGGTTTTCCAATAGACCCCAAAATTTGAGGAGGGGGCTCCATCTGAAAAGGGGGGTGGACATAAAAAAATGCTTATAACTCAAAAACTATTCAACATAGGAGCTTCAGGTTTTAGTTGTTGTTTAGCTGTGATGAAGGGCTGTCCATCAGGCCCACCATTGAGCCACCCACCCCCGCCTAGAACACTAAATCTCTTCTGGTGAGTTCTGAGTTCTAGTTGTAACTTCACAAGCCCCATCTTTCAACAGTTCTCTGAGGTGTGTCTCAGATCAACTCGTTTTGAGGCTGCCTCTTTAAATCCAAATGAGGCACTTCACACCCGGCCCCCCTCCACCTTCCAGTGACCCAAAAATCTAACCCAAACAGAATATAAAGATATCTTTGAAGCATCAGGAGAAATTAAATTCTAATTTACTGCACTATAGAGACTTAAAGCGCACAACAAAATGTATTTAACAGCTAAAACAATGGATTTTACATGATATGTCACCAAAGTATTAAACAGACGATTAATAACTGTGAATCATTAGACAAACACAAAAAGGAGGAATGATCAGTTCAGCATCGTGAGCTTTTGTTTTGATTGTGCAGCGAATGGCACAAGGTTCGCTCTCTGGTAACCGTCACCAACCGTAAGGAAATCTCTCATGTGAAATAATTCCATTATTCATGCCACTCTCATATCGGGGAAATAAGCAAAGCGGCGCAGCAGGGAAAACAATGAGATGAATGAATAGCATCCGCTGTTTATGTCTGCGGTGATTCAAAGTGACAAAAAAAGTTAAACAGGTTATTTTTAGAAACAGGGAAACAGTTGCAGAGTGTGCACCGGAGTCCTTCGCTGAGGTTGGAGTGGCTTCTCCTCACTGAGCTGTATGCTAAATAATTGCATCCATGTACAAAAAAATAAAATAAAATTCAAGGCTTCCATTTACAAGCCTGGAGGGAGGAGAAGTTTTTTTAAGAGAATATATAAATGTGTATTTTTCCCTCTGCACATTTTTAGGCAACTGTGCAAAAACCCAGATTTACTTCACACCTAAAGGCAAACGGAGGAAAATCAGACACCTGCTAAAAATCACCTAAAATTAAAACATTGTTAGACATCTATAATGCAAAACAGAATAATATTAAGCACGTTCTGTTATGTCAGCTATAAAGATCTTTTTGCTTTAAGGACAAAGATGATAATGAGCAAGGTTTTACTGTTCAAGTGGAATTTAACCGACGGTTAGGATCCAATCAGGAGGGAATGGAGACGAGTGTTTGATGTAATCTTCAGCGTGACTCTCATTTCTTCATTTAGCTCTTTTTATTTTTATTTAACTCCTGGGTTTTTACTCTGTGAAGCTGATGTTCAGCTGATTTTCAGATGATTTTACTGTGATTTTATTCTAAAAAAAAATGCTGCAGCTGGTGGGCTGCCCTTCTCCACGACCCCCCCACATCGTTCTGTTAGACGCTGGATGTTATCTCTCCTGCTACGCTGCACTATTGGCTCTAAGTGTTTTCTAAAAATATGTTTAGGCTCAAAGAGATGCATTTGTGCACGCGCACCGGGAAGGTCAGCTCAGGGTCCGGCTAACAGGGTCGTGGCTCTGAAGAGGCCACTCAAAATGTAAAACCAAATGCAAGTGATGGACTGAAAACTTCAGGTCAGGAAAATGCTCTTTTGGTGCATCAGTACACGAGACTAACTGCTGGTAATATTCTTTATGTCTAACTCAGTTTATGTTTCCTATATCTGTTTTTTAAAAGGTTTTATTGGAGGTTCAGCTTCAATTTAAATCTATGATTTTGTTTTCTTGTAACTGATGCATTCAGTTTGCAGCAGAACATTTTAAACGTTCTGTAATTTTCTGTAAGTTTGAACAACATACGGGGGAAAATGTGGCTGAATTAAGTCTGAATAAACATTTTTAGAAATTCCTTAACCGTAACTATTTCAAAAGCAGGCAAAATATTTTTATTATTCATCAACTCAATATTAACTTTTGATGAACAGTTTTGGTTTCAAAAATCCCTTAAACTCGATGTTTTTACTTCATTAGCTTTGCATCATGCGGCTTATATTTTCTTCTTAACTACAAATGAATTTAATTTCTAAACCTGACTCCAAAAAAAAACGGTTTGCTTCTTACCAAGTCTCTTTAATGCCTGAATATAACCAAGTAATTGCGAAACTCTAACGAAATATTTAATCAAAACTAATTGTGTAGTTTCACAGACTAAAAAGGCCAAAATAATTTAAATGCCTAAACCTTATCTAGTAGTTTTAGTGGCTAAATGTAAACAAATGGCTTTAGTTCCTAAACTTAGTTGAGGCTCTTTAGCCCCTAAATCAACCAACAAACAAACAAAAACAAAAAAATCAATCAATCAATCAAGTGGTGTCAGTGCAGTGGTATTAATCCTAATCCTAACAAAAAGTTGAAAATGGACGGTCCAAATCAAAGTTTCCTGATGGGTAGTGACAAAACCTTTTCTTTTCAAAGCAACACACTTGTTGAAATGACCCTTTAATTCTGCTCTGATTACATTTTCTCCCACTCAACATTAGCAAAAACTTAAAACCCATTCGACAGGAAAATAGCTAAAGTTGTAGCTACCACTAGAATCTTGACAAAAGTGTATTTTTTACTGCTGTAAATAATTAAAAAGTCAATTTAAAACACATTAGGGGCACTTTTTCAAACCGTAGGTGCAGCACATAAACAGAAACTGGAAAGAACCGAGCGGCTTTCTGCTGTCGCTACGTCTCCAAACTTTCTTCGGCATCAGATAGTAACATTTCTTAAGGGCATGCGAGTAAAGATACAAAGACTGACACCAGTAGGAGGACAGTTGACTCGGTGTGTCACATATGGATTGAAACATCAAACAAAGCGCAGCTCTTCAGAAGAATCAAACCAACATCATTTTTCAAGGTTGTGCACTGGTACAAGTGCTGAAAAAGAAATTCAATCCAAGGACATGATTTACAGCCTTACAGAATAATCTTTCTTTCATCAATGTCTTCTTTGTGTCATTGACAGATCTATAATGTGACCTCACAGCTGTCTTTTATTTGAATTTGGAAATGTACTCAGGTCTTTTTTAAGGCCTGTTTGGTTGTCTCTACCCTGTTTGTAAAATATCCATTGTGCGTCATTTTTAATGTTTAGTCATCACATTATTTCTTAACAGAAGATAATCTCAGTGTGCATTCACACCAGCCCTGTTTAATCTGGTCTAGTCTGGTTTGTTTGGGGATGTGTGAATGCGTAGTCGAACTGTGATGTGGTCTTGGCTTGGTTGTAAACTCTGGTGGGATTCCAATGCATAGATAAAAGTGTGAGTCTAGCAGTAACAAGAGAAATGTCTTGTTGAAGAGTGTTTGGCACAAGAAAAATTCTACAACTTCTAAAATCTGACACCACTTTATTTGTGTTTTAAATTTCTGAAGAAGGAAATGGTGCTCAGCATCTTTTTCATAGTCTTTTGTGTTGTTTCCCTCAGTGGTTCTAGGTGCAGCGCCCCCACAGGCAAGGGGGTGAACATGTTTGGTTTAACAGAGTTTGGTTTGTTGGACATGGTGAAGTGTGAAAGTGAACAGAGTCTACCAAACTATCAGGTGTGAAAACACCACCTGACACATTTTAAACGAACCAGAGTTTGTTTTCCTCGTTGGTCCGGACCTTTTCTTCAGGTGTGAATACACTTGTGTGAACCCTGGTGCTGACCAAACAACAGGACTGAGACCCATTTTTGAGGTGGTCTTGGTCCACTTCCAAACAAACTCTGGTGCGGTTCAACAATGAGCCGTTGTGGGTCAGGGCATGCAGAGCAAACCAAAATTAAAAGTATATCAATTCTAAAATTGAAATTCTAAATGGTTAGTGCAGTTGTTTCAACACAGGGTGTGGGCAATCCTGGTCCTTGTTCCTCTGCTCCAACACACCTGATTTGAATGAATGTGATTATCAGGCTTCTGCAGAACTTGGAAGAGGGAATTCATCGACTGAATGCCAAAGATGCCAAAGTATGCTTGTTGTTCTCTCTGTTCATTTGGTTCCCCATAGCGTTTATACTGGTTTCTTCATTGTGTGCTCTAATATTTTTTTCCTTTATATTTGATCTCTAATGCTTACTTTAACAGTTGCAGCTGCAATGATTGCAACTCCCCCCCCCCGACTATCAATAAAGTATTCTGATTCTGAATCAGGTGTGGTGAAGCAGGGAAAAAGGACATTCAGGATTGCCCACCCCTGTTTTAACAGCACCATCTTTCTTTTTGGGTCTGTGCTCTGTCCCGCCCCTGACATTTTTTCCAATTGTAACCTTTTATTGTAATATACATTATAGTCTGCTTGCAAAAAAGCACAACATGAATGCAAACCAAAAAATTAAGTCTGCTTTTGGACCAAACAAGTGAACCAAAGGACTTTCCTGGTGTGACAAAACCCTTACATTTTTTGGTATTAAAGTCATCTGTATGCCTTCCTTGTATTATCTGTTTTTTGTATTTTTGTAACTTTGAGGCACCAAAGAAAAGCTTGTGGGTATTAAAACATCCGCCATCCTATCATGTGCATTTTTTTTGTAATGTGAAGCCTAAATAACTGACAAACCAATGTTTTGGTTACATGCACATTGACTCTCTGAGCACAACTCTCTGAGCTGATCCTCACTGCAGCAACAGACAACTGGACTGTAATTATTAAACAGAGGGGCAGGCAGGAAGAGGGGCTGACGGGTGAAGGCAGACTGATAAATACACAAAGACAGAGGCAGGAAAGTGGACGGATAATAAGGTGCAGAGACATGGAGTGGATGGGCAACAAGACAGGTCGACAAATAGCGAGACCATCAGAATGACAGCTTTAAAACACCTTCAACTAAACTCCACCTCAGCAGGGAAACTGAATTTCTTGCAATATGTTCAATCTAAATGTTGGCTCAAAGCAACTTATCTATCGAAACATGAAAAAAAAACATCATCCAGCTCACTATTCCTTCCTGGTTTTTTTTTTCATTAATTTGATTGGCACGCTACACAGAGCGGATGGGAGTCAGGGTTTGTAGTTGCTGTGGCAACGGCCTGCTCTTTGTTAAGGGCTACATTCCTGGCATCTGATGTGTCTGCGCTGCAATCGATAACCCCCCCTCCAGCCTGCGGGGACTGATGAACGGACCGAGGCTTTCGCCAGGCCGAGCGGGAGGATTGGGTGGAGGGAAGGAGTCAGGTGGAGGATGCGCGAGCCGGAGGATGCTGAGATTAAAGCGTGATGGGAGGACGGGGGGAGATGTGCGCGGCACGCGGCTGATGAGCCGGGCGGAGAGGGGAGGTGAATGCTGTGGGAAGAAGGGGGGGGAAAAAGAGCGAGCTTGCGCAGCTTCTTTTGCCTCATCCCAGCTATTTTCTGAATGTCACTCACTTTGCTGTCAGGATAAGGTACGTCTCTGTCTGTGTGCTCGTCATCGCCTTACTTTGGCAGGGTCGTCGCTTTTAGAGTCAGAAAGGCTTCTTGAAGGCTCTTCCCGCATTTCTATCATTTTTTATTCTCTCTTTTTTTTAACAATAGTGCATTCACAGCTCACAGATGTGTCTTACGCTTTGCACACCTAATTGGAAAAGATAGCCATGAGCAGAATGCGGATTCTCCGGGTAATGAGGCAATTATGAGCAGGCTCTCTGTCTACACAGCCATCTGTCAATTCAACAACCTGTAGCTGCTGAAAGGTGCTGCTTTATGTTTAGGTCCGCGTCTTTCTGTGCTGAGGAACGACAGCATGTTTTACAACTGAACTCTGTATTCTTATTACTCAAGCTTTATTGGTTTTCTCCACTACAAACTGCTCATTCAGTGGCTGGAAACTGGAGCCAGCTCTCAGTGGGTAAATAAAGAAAGCGCACAAGAATAAAAATCAACAAACAGAAGCAATAATTGCTGGAAGTACAGATTAATCAGCTTAGATCCATATACAAAGTCCAGCTGTGTGCAAGTGTTAGAGCACATAAACTAAAACCAATCAAATGGATCAAATTAAAAAAATACTCAAGACATTCATGGAACAAAAGCAGTTTACATTAATAATATACAACATTTCAGCTATAAATACCTGGTTTGTGCCCCAGTAAGATGACTTAGTTTCCGTGATTTTTTGACTTAGACGTGTGCTGTAGGTAAACAAGCTTCAGCCTACTCATTGTTTGGTTGTTTTGTTTTATTTTACTAATGGAATTATTTTTAATGGAACATAATCATGTTACGTTTTCTGGTATATGTCCTGTAAACTACATGGGTCCAATCATAAAATAATTTCCTGTGTCGGTTGTTGCTCTGATGGCTACAGGCTCAGCAGGGAACAAACACACACCCTTCATCTGTGACACAAAACCCACACACATCCTGCACCGGTGGATCCACATGGGCATTTAGTGTGGCTGCAATCTAACGGGTTTAAAACATCTTACATCCACATGAAACATCTCCACTTAGCCTGCAACCTTTGCTTCTTACACTGGGATGAACGTTCACACTTTTCTGCAGCTGATATTTCCTTTTCTCCTAACATCTTGCATGGCTGTGACATTAATTCTATTATGTTTATATGTATTACATCCACTTTGCTGATGAAAGTGATGGCTCATTAAAGGGAGTAAAGACTTGTCCGTTTAAGCAGATGTAAAGTGGTTGAAAATGTAAAAAGTTGCAGTGAGTGCAGACAGCCTGAGGTAAAGGTATTTTACCTCATTTTTTTGTCCATGTTTGTGTCTTACAGGGCTTGTTCGTGATGTTGCCGTGTATGGGAAAGAAGCCGTGCCGTGACAGAGGGCATCGTGGGTAAAAGAGACATGCAACAGCCAGCCCCGCACCGCCGCCACCTCTTCCTGGGCGGGGCCCTGCTGCTTCTCCTCGCCAGCTCGGCTCTGAGCTGCCCCGCCCGATGCGAGTGCTCTCCCCAGACCAAGTCCGTCAGTTGCCACCGCAAGCGTCTGCCCAGCATCCCCGAAGGCGTCCCCATCGAGACCCGTTCCCTGGACCTGAGCAAAAACAAGCTACGCATCATCACGCCGGACAACTTCTCCTCCTTCCTGCAGCTGGAAGACCTGGACCTCAGCGACAACCTCATCAGCGTGGTCGAACCCGGCTCGTTCCGCTCCCAGCTGGCTCTGCGCTCGCTCAACTTCCGCAGCAACCTGCTTCAGTTGGTTCCTGCCGGGGTTCTGTCGGGTCTGGCCAACCTGACCCACATCGACCTCAGCCACAACCGACTCGTGGTTCTTCTGGACCATGCGTTCCAAGACCTGCGCAGGCTGATGTCCCTGGAGGTGGGCGACAACGAGCTGGTGTTCATCTCTCAGCGGGCGTTCACTGGATTACTGGGACTTCAGAGTCTGACACTGGAACGTTCCAATTTGACGGTGATCCCAACCGATGCTCTGGCACATCTGCACAATCTGTTGGAACTACGCCTGCGATACCTGAGCATTAGTTTTCTCAAACCTTTCTCCTTTAAGAGGTTAACTCGTCTCCGCCATTTAGAGATCGACTTCTGGCCCTGGCTGGAAGCCCTGCCTCCCCTGTCACTGCACGGCCTGAACCTCACAACGTTGTTCATCACCAACACCAACCTTTCTGCCCTCCCTGGCGCAGCGTTGCGTAATCTGCCCTACCTCACCCACCTTAACCTGTCATACAGCCGAATCCAGCACATCCACCACGGAGAGCTCGGCCAGCTCCCACACCTGCTGGAGCTTCGCCTTCAAGGGGCTCAGCTGGTGTCTATAGAGCCCTTTGCCTTTTTGGGCCTTAAATCTCTTCAGCTACTAGACGTGTCTCAGAATCGCCTGGACTCTCTCCAGCGGGGGGTGTTCGCCTCACCGGAAACGCTGCAAAGGCTTTGCCTGGGCGGGAACCCATTAGTGTGCGACTGCAGATTACTGTGGCTTCTCAACAGCCACAAGCCGCCCGCTCTGCAGATTTTGGATGCCCAGCCTGAATGCACCGCACCCGAGTACCTCCTTGGGAAACCGCTCCGTGACCTTAAGGAGCCCCTGGTCTCCAGGTACATGACCTGCACCAAACCACGGATCGGACCGAACACAACCCAGCTGCTAATGGCCGACGAGGGTCAGCCTGCCCGCCTGAGCTGCACGGCAGAGGGAGCGCCGCGGCCCTCCGTGGTCTGGATTACACCTCACAGACGCTACATCACAACTAAAAGCAGCGGCAGGGTGGAAGTCCAACCAGACGGCACCCTGGAGATTAAGGCGGCAGAGCTGCATGACAGCGGGGTGTACTTGTGCATCGCCAGTAACCCCGCTGGCAACGCCAGCCTGTCGGCATCTTTAGCTGTGAAAACCCTCGGAACCGGGGACAGATTTCACTATAGCAACAGGAGCTTAAACTACCTGACAGACTCTAACAGCACATGGGGGAATGGAACAGTATTGTACAACATGACTCTCCCTATTGACATAAAGACGATCATTATATCCACAGCTATGGGCTGCCTTTCCTTCTTAGGCGTGGTTGTGTTCTGCTTCCTGCTTCTGTTTGCCTGGAGCCGGGGAAAAGGACGCCACAAGAACAACTTTGATATCGAGTACGTCCCCCGAAAGTCCAACGGGGCCGCTACAGACGTGGCGGAAACAAGCGGCCCGCGGCGGGTTAACATGAAAATGATTTAAAAACTGAGACACAAAACAGAAGCATTAACAAAGTGCACACATATCAGCTGAAGAAAAAAAAAGCAGTTTTTGTTTGTTTTTTTATGACTTAAGTGAATTTGTGACAAAACGAAAGTGGTGTATTACTGTAGTGGGTGACGATATGACGTTGGTCTAGTGCTAAAGTGGACTTGTGAATATAAAAGTGATCTATGAAACGTGTTTATAAGAAACCATGTTCTCATACAGTACGCTGAATATAAAACTATAACCGAACATATCAATATGGGACTGAAATAGTGTTGCACTTGGCGTGTGTTTTCAGTGAAATCATCGACTCTCCGGGACGTCGAGGTGAAGGAGGCAGCGCTGCTGTCATCCCTGCAACACGTCAGGACTAAACTGTCTAATTCCCATTTTAGCTGCAGCGTGAAAGGTGTGTGTTGTGTTCGAGCGTGAATGTGGGCGCTGGGCACGTGTTGCATTTGTGTGTGTTTTTTGTGCATGTGCACGCATTGCCTTTCTTGTGGGTTGGAACAGTTCACGACGGGGTGGGGGGGTCCAAGGCGTTTTGTTTTTTTGTTTTTTTTAAAGCTTTTTGTTTGTGTTTGGTTATTGTAACTGCAGTAAAGCCCCTGTTGATTAAAACAGAGGATTATCTATGTTTGTATGCAAAGTCACAGTTAGTATCTCCTAAAGAAATGCTGCATTTGAAGTGTTGTCCCCGTTTTGATGACTTGAACACTGAATGGGGATTTTTTTTTTTATAAACTGAGGTTTTGTGTCACTTTTCAGCAAAACAAGACGCTTTGTTCCCAACAAACAACGGTGGCCAATAGTGTTATTGCTCTGAAAAGGCTTTCCAACCATAAAAAGAGCATGTAAAAGCCGTTTTATAACATAATAAATCATGGGCAGATTTTCCTGCCAGACAAATCCCTCGATATGATATAAAAGAGTCTGTAGCCAGACACAATGGCAAAGATTTACTGGCTGGCATCCTCTTTGGACGAGACAAAGTTGAGTTTTACAGATTTATGTGTTAAATTCCCCCTCCTTTCTCATTTTTCTTTGATCGAACCACTTAAAGTTAGCACGTCCGGGTTTCTCCCCCAAGGGGGTGACTAAGGTAGCTCCGGTTATCTTGGAGTTTGTGGGGGGTTCTTCTTTCTTGTTTTGTTTTTGTTTGCTTTTTTTTTTGTCGTTTTTAAATGTTTAGACAAAAAAAAAATTTGAAAAAAGAAAACAGTAAAACAATTAAGGGCAACTCTTTGTTATGCAGGGATGTGGGTGTTAAAATTTGTGTGATCCTGTTGTGATAAATTGTTCAAGGTTCTATAGTTGTTTTCATACGTATGACAAATTTATGGGTATATTTTCAAAAGGAAATAAATCTTAATCATACCCCTAACACTGGAGTTTCCACAGCTGCTTCTTTCTTCTCGAAAGTTATTTTTGTTCGTTTTATTTCTTGTTACATGTGTAAATATTGGAGTAAGATACAAAAAAATGAGAGTTGTGTTAAAATTAAACCACTTAGCAAACCCTCCTGTTGGCCTTCACTCAAAATGACTCATTTTTTTAAAAACTGATTTTCTTTGTTTCACCACCTAATAAAGTTAAAAATCATCGTTTGTTGTAATAAATCCACATCATCCTGGCATTTAAAGTGAGCAGAAACACTTCAGGAGTGTTTGTTGTGAAAAAGGGGGGGGGGGGCAGACTCGGGCAGACCCCCTTTATAAATGAATAAAGTCAAACATCATAAAGGATGTTCGTAAAGAATCTGTCGCCTCTCCTCAGCTGCATCAAAGAGCTCGAATCAAAGCGAATCCGAGTCTTTGAGGCTGCTGCAACATGGGTGAGTTTACAGAGCTCCGTAAAGCAGTTTTGACAGAACTGAAATGAAGATTTTTCAAGGGCAAACGTGAGACCTTTGACTTACCAGTCTGTGATTGACGGGCAACTATTTTAAATCACCTGCATATACTGGTCTCGTTGATTAACTGCGGCAGCCATCTTGAATTTGGTTCAATTCAAAGGTTCATCAGTTATAGATGGAGGGGTGGTTCTAGGGGGCGGGGCCACAGGGTGCATTGGCCCCAAATGAAATCTGATTGGCCCCCTGAAAGTGCCCCCGATCTGTCACTCAGTCCCATGTCCAAACACAAGTGGCGCTAGTGAGTTAAATAGAAAGCATGATTACAGAATTTACATTTTTTTAAATTCCTGCAGAAAAAGTCTTTCAAAAGACAAACAGATGGATTTTCCCACATGCTGAGTGTTTGAGAGTATCTAAGTATAGTAAAAGGCAAGCAGGATTTACTGTGCAAGTTTTTTTAAATTTAAATTACATTACAAGTGTTCAAATGTGTGACTGGTTAAATGTATACACCTAACAAAACTATAGGGATATGTGTGAAAGGAGGAACAAATACTTGGCCCCTCTATGAATATTGTGGCCCTTTAATGGCCCCTTACTCAGAAAAATCCTAGCTCTGCCACTGTATATATAAAGTACCACAAAGTGATACTTGAGTAAAAGTACAAGTGTATTTTTTGTACTTATTAAAGTAAAAGTATTGATTTAATATGAGCAGTTAGATTTACATGATTTGTTTGTGTACAAACTAATACAGTATCAGAATTTTATATACAGTGGGGAAAAAAAGTATTTAGTCAGTCACCAACTGTGCAAGTTCTCCCACTTAAAAAGATGAGAGAGGCCTGTAATTGACATCATAGG
>JARVGW010000336.1:13817715-13829646 GCA_031762495.1 Anablepsoides rubrolineatus
AGCCTTCGGTACATCTCCGCTCTATTTCGCATCGCCATTCGTCGTCTAAGTGTTTATATATCCATTTTTAATCCAAACAGTCAGGAGGGTCCATTGTTGAATCGCAAACCAAATGATTCCACATTATAAACTCGCGCTTTTCCGGGAAGAAGCTCACGCCCACTCAGAGGCGGCTCTCTGCATGTGCAAAACAAGCAGGGCCGTGCTCGGGCCGGGGCGGGCCAGGGGGGGCCGCGCAGTGCGTAAACGCCTTATGGGGAGCTCTGCTGCAGACTGAGCTCCAGGCAGGAGCTTTGTACCAGTAAGCTCCGTACGGCTACCACAGGAGATTCAAGGATTTCTCCAACATGCATGAGTCAAAGTAACACTCTGTGTGTTTTTGATTAGGGAGTGACATTATGGTGATATAAAACTCAATGTCATGGACAGGGTGGTCTGACACAGTTAGAGGGTCTGTTTGTGCCTCCTGAAGGTTATGGCTCAGTGTAGCTGGAAAAAGTAGGAATGCTCCCTCTGGGCTGGTGCGAATGATCCGAGTGTTTCAAGGAAGAATGTGTGTGTACTCCTCCTAAACCTGATCCCTCTGGTCAAATAAGTGGAAGAAAATGGATTTCTTCCCTTGAGACACTTTATTTTAGAGAAAATAATCCGTTATCGCCGCTCATAGATGATTATCCCAGTTTAAGTTAAACTTTTTGTAGCTCCCGTCTGATTAAACTCCCATCAGATCTGTCAGATGTTTAATCGTTTGCTAAGAAACAAACATCCACCCCGCTGAGCTGACTCTAGTTGTTGTCTGGATTTGCTATAAACCAGAAGAAGAAATGAACTTTCTTGTGTCAATAAGTTGAGTTTCCACCAGCAAACATAATAATCATTATGTAAAACTGCTCTGATTCCTAAGGGCACACAGATGTGGAGAAATGATTCAAACTACAAGGAGTGTATGAATATTTATGCTTGATAAAATCTCTCTGAATGAAAAGTGATTGCTGTGAGAGAATCTGTCTTCATGTTGTGGCTCAGATAGAAATCAGAGGACTTCAGCTCGTTGTTTGGCCTGATGAAATAAAGAATGGAGCTTTTTGTTTTCCCTCCTATGAGACAAATCACGAGTCGGAAAAGGCCAGAGACTTCCTGCTACACTTTAAAGTGTGACTGAACCACAAAGGCTCTCTAAATTATCATCAAAGAGCAGCATTCCTCTTTTTCGGATGCTGCCTGTGATCTGTAGTGTTTAGCTTAAAGGCAGGATGCTGCAGTAAAGTCAATAATAATCCTTCAAGTCTGCCACTACAGAGGGAATAAAAAGTGATGCACATGGGTTGGACTGAGCGATTTAAACTAATTCTTTTAGATCTCTTGTTAAGATGAATCATTCTCCTCTTTTTGTCTCTTCCTCAGGTTCTCCCGGGCCGGATCACAGCCGAGTGGCCTCTCCGCTCTTTGATAGTGGTTTACATTTAAATGGAAACGGAAACAACACGGTAAGAATCTCCTTTTGATATTTCATGTTGAGAGGATCGTGTTTGATCTGATCAGGTCTTATAAAGTCTTAAAGGTGGTGGAACTATGATGGTCACATGCTAAATCTCCTTTTATCTGTCACAACAGTTGATTATAAAAAACATCAGGAATGAATCTTTGGCCTGGATTTATTAAATGTTAGTAGCTGTACTCCCACTTCACAGTCCTCTCACTTCAAACAGAAAAGGTTTGGAAACGTTTCATCTGCATGTGGACCTGGAGCTGCATCACACAGTGTCAGACAATAACTGGTGAAAGAGCCAGATTCTTCTTTTCATTCAGAAACAACAAAAACCTGCCGTGTCGGAGAGAAAACCATGGAGGTTTATTCCAACGACACATTGGCTCATTTAACACTCAGCCTTTCCAGAGCCAGGACATCTACAGGATCTTTATTTAGAGATATTAAAAAGACAAACTCATCCTTGAAGCACCAGGATTTATCTAACCTGAACTGCTTCATGTGGAAGTTTTTACTCAACAGAACTTGAGAAGTTTCTACATGAGGAACACTGAAGAATAGACAGATTAACTAGGCAGTAAGAAGGGGGGCTCCCAGTTGTCTTTTATTATCCTGCTCTAAATGATGAATGATTTAATGACCAGTTCATGTATTTAAATATTTTACCTGGTAAAATAAAACAAAATAACTGGTTACTTTTAAAATGAGCTCTTCCGTGTCTTTTTTCAGTATCAGCATGAGAATCAGACTAAAAGCAGCCGTTTGCAGCAAAGCCCACTGTTTTCATGAATAATCTCCACTTTTCTTTGAAGGGCAGCAGGAGAGAAATCTGTGTGTGTGTGTATTTAACTGCAGCTGCCTCAGCAGAGCTGACCACTAACTGGACAGAAGCAGGCAGCGCTATCAGCCGCAGGCCGAGCCGCTGCCTCTTTGTGGACCCCGGACTCGTACAAATCCACTTTGACTTTGACAACTTAATAAATGCCAAGTAATCCTTGATGTCCTCTGCATTAAAGCTGGGGCGGCGTTTAGCTGCCTGAAACGTGGCTCCCAGCTCTGATGCTGAACTGCTCCTCAGACTTTATCCCTGCAAACAAGAGAAAATGATTTGGAGTCGGTCCTCCTCTTTGTTTTTGCACTTTTCTATCATGTTGCAAGAGGTGCAGAAAAAATGGGGATTAGATGCTTTCAGGTTGCTGATAACAGCTGTTTTAAAGGGTGAAAAGGTTTAAAAGGAAACTGGTAGAAATTTTGAGCTTGCTTGGATCTCTGAGTGATGATGGCTGTGATTACAGTGTGCAGCTGAGACGATCAGTCAGAGCAGTTTGATTTCAGAAGGTACTGATTTCAGAAAGCATTTCATTTTTACCAGAGCTCTGTGAGACTTTGGTCTACATCCAGTAAACACAGTATTTTCACTTATTGCTGCACCTTTTTGAGAGGAATAATTCAAACCTCTTTAACATGAGTTACATGTTGATCCTTCAGCAGGTCTTCAGGTTCTGCAGAAACCTGTTAATCACTGTCAACTCAGGTGTCAAAGAATCCTCTCAAATCTTCAGCCTTGTTTACACAGAGCTGGTTTTCAGTGAAAATGTAACATTTTTGTTGCGATCCAGCTGATTACCTGCAATCTGAGTTTGACACTGGCACTTTTTGAAACTGGCTAAATCTTTTTCTAAACTAACAATTCTAATTAATTACGGACAGCAGGGTGTGTTTTTATTGTTACACACATGTTGCAGCTTGAAGGAGCAAAACCAAAAACGTTGGTTTATTCACCAGGTTTGGATGTAAATATGATCCTGCAGTCGCTGCTTTAGTGTACGAGTGAGCCTGGCATAAGGGTTGCCAGATAAAAACATGTTTTTTGCCTCTCCTTTTTTGTGCCCATTTTCACCAAACACAACACACACTTTATCTTAACACTCAGCACATGAGACAGTTTGGGTCAAAATACAATCATTTTAAAGGGACAATACAACAGTTTGTTGCAACCCTGTCACATTACTGCAGTAACATTTGTTTTGTTTTGTTTTTTACCCCAAGAAACATTAAAAAAACCAACATTTCCAGTGAGCAGTCTCATGCAAACAGATGTTTCTGTTTTGCACAGGTTTCATCCAGCCAAAGAATAGAAAACTAAAACCTCTGGACAAAGTTCTGTTAGAAGTGTAGTTAAATCCTACAAGATCAACAAAGTTACAAGGATCTCTAATTACCAGACATCTCTTTTGTGCAAAAGTGAATTAACAAAACACAATAAGTGATGTGGCTCAATGAATTTTGAGTTGATTCATCAATAAATGCAATCATTTATTTACACAAACAAAATCACTACAGTACACTGAATGTGAATTTCTTATAAAAAGTTTAAGAACCAACAACAATCCAGATTGTTTATTAATCCAGCACTTAAAATGGAACAGCAAACATCAAGCTCAGGTCTTGAATAAACCAAACATTGGAGGCACTTAGATTGGCAAGGCAGGGTTTAAGAAAAAGAGGAAAAGTAAGACATTAGTTAGTTTCTAACTTATAATCTTTAAAGAATGAGGGGAACCAGAAATGTAGGTTTCTCTCTGTTTGTCAGCCAGACAGCGATGCTCGTAACACTGAGCTTTTTACCTTTTGACGATAAGATCAGTCACCTTTCCAGGTATTTGGGAGGTCTCTGTCAGTAAGTAACTTTGTCAGGATCGCCCACTCAGCTGCTGGACACTCCAGGCCTGTTAAACTTCAGTATCTGCATACATCCATGTCAGCCGTAACGAAGAGGCCAGGCTCACTGGGTCCCAATTCAAAATAAAACTTTCTTCCCACAGAAAGTCAAGACAAAGTTGCTTTGTGAAGCTTTAAGCTCTTGTTTTGGACACACAAGGTGTTGGCCATATTTGGCTGTGAGGTTCCCCGTTGGCAATAAAGGGTAGAACCGACACAGCCCCAAGCTCCGGTTCTCCATTCCATTTTGGACAAAAGTCAGTCCGTCACCTTTTAACTGCCGGGCGGAAACGTTAATTACTAAAGCATAAAGAGAAAAATGTTAGTTCAATAACTGCTGTCACTATCTGGAGCTAACAAAGATTATTACTTCTGCTCAGTTTGTGTAAACAAAACATACAAACCTGTTTAGATCTTCTCTGATAACACTTTAAAAATTGACTGAACGAATTAATTACTTCAAACTCAACATTTTCCTAATGATTCAAATAAAACTCTGGTGTTTCATCAAAGCTTAAACCATAATGATTAGTTTAGTTAAGTAAGATATTTTCCCAGAAAAATCCATAATATAACTGAATCACATTGAGGGAGAAAATGTCGTCTTTTCTCCTGTAACTTGATAAACATTGTCTGATTATCAAAATGCGTAATAACTCTTAAGAGAAAAATAAAATTAAATAAAAAGATTCTGTTTAACTGATTTAAGAAAAAGAGTGTCTTTTTGACGGTTAAGTTGACCTCTTATGGCCCAAATTCAGTTCTAAGTGGAACAGATTTCTGTCTCTTTAAAGGACCCATCAGAGGTTGGAGGTCCAAGACAGTCTTGTTTATTCCACTAGAGGTGATCATACATGTCAACCTCTTCAGATGTTTACCTGTATAAAAAGGCTCAAAAATCCGTAATTTTTGCAAAAAATCTGTACACCTGGCACCGGCCGGGGGTGGGGTGTCTGTCAGCTGTGAACATGACAGCTCCTGCTGCGAAGCAGGAGGGAAGGAGAGCAGAAAAACTTCAAAACTTATTTCTAGCTGCAGAACAGGTTGGAAGATGGCTACTTGATGTTTGTTTTTGTTTTTTTAATCATCCTACAGATTCTGACATGTTACAGTATTTTTCAAAACCTCATTTTCAAATTTATCGAAGACTTGAAAAAATCTGTGAGATTGCTCTATACTTCTGTATACCTGACGTAAAATCCTTATAAGTTACAGCTAATCCGTAAGTTAGTCAGATGCAGCTCCTCACTGTATGGAGGGCATCTTCCAGAGATCAGCTCCACAGTCCTGGCCCAGGTTTTTGTCAGCAGGTGAGGTACCAGGTGAACACTGGTAACAACTGCTCAAAGAAACTCAATAACAAAATAACTGCTTAATGTTGCTCAAGTGAATAAAAATATTAGGACAAGAATAAGGTGTAGAAGGTGGGAACAACTCAAAATAAATGTGAACAACTCTGAAGTGTCACAAATATGACATATCCTATATATTTATTTTTTTCATTAAAGCTGTGAGCCTCTGTGAGCATTTGGCTGTTCAGCTTCTACAGAACTTGAAGACCTGCTGAAGGGGGGGCACGCTCTGCTTTTTACCTGACTGAGACGTTGAGGTTTATATTGTGGTCCAGGTAATAAACGGCTGAGCGATGAAAGGGCAGCTGAGTTTACGGAGAGGATGTCAAAACTTGCTCAGAAAATGAGGGTCAAGACGGAGCAAGAAAGCTGAGTGAAATATGATCCGACAACAAAATAAATTGCTGTTCTTCAAACAAGGACTCTAACATGGCACAAACATTTTCTTTACCTTTTTTAGATATTATAAGATTATTTTAAAATGGTGCACTGATGAATATTGGGCATTAACCTTTTAATTTAACTCTATTTAAAGAGGACATCTCATGCAAAATGCACTTGTTATAGCCGTTAAATGTATGTGAGTCTCATTCAGTTTGATCTATTTTCAGATGTTTTCTGAACTATTACATCAAATTATTATTTTCTGTGCAGCTATATAATGGTAAACCCCTCTATCAAACTAGAATGGGGTGTGAAGTGCCTTGTTTGGATTTAAAGATGAGTTGATCTGAGACACACCTCCAAAAAGGGGCGGGGCTTGTGGAGTTACTATAAGGAGGAATTCAGAGCAAAGCATTGCAGCTTTTTATAGACCCCAGCTGAAGGACAAGGATTTAAATGCATGAAATGTCTCCTTTTTTTAAAGGTAACAGTTAGCTTGTATTTACCTGCACAAGTTTAACAAATGACTTTAAAATGTTTTCTTATGTCATTTTGGAGCTGGACACGTTACAAAGACACTCTGTCATACAGTGAATTATTCTTCAGAGCTTTGTCATCTGGCTTTTTAAATAATTCTCGGCTCATGCCGCCTCAGAAAATGCAGTTATTTATAAAGGAGTGGCTGACTTCAGGAGCAGCTCTGTGGTGTTTTTCAGCTCCACAGAGGCAGGTGCTCCGTCACTGTAATCCACTCTGACAGCCTGATAGTGCTCCGTTTCCTGCCACACCACCCACTTTGTGCAGGCCTCCACTCCAGAGTTAACTAAAACATTGTGTTCTCACTTGACATAATTGGGGCGAGGGATAATCATTTCTTTGGAAGCGTAGTTGTGTGTTTTGTGGCGCTGACACGGGTTTTTATGTAACGCCAGTGGAGCTGGACTCACTTTGCGAAGGTGAGCACTTTTTCCTCCTCACTTCACCCTCAGCTGTCGCCCATCCAGATGATATTTTATCTTTTTTAAACTCTCTGATGCGTTCAACTGTTCAGACCCGACAGACAGCAGGTGATATTTTTGTTATTGTTGTGAGCAGACACACACCTGTGCTGCGGCTGTAATGATAATAGGACTACATCCGATTATTTGGAGCTGTTGGGGGATTTGGAGCTGACAGATAATCTTTTGCTCCAGGAATGATTGGCTGTTTGATGTTCACTCAGCTTCACTCATTTGATCCCTGAGCCTGTAACTCATTAGGTAATGTGTAATGCATCTGTTCTTCATTAAGACGTGCTGCCATTTGCATTTAAATGTGGGAAAACATCCACTTAGAAAAGCTTTTGTCAGCATATTGTGCTTCAGGAGCTCTGAATAGATGTTTTTATTAAGCCCTGAATTGTACCAAGTTGAGGTAGACGTCATGCGATGCTTTTCTTTTGACACGTTCTACATCATACAGTTGGTGCTGGAGGTGTTTGGCAGACGTCTAATCTCTCCATCCCTACATGCAATCTTATAATGGAAAGGCCTTAACTTCTCTCAGCAATTAGACAGATTAAATCACACCTTTTGTGTCCAAACTCGAAGCCCATCAGCTTCCTAACGATCTCCTTGATGAGTTTCGACCTGAACTCAAACATGGACGCTTTTCCAAAATGTCACAAAGGCAGTGGTGGGCACAGTTCTGCCCATCTGCTAACCTGTTATTAGTGGAACTAATATGTTGCTGAGTGGTTTAACGTTTGCATAAACTTAAGACGTAACAAACTAAACTCCCACTAAAATATCAGTTGCTTTATTTGCCACGAAGTCCTATGAAATACATCACCACGTTCTTAATATGCCCAAAAATGTTGACTTTAACGTGCGCCAGCGACTTGTTTGTTAAAGCTGTGCTGTAGGAAGAGCCATATATATCTGTGACTTCATCCCCGAGCTGAGGACAGTTATATCTGTGATTAAAATCTCCCCTTACCTACTGATTCATGGATTCAGTTTACAGCAGACAAAAACAGACTTTTTAACATCATTTTTAAACAAAACCAAAAAAAAAAAAAAGAGTCCACACACACACTTATTGTAAAGTTTTTCCAGCATCCTTTGCAGCTGGGCTGTCATTCAGTCACGGAGCACATTTTGAGTTTGTTGCACCAAAAAAAAAAAAAGTGAACCGAAGACGCATCTTTATTTTAATCTGGGGCATACAAACGTTCTTTGTTGTTTACTAATATATTTCTGTTCATTTAGTTATTACATTAAAATACTGTATTTTTCACTGCCTTTTTTCCTTCTGCTTCAAGTCAGCTGGGTTGTAGCTCCGCCTCCTGGCTTTACTGAAACAATTGTCTCTAATTTCACCTCTAAAAGAGACATGAATGTTTTTATCTGATCTATGAAGGAACATTGTCACATTACACATGGAGGTTTGGTTTGATTTCTGTGTTGAAATATATTGACTGTAAAGACAGGTTTATAGCTCAAGTCACATGATGTTCCCCCTGCTGAGTGACACAATTGCGTAACTTTCTTCTATCCCTCAGTAAAAGTGGTCGTATACTCCTCAGTCAGAACTCTGACATCTTGTGTCTCGGAGCGTGTGATTGGTTAGAACTTTGTTGGTGTTTTTTTGTTTACGAGGAGTAAAGTAGTGCTGAGCTGGACTCCGAGCAGCTCTTCCTTCTGCAGGTTATTTTGTTTAAGTGATTTTTTTATTTTTTTTTTGTCTGAAGCCAGTTGTCAAAAGAGCAGCTGGTTTGACCCTGTTGAACGCGAGCACGCAGCTGATCGTGTCTTTTTCTCCATCACCACCGTTAAATTAAAAAAATGTTTTCACCCAGCACAACACTGATCATTGAATGGGGGAAAAAGTCTCCTGCTGTTGTTGTTGGTTATATATACTTTTATGAACTGTGGGAGGGCAGAGGGAAAAAATGATCATTTATGGCCCGTTTATACTTTGTTAGGAAAAAGATGTCAGAAATGACGCAATCACCGACACACTGAGAGGGAGGGGAGGTCAAAGACTAAACCGGAGAGATTTCTTTTTTGTTGACACATTATGGGCTGGATATATTAAATATTGCAGGTTTAGATAGATTTCACCAATGTTGTTTTAGCTTTTTATTGTTCGCTTCAATAATATCTAAAATGCTACACATTTGAACTGTTTCTGTGTCGACAGCTTTGTTTGAAAGCTCCAGTTTTCCCTTCGATCCTGGAAGCTTTGAGTTTTGTCGACATTCTGACTAATTCCAGTCTGGCTTTTTGTTTTTCTGCTGATAATAGAGATGTTCTTGTAGAAGCTCAACCAAGACAAGCCTACAGCTAGGTGGCAGAGTTGGCATCAGAAGAAATCAAGACAATAAATGTGGTCTGGGTGGGATTTTTGGGGGGGGGACACGTATAATCCGGGCCACATGGCCGGTGATCTGAAGGCTGCACAACAGGAAGCTCATTGCATTGTTTCATGTATTCCACGCAGACGCAGTCACCCCCTTCACCCTCAGCTAACGATCCAAAGTATGAGAAACGCTGGCTGGATGCCGTCTGTCTGCCCCTGCTGATGGCCAGAGTCTCCAGATACAAAACTGGCACAGATAAATTAAGGTAAGGCTAATCCAGCTGGATTTAATCCACCTCTGAGGTTCACTGAGCTGTTAGCTTTCATTTAAACACAAGGATGTTAAAAACATTTATTCAGACATAAATGGCTTGAAAGGTCAGTGACTGCCAGGCTCGCAGGGTCCGATCTTTGAGAACGGTGGTCCAACATGTACGTGCTTTCTGATTGTTGCTCCTGTTTTTATATTGATTCCTCTACTGTAATTACACAGAAGCTTTTTCAATCAGCATTTTCCATAATCACCAAGCTGTGCGACAAAATAACCCTGAGGCATTGTTTGACATCGTTCAACATTTCAATTAGAACTACTCACAGCTCCCCAGTAGCATTTATTTTGCTCAGACTCGTTTTTATAACTATTTTATAAACATTGAAATATCAAAACTTTGCCTCCAATAAGAAGCTTCGAACCTGTGAACCGGATTCAGGCACAGATTTAAAGTGTCTGAAAGCACAAACAGAACACTTCAAATGTGTTTCTGCTCATAACATCACAGAAAACTGCTTTTTAAATCAAAATTGGATTTTTTTTTTTTTTAGTCTGATCACAAATCTTAGGGTGTGACGAGATGCATTTAAATAAAAGACCTGCAGGTACTTAAAACTTAATTAATGAAGTAATTCTGCTCTACACAGTTTGATTTAAATTGGTTATTAAACTTGTTTACTGGACACAGTTGGGTATTATCCAATTTAAAGTTTAAATAAGAGAGATAAGATGCTGGTAAATGAAGGACAAACATGTTTCCAATGAAGCTGCTTTGATTTTCTGAATATTTTTTTATACACAAATAACCGTCGGCTAAAAGCAGTGGCTCAGATTTTATATTACTTTGTAAATGTTTTTAAATCCTGAGTAGCTTTGAATTGCTGATTTATTCTTGTTTGTGGTAGAATTGATGTTTCAGGTGTGCAGATGAAAAAGTGTGAAACTGTAAAAATCAGATTCCAGGTTTTGATGAAGTCAGAAGAAGAAACTGACTTATTTTTCAGTTCAGTTCATTTTGTTTCCATACAGACAAACATTAAAGCCCATTTTCTGTTTGACAGGTTTCTTATTACAGGAGCTGTTCAGTCATGGTTTTTAGAATCAAATTCAACTTTATTGTCATTGCACATGTCACACAAAGCATTTACAACAGGATGTTCTCACTCATCATGTCAGGTACAGATTTTGTCTGAACTTTCTAAAATGTTTACAAACTTTGATCTTACTGACAAATGTCTAAACTCTGTCTGCTGTTCTTTCTGAGCTCTGACTCTTTAAAAACATGAAGTCAATCAGTTTTAGTTTAATAAACTGCACTGTTGACAAATAAACATAGATATTTTGTCACTAGAAGCTTCTGCCATTCAGGACTTTTCGTTTAGTAGTTTTCACAAAACCATGAGTATTTTTAGTTTTACTGGCGGTAATCACCATGACAACCAGTGTCTGACTCACTGGGTTCAGCAGCTTCTGTTTTGTCTCTTTCCATCATGGCTGCTTCAAAAATCCAAAATATTTCAGCAACTTGGTCACGATTAGATCGTTAGTGTTTTGGAGAACTGATTTAAAATGCAAGAATGAGTATTTACTGAAAAACCAAAACCATTGGTGGGCAGCACTAGTTTAAAAATTAGTTCTATTAGCCCTAAAGCACTAACTCAGATATTTACGTCCCCTAATTCTAAAGCACTAATAACCCAGTCAACCCATGACCATTCTTTAACAGACATGAGTCACATATTGTCATGTTGCTCTCTTAAGACTTATCATTGACATTCCTCAGCTGTATTTGTGTTCATATATTGTCACCTTGTAGAAAAGTGACACAAACATGAACAAAATGTGACAGATTTCACTCTCAGCTGTTAACATGAACCCTTTAAAGCCCTACCCTTTAGAAAATGGTCATAGAGGTCATAGGAATCCTGTGTAGCAACTATGATACAAATGGTGATATAGGGTTAATATTGAGCAATAACATTTAAAGAGCTCAATTAGTGCTTCTAAATTTAGCAAGTGTTAATCCACTAATTTTTAAAATTAGCAAAAGCCCTAAAGCACTAATCAGGAACCGTTCCTCTATTAGTGCTTTAGGGGAACTGTGCCCACCACTGACCAAAACTAAAATGTGAACTTATTTTTTAGATTACGTTTTTAGATGAATATTATGTTGTATTTCCAGACAGATATATTAGTTGTCAGAGGTCTATAGTAACTAAATACATTTACTTTGTTACAGTACTTAAGTAATTATTTTAAAGGTTTGTAATTTTACCAAGTATTTTTTTAAATTGGGACTTTTACTTTTACTTAGTTACTTTTAAAACCTAAAAATGATACTTTTACTTCTTTACTTTAAAGTTTAACACTTA
>JARVGW010000336.1:13883306-13895393 GCA_031762495.1 Anablepsoides rubrolineatus
TCATCCGTTTCTAAATCCGATCCAAATTGACCAAGTTATGGATGTTTAAATAGAAAATACACCACACACACACACATTCCACACATGCCAGAATACCTTCTTATGGCTGTTGTGTGAGGACACCAGAAACTCCGATATGACCTATCTAGTTATATATATATATCTATGGCTATGACTGTATGCTCTGTTGATGAACTGCAGAGAACCTGCTGGACAAACTGGGTGGTTAATGATGGGCAACAGGTGAGCTAATTAGAGAGTTTGCAACAAGAGCAACTGTTCTGCTGTTGCACAAATCAAAAAAACTCTTGTTTTTAAAACATATAAGGCTTCATCTTCCCCTTGGCCTGCCCACAGGAATGTTTGGGTGACGCTGTGGGATTTCTGTTTTGTTTTTGTCTTTTTCACATTCATATTAGTTATGTTACCATAAAAGATAACAGCTGGGATGCTGAACTGATCTCCAGCGGCTGAAGCTGGAGAAACACAACATTCTGTGTCCAGAGGCATCGCTTTTATGAAATAATGCTGTATTCATTCCTGCAGTTCAGTCATTGTGTTTGCCTAAAATAACACCAGCCAGCAAAATAAATAAATACAATAAAATCAAATCTGCATCCAGAGAAAGCTGTACGTTTTGTGTTAAGGCTCTAAATTATAGACAGGCACTGCAAATGATGTGTGAATGCTGAGTCAGCATTGGCCTGCGTTGAAAAAGAGATCTGCAATCTCAACGGGACTTGCCTGGTTAAATAAAGATAAATAAATGATTTTATTTGTTGTGTGGTTTCTTGCAGTCTAACCCTATTTTAGACGTTTGTCAAAATGAATAACGTTTTTCAGGAAATGGGTGACATGACTTTAGGTTTTTGTAACTTTTGTACTTTTCAAAATATTTCACTTTATGTACAAATATTTTTTTCTATTGAATTTTGTCTACTTTTAGCTTTAGCTAGCCTTTCACAACTATAGGCTTTTAGTTCTTTTAGCTTTTCAGTAAATTTCCTGAGTCGTTCAGCTCTCAACATTGGTTTTTCCAGTAACTGTAAATGCTCTTGTTTTTGTTTGTTTTAGCTGTTAAATTAGATGAAAGTAGAGCAGATTTATATAAAACTATATAAAATCAATGACCTGATGAGGTTTGTGAGAAAGATGGCGTCTGTGTCCAGGTGGGATTGAACCGACCCTGAGGGGGATGATTGGAACAGCAGCACCAACTCTTCATGCAAACTCGCTGTTGGTGGAGGAAGTAACTGAGAAACTTGTTGTTCTGGACACACATCAGAACATGGACCTGGCTTCCCTGAATCTGCAGAGAGGACGAGACCATGGACTTCCAGGTGAGACCCCCCCACACACCCCACTTAGCAAGGATTTAACCCATCACTACAGTGGGTGGGTAAATATCAATAACTGATGCTTTTATAATCCTCAATTCGTTTCTACCTATTTAGAAAGTTTGTGTCGTTTTTCATACTTATGAGACTTGGAAAATGTTAACTGCAAATTCTATACTTTTAAAATTGCTTTCTGTTTATACCTTTCAGTTTGACATTTAACAAATCAGTCTACCTCCACCTTAAGCTCATAAGAATGAAAGAATCTCTGTTCATGCCTTTTATTTTCAGCTGGCTGGAATGTTGATTATTTTTCTTATATTTCATTCAAAAAGCTGCTGCCTGATTTCTCACTAAGACCGTTAAAGTGGAGCGTGTTACAGCCGTCCTAAAGACACAGCAAAGACCTCTGCATAACCTAAAACAGATTTCTTTAATCCTACTGTGTGCCTACAAATCCTCTCAGGTTTACTCAGACTTTATGAGGCGTTCGGGGCCCTCGGGTCATTTTGGACTCACTCAGTGTTCAGAAACAAGCAAGGTGATGCAATTTTTATTTACTGCATTCCCCCAGTTGGTCAAGATTTCTAAACACCTGAATCAGAAAAAGCATACATTTTAAATAGTTTCAGTTTTCTTCTGCAGTTCATCAGTTTTTTGTTTTTTAATGCAGCCTAATCTTTAGTTTTTGTGTTTTCATGTGTCTGTGAATCTGTGTGAATAATTGATGCTATAAAAATAAAAATAACCTTGTGTAGTTAAAAGGAAACTGATGGTTTTATAGCACTTCTTTACAAGTGTAAAAACTTTGAGTCTGCAGGGAGAACTGATGTGTTTGTGTGAAAAATGTCTTGGCGTGTTGCACTCCAGAAAAACTGCACTCCGCTGATGGAGAGACCAAACGGTTGTTAAGATCCCCATTAGTCTGTCACAGAAGAGACCACTCTTCATGGGGCCCTAAAAATAAAATAAAAACATAATAAAAACAATCAACTTAAGCACAAATCAAAACAAGCAGCTCAAACACTCCAAGATCTTAAAATACAAAAACCAAAAAAGAAAACAATTAAATGACTAACTTGATAAGTTAAACTATGTTTCATTATGAATAATACATTTGTTTTAAATTGATCATAATTATCCAAAGATGGTAATCCTGAGGGGAACAGGTTACAATGAGAAACGGCTCTTTACACAGTGCACCAGTTCTTGGCAGAGGTAAGTAACAAGCATGTCTTGTAAAAAAGAAAATGTGTTAAATGTGGGTTAGTAATTGTGAGAAAAGGTCAAACGGTTTGGGATTACATTAACAGCTACACATTTATGTTCAGGGTAAACCTTGTGTAACTTTTAAATCCATGCTTATAAGAAAATGTATTTTTCTTTCCAGCTTTATCAGCCTGAGCCTCTCTGTGAAGGACAAGTTCACGATGAAACCTGCAAAATATTTCTGCCTTTTCTGAACATTAAAACATTGAAAGATTTCACAGAAGTATCAGGATGGAATAATAACATTTAAACAAAGACACAAAGTTATTTCTATAGTGACTGGATTTCTGGGGTTTAATCAGTGAACTGTTTCACATAATAAAATCACACTGATTCATCACATAAATTCAGCAATTCTTCATCTAAAACTTTATTTTATTGTGGCCTTTATTAAAGGTTATGTTGAGATATAATTTACTCATATTTATAATATAAATATATATAATTTATAATATTATTTGAAAATTACTATAGTTTGAATTTATACTAAAGAAAAAAAGGGGCAGATATAAGATTTTTTCTTCTCTCTGCTAACTTTTATTTCATTTTATTGTATTTTCTTTTTTTATTGTACATATATTTTTCTGTTTTGTTTTATAATCTACTATAAACAAAGTTATACTAACAGGGAGACTTGAATCATTTTATGATAAGCTTATTTATTCTGATCAGATTCATAGTCCTGTAACTTGCGAAACAAAATTATTTGTAAATTGTGCTAAGACAAACTTGTTGCAAAAATGAGTTATAGAGCTGTTCAGGAATGGAATAAATTACCTTAAAACATAAAATATTTAAAAAGCACACTTTCTTTTAAAATAGCACTGACATCTTGTATTAAATCTTGTTTTGTTGTTTTTTCATGTGTGTAATTTTGTAAAGTGTGATGTTTGACTAATTTTGTGTATATTATGTCAGTCATTTGTTGTAAGAATATAGTTTTATCAGTTGGACCCCAGGAAAATTAGTAACCACTTCAGTGGAAACTAATTGGGATGCTAATAAATAAACAAAAATCCAAATCTTGTTTTTGAGGCTACAACAAGTGGAGGGATTTCTGTGGATTGACGCAGATTAAAACCTTGGATGATCTCTCGGAGGCTGTGGGAGATGCAGGACTTGCTGAGAAGATTCTAAACTTGTACAAACATCCAGACAACGTTGACGTTTGGCTCGGAGGACTCATTGAAAACTTCTTGCCCGGATCCAGAGTTGGTCCGTTGTTTGCTTGTCTGATCGGAAAGCAAATGAAATCAATCCGTGATGGTGACAGGTACAAGAGAAGTTTTAATTTGAGTTTAAAGAAATGAAAGGTTAAGTGTTGACATGATCTGATTCTTTATTTTGTAGGTTTTGGTGGGAAGCTGATGGTGTTTTCACGCAGCAGCAGAGGAATGAGCTTCTGAAGGCTTCTCTGTCTCGTGTTATCTGTGACAACAGCGACATTCAAGAAATTCCTCCAGATTCCTTCAGATTTAGGAAGTATCCTGCAGATTTTGTCAACTGTAGTGAGATCCCATCGATGAGTCTGGAAGCTTGGAGAGAGGAGAAAAATCAAGGTGAACCTGGACGACATTTGTCTTAAAAAAACAAAACAGAAAAGAGTTTTAATTTTGTTTTATAAAATATTCAAAAAACTTTTGTTGCTCAATTTCAGACCTCCAGGGGTGTGGCTTGCCAAAACCAATAAAAAATGGAGATTTCATATTTTCCTCCGAATCTGGCAAGCTGACCGCTCTCTACTCCTGTTACCATGGTTTCAAATTAGAGGGGGCTGCTGAGATGGTTTGTGAAGGAAATCAGTGGAGTAATGAAGCACCTCTGTGCTCACGTGAGTGACTGCTCCTGATTTGTTCCATCCCGTCTGTTTGCAGCACCGACGTCGTGGAGCCGTTTAACATTAAGGACAAATTCCACTGCTTCCTGATTAGTGCTGAATCCTCGATGATTGAAGAGCTACGCTCTGAAACAAACTGTATGATGGAGATCAGGAGGATTTGGGTTTTATCAGTGCAGAGCTGCTGTCCTCTCTGAGTGGGACTTTACTGCTATCTGCTGGTCTAATGGAGGACCACCAAAGAGTCAATACTTCAATGCAGTCAGGAAACTATAAAACATGGTGCCCAAATACCAGACTTCAGGTTTTATCTCTTTGAAATTTACATTTGTATGTTTACTTGTTTGTTTGTTTGTGAGGGAATCAAAACAAAGCAGCAGCACTTCTGGGAAAAAAATAACTAAACCACGTTTTTATTCATAAATCTCCTGTGTATAACTGACAAGTTTAACAATGATTAGAAAATACTTTGACTCATTCTTTACAACATCATCCTTTCACGCTGAAAAAATTCAAACCTGCGTCACAAAATGTTTCTTTTATGTTGTTTGCAGAAGTAATGTATTTGTGAAATTTCATCATTTGAAGAATTTGAGAGGAGAAAAGAATGATTTTGGCAATAAATACAAAAAGTGAATTGGTTAACTTCTACCTGCTTTGAGTTTTATTTTTCACTGATTTCCTCTGAGGAACATTGTGGCTGTTTTTAATAAACATGTTCAGGGACAAAAACCTGACTTATCAGGTAAACAGATAACAGACATGATGAAGTCAAATGATCCAAATCTGGCAGAGAAGAAAATACACCTGATAGGATGGTTGGATCACAGCAGCTCATAGTGAAATGATGAAAAGCATAGAATGTTTTTATTTATTTTCCACTAAAACTCATAAAACACTCCTAAATTAAAATGCAGCAAGTCGTAAAGCCACTCTGATCTGGTTACTTGTCTCCAGTAGGTGTCACCTTTAGTCCATTTTATTTCCAGTTTGTCAGAATTAAATGCACAAACTACAAAGAAGCAGAAAGTTGTCCCATTTGTGCTCTCCATTTTAGAAACCTGAAGAAAAAAGGTTTGAACAGAGAAATGTAGAAAAAAATCCAAACAAATAAAACAGCCATGAAAATAATGTTTCTCATTTTATAATGGTACAAACTCACTGAAGTGGTTTTCAAAATAAAAGCATCTCTCAAAAATAAGTTATGTCTGTTTTGCCCTTATTCTACTAGCATAGAAATTTAAAAAATATGAGGAAAAGGTTAAGCTGCTGTAATGACTCAAATAGATCTGTATTTTAATTCTAGGCTGCAGATGTAAATACGTTAAAGTGTGATTAAACTGCTGTACAGCACAAACTACATTCCTGCTCCGCCTTTGTCAGCCCCCAAGCTCATCTTTGTTTCCCAACATTCCACATTATATTTAGAGGAGGAAATGTTTGCGTTTTTTCTCCTTCCATCTTTTGCCTGAAATCTCAAACACGACCTGTTAAACTCGTCTGGTATTGGAAGCCTGATTCAGGGGATTGTTCTGGTTTTTAGCTTCAGTTTAAGAGCTCTCCTGGGGGCACTGTTGATCCTAACACAAGACAAAGACCTTAAGCAGAAATGTTGTAACCTCTTAACGATGCCTGTGTCTATAATTACAGAGATACTGAGACGATTTTTCTGAAGCAGCCTCTGATAATAAGGTCATGTGGATGAGTTTCTGTGTAAACAACACAGTTATGGTCAATACTCCAGAGAAGTTCCAGTCTGTCCCTTTGTGTCGAACTCTTAATTAAGTGAGGTATAATTTAGCATGTCCTTCCAAAATAGTGTTGGTCCATGGTCCTTATTGTTGTTTTTATTACTTTGCTGCTCGTCAGTTTCTTGGTTTTCCCGTTTCTATAAAAATGGATGTGTGACTAACCTCCAAATTGGTTTTTATTACTGTAAGCGTGTGACTGGCTACAAATTATCTCAAGCAAGTGAATCCCGTGATGCATATCATCATCATTAGAGTAATTATTTTATTATTTAGGTGGGCTTTAAAGGTGTGCAGTAGTTAGAGATGTTTCCTCTTGACAAGAAGGTTTTATTTTGTCTTTTATTCTTTCTGTGTGAAGTTAATGTTTTCTCCATGCACGTGAGTTTTCTATGGGAATTCCAGTATCTTCACACAGACCAAAATCATGCATGTTAGGCTCTTTAACCCTAAACTGCCTTTATGTGTGACAGACCATGTGAAAGCTTGTCTCTGTGGCCCTGCGATGGACTGTCAGGTTTTTGACCCTGACTGGAGGTGTTCCTCACCTCTCACACAGTGACTGCTGGAGACTGGACCGCACGTGACTCGGACAGATAGGTGTGGTTAAAATAAATTCACCTTCAGTTCGCATCAACCTGCTGACTTTGAGGTTGCTGTTTACATATCAAAGTCTTCTGTCAATCAGGTTGACATTTATTTTTTTAATTATGTTTTTCTAAGAATCATGTTTAATTGAACAATGCAGCAGATCCAGAAATGAGTCATCACTGATGACCAAGCTCAGCAATCTGCTGCCATTTGTTTATTTATACAGTTGTGTTGATTTAGAGGTCGGGTTTTTGAAAAGTTAAAGTGATCCTTTAGTTTATTTCATTTATCTCACATCATGGGATCGGTTAATGTTTGGTATACTTTTGTTCTATTTAATAAATTAACTTTAATCTAAATGTTGCCAAAAAAACTAACTTATTCTTCTCTTCCATCAGACAACTAGATATTTCTTTTAAACTGCCTTTTTTAGACAAGCTTGTAGGGAGAATTTATCAAACAACTAAACTAAAAGGCACAAAAGTATACTAATGATTGTTTATCAGTTTCACAAAAAGAGTTAAAAATAGTTCCTCCCATCAAAGTTAATTGATTAAATTCTTTTTTTGATATAACCAAATGACTAATGCATGCCACCTCACTCCAAACACACGGGACAAAAGTTCCAAGTACACAATTACATACCGATCTGCCCTGATACATAACTTAGAAACTACTCATGCAACTCAGTGACGACTTAGAAAAATATTTTGGCATCTTACTTAACTAGAAAGGTTATTATAGCAACACGTTTCTAAAGTCTGAAAAAGTGAGGCTGACACAAAAATGAATGTCTTTGATTCACAAGAGTAAAAATGGGTCATGTGTTTAAATAATTCCATGATCTAAAGTTAGTTATTCCACTTTGTCCAGCTTAACTTTAATTACACTTAAGTTTCATTTCTTTTGTTTGCTGCTTCCCATCAAGCTTTTATTCTTGACTGATCTGGAATCCACTTGGGTTAACTCCTTCTTTTCTACGCAGGAGTTCAAAGTTTGCACTTGAAAGTCAACCACAGCTGTTAACTTACTCTCAGCTCTTGCTTCTTTTAATGAGTGAAATATGATAAACAGATGGACTTTTGTGTGCCCAAATTAAGATTTTTGTTTTCAAAACATAACTAATTTTGACAATATTCAGAGAACAGGATCAGATAGATTGTAAAACAGTTTTTTATGTAGCCTAAGTAGCTTCAGATCTCAGTATAATTTACCTGATTAAATACTGGTTATTAATAATAACTGGAGATGAAGCAGTTATTTTATTGATTGCTTAAACTCTGCTTTTTAATGCTGGATTTTATGAGCTTAAATATAAATTTGGATTGAGAGAATTTCATCCTTGCATGGGAACATGCATTGATGACAAATAAATTATTATTTGCAACATAATGGCACAGCGAGTTGCCACATCGTCACAGCGCTCTCTAGTATTATTTGTGTTTTTCCTTGTTTGATCTGCTTTATGTATTTCATACCCACTTACCTACACCAGAGAACAGCTGCTGAACATTAGACAGAAGTTTTTCGCCAGTCTTCGATAGCACGGAAGGTTTTCTGGAGTATGTAGTCGAAAGAGCGGCAGCTTTGTGGAGAGTGCACAATGTGGATGCGGCAGAATACGTTTCTATATAAACGAAGGCTGATGCTCAGACGTCTCAGTGCTGAACAAACACTGCAGCTCCAACTTAGAGACTGTTTATTAACTGTAAACCTTTTTATTCAACGAGGGCGTTTTCCTCATTGATTCTGGTCAGTGTTTTTATTCCACTTCAAGCCTGTGTGAGCGATGCACTGCAAAACCTGACTGAATACCCAGATTCACTCTTCATCATACTTGGTGACTTTAACGGAGCTAAACTCAGCCACGAGCTTCCAAAATATAAACATGTTAATTGTCCCACCAGGGATAACAAGACACTGGATCACTGCTACACTGTCCTGAAATATCCCTAAAGCTCTGTTCCTCATGCAGCCCTGGGTCACTCGGACCACTGTCTGGTTCATCTTATTCCAACCTGCAGGCAGAAACTGAAAACTGTAAAGCCTGTAGTGAGAACAGTGAAAAAGTGGACCAAAGCAAGACCTACAGGACTGCTTTAACTGCACTGACTGGAGTGTTTTTGAAGCTGTTACAGACAACCTGGATGATATGACTGACACTGTCACATCCTACATTAGTTGAAGATCTGTGTGTTCCAACAAAAACCTTCCGCTCATTCAGTAATAACAAGCCATGGTTCACAAACAAGCTCGGTCAGCTTCATCAGGCTAAAGTAAAGAGCTCTGTACAAAAAGACCAGGAACAGATTGATCAGGGAGATCAGAGTGGCTAAAAAATGCTATTCTGAAAAGCTGAAAAGTCAGCTCTCAGCCAACGACCCTGGTTCAGTGTGGAGAGGCCTTCAGCACATCACAAACTACAGAAAACCATCCCCCGCTGCCGAGGCTAACAAAGCCCTTGCTGATGACCTGAACAGCTTTTATTGTAGGTTTGAGAAGAACACATTCACACCTCTCTCCCTCCCCCCTCCCCCCACCACTCAAGCTGTACTCAAGATATGCGAAGCTGATGTGAGCCGATTGTTTCAGAAACAAAAGACCCCTAAAAGCACCAGGACCATGATGGTGTCTCACCTTCCTGCCTTAAGACCTGTGCTGAACAACTGGCTCCAATCTTCACAAATACAGGACAGGAACAGACTGCAGCCAACAGTGAGGACAGCTGAGAAAACCATCGAGGCTTCACTGCCCTCCATCCAGGACTTGTATCACACAAGAACCAGGAAACAGGCTGAAAACATCATCACAGACTCCCACACCTGGGTCACAACCTGGTCCAACTCCTCCCGTCTGGCAGACGCTACAGAACTCTGTCCACTAAGACTGTCAGACACAAGAACAGTTTCTACCTCCAGACCATCACCATCATCATCAGCTGATCATCAGACATCCATCAGCTAGATCATATACTCTATACTTTATTGTGAATAAGACTGTAAAGCACATTGCAAAGATATATCCTGGTATGATTTAGTATAATGTGTATCTTTCTGTATATTGTGCTATGTTTAAATTATATGTAAAGTATGTGTATAGTGTTATTACTAGAGAGACACGAACAGCCGGAAACAAATTCCTTGTGTTTGTCAACATACTTTGTCAATAAACCAGATTCTGATTCTGATAAAACAAAAATATGTTTTCATGCAAGCCTGTTGTGTAAAAACCTTAAATGTTCTTTTTTTTCCAACATAAAGTGATGTTAAAAAAAAAATTTAAAAAACTGTTTTAAAACCTCACTAAACAGTAAAAACATAAAAACATCAGCCTCATAATAAAGGGTCAGTAAAAGGTCATGAAATCTGTTTAACTTTTTAACTGCAGATTTACAACAAAATCTACTTTCATACTTTTCATTCATTCTAATACATTTTTTGTTTCCTTTTACTAAGTTATTGTCAAAAAATACATTGTAAATTAAAAATACATGATAGGAAAGCTCCATACTACCAAGATTAAACTAATAAAAAAGACATTTGTCAGAGAACAGTCAGCTGTTTGCTGTATATTTTTATACATCTTTATTCTGATAATTACTAATAGTTTAAATGAAAATGTTCCCAAGAAATAGTTACGATACCAATACATCTTTCAGCATTACATGGCTGTTTACCCAAAAGTGGGCTAACTTGTTTTGCTGATTTATGTAGCCAAAGACGTCTCTTATCAACATACAAAATGTGAAGAATTTGTAGTGTCTGGAAATAAAAACAACTTTAGAAATTCAAGAAGTAAAAGTGTAAGTTTAAAATGTAGTAGAGCAAGTTTTAAGAAACATGAACTGTACAAAAGAGGGAAGATCCTGCTTACCTTTTGACCTGCATCTAAACATTTCAGGCATCCCTAATTGTATTCATGGGCAGAAATCCCTGGGTGGTCTGTGGGCTCTGCAACCACAGTATTGTTTGGGACACAAAAAATGGAAACTGAAATTATTAAAGGAAACTATTTCAAGCAATAGACATTAAAACAGAAGGCATATTCACTATATTTTGTTGTAACAGGATTGACTCAAATTCTACAGCATTAAAGATCATTTTATAGATTATTAAAAATAAAACCGTTTATTCCAACATCCAGTAAGAACAATATTTTAACACTGAGTCTTCATTTAAATTTATTGAATTTTTTTTAAAGGTTTTAATCACTTAAATGCTCCAATGTTCAAACAAATCAGTTATTCTGTTCTTCCAGATTCATCATGCAGCAAATCTGAGCCACAAAGCAGAGTTCAACTTATTTATTGTCTGAGACACGTGAAGGTCACTCTGCATGTTTCTGCTGGAATGATGAGGAAAACAGGTTGAACAACCTAACAGCTGAGAGGCGAGCGCACGCACAGAGAGAACACCAGCTAATAAAAACAATGCAATAATTACCCTTTACTGTTTAACACAATGCATTTCTCATTTCTGTTTTCTTGTCATTTATTTATAGATCTTAGAAAAATAGATAAAAAGTGAGGAGATTAAATTTTTTATATATGTTTCTCTACGTTTTTTAGAAAAATATTTCTGCCTTTGTTTGCTGGTGTTTGTTATTTACAGACCAATAAACAGCTATTTTCTCATGCATTCTTTCACACAAACACTAAGGTAGCATTTAATAGTTGAACTTCATTTACAACCCGAGTAAAAATGTCTCCACATTTTCTTTACAGCCACTTTTTTTTAAAAAAACATGTTGATAAATAGTTTTCCAGACTTCCTAAAGTTTATTTAAATAATTTCTTTTTAACTTTGGCTGCTTTGTCCCTCTGTTTTAGTTCAGTTATTGTACATGCGTATTTGTAAACTAGATTAGAGGAGGAAAAAATAGGTGTCAGGTCTAAAATTACTCTCATAATCAGGCAAACCTTTTCTGAAAGTTGTTTTTAAGACCTGACATGAGTCCAGAATGATTCATCATCCTTCAATTGATCCAGCTGATCATCAATACATCAAGTTTTCTGCTAATAGCTTCTTGAGAATTGGGATTGAACCATTAACTTATGTAGGTTAAACTTTTTTTAACCAATGCATTGGATGTGTGTCTCATAATCTTTAGTTTAGTGTTGTGAATGTGAAATTTAGTGGTTTATTAGTGTTTTTGTATAATTACTGTGCTTAATAAACAATACATCTGCATTAAGGGTTATTGATTTTTTTCCCTATTTTGTCCCCAAAGTATGGGGTGCCAAGTGTAAAATAAAATGCTCGCAAAAAAACGGTTCACTTTCTTCATATTTAGTGCAATTTCCTCA
>JARVGW010000336.1:13924136-13935660 GCA_031762495.1 Anablepsoides rubrolineatus
TCTCTTGATGTATATTTGACAAGTTTCATAATCTAAAAATGTCTTTTCTTCTTTTTCTTTTCTCTCTTCTCTTTATCTTTCACTCTTTTTTTTCTTTTTCTTAAAAAAAAAAAAAAAAATTCACTGGTGATGAAGATGCTAATATTTCTAATATTTAGTTCTTTTTTTCTACTGAAGTGAATTAAAAAAAAAAAAAAAAAACAGTTTATGGCTGAAGTGTTTTTAACACAAAAATATGTAGGTTGTCTTCAGATGGAGGCTGTCCTTGCAAAAAAAGATCTGTGATCTCAATATTGCCTCGTTAAATAATGATTGAATAACTTAACTATAAAAGCAATGTGAGGACAAACCAGCTAACTGAAGGTGCAACCAATCATCATCTGAATAAAGCAAACATACAGGCTTCTACAAGAGTGTGACCCCAACAGCACTCAAAATGTAGACCAAAACACCTCCTGAGAGCCCAAAATACTTTTCTGTTGGCGTATCATTATCAGCATCTACTGACAGAAGTAAAAAGAGAAAAGCTGGCAAGATAGGAACTGAAAGAGTTTCAGCTGTCAGAAGTGCTTACAAAGTTTCTTTTATTCTAAAATGAAAGAAACAGAGTCCTGACCAAGCATGTTGCCCACAGTTTAAGAAAGTAATTTTTTTGTCTCCGTTTTCAAACCTTAATGAATAAAATAGGTGAAGATGTAAAGCTGCTCAAAGTGCTAAAGAAATGAGGCATTTGGGGCTGTATTTTTTTGTACATTTTTTTACTTGTTTGGTTTGGTGTTTTGCAAAGTTTTGTGACAAGAAGCTGGTGGAACCGGACTACAGGACATGAACACAAATACTCAACTAATCCATCTCAACTGATGTTAGCTGAAAAAAAAAAATACACTTAATTTTAACAAAATCTTCTAACAGAAAGAATCATTTATAAATTATAACCATATACAAAATGTGGTTATCTATTCACAGAATCCAAGTTTTATAAGGAGACCTAACTCCAGCTACCTGTCAGAAGTTTGTCTAAGTTTGGATTTTTTTCTTGTTTTGTTTTGGGTTTGTTGTTAATTTGTTCAATTTTAGGTACATGTAATCTCTTGTACAGTTACTATCCGAAAATCAAACTATTTTAGCCAAATAGCAGACATTCCTGTGAGACAAGTTCAGACCTCCAGTGCATTATGAAACTTACACACAAATAATGCTGCCATGTAAAAGGAAAGGAGAGGTGACTCAGTACATTCATTCATGTTCTATCCTGCCTGTTTTCAGTTTTGGTTTATTTATGATCACATAAATTCAACATAAGCTATATTTGACTTAACTGACAGCTCATTTTAGCCACAAATGCTGTATGTAAACATTTCAATACCAACAAATCTTGTATTCTAACAGACTAAAACTAATTCCTCTACATCATGGGATGAGATGTAACAAATTGCCATATATCTGAGTCATGAAAAATAGAATCATTCTCACAATTTATAAATTTAAACAAACATATCGTGGTGACAAAACACCAGCATTGGACTGAGTACTGAAAAACCAAAATGTGTAGAGGTAGACCAGGTGTTTTCTAAGTTTTGCTTGAATCTCAGATCTATTCTGGAATACAAATACCTGCAAACTGAAAGTAGCCATCATCAATCTTATCCCAAATCTTCAGGTTTCCCTTCCTGATTTGACTTTAATGAGAAACATCTTATTAACGCATTTCATTTGGTAACCTGTGTTAACGTTTCTAAAACGCAGCATCTACCCCTCGGTGAACGACTTTTCTATCTTGTAATAACACAATTATTAGGAAAACAAATACACTGACGTTAGCAACAAGGCTAGTAGCTATTAAGCTAACCACCGAAGGCCGCATCTTATAACTTCTCTTTCTTTACGTGATGACTACAAATCCATTCGTGCGCGTAATTTACCTTAATATCTCCAACACATTGACTCGTTTCATGTTTGCTCCAGATTATTTGGGAGTAGCTGCCCTTTTTGCCGTTGTGAAGACGAACACAGCTAGCATCCTATGCTCAATATTTACATGACAGAGAGCCAGTTAGCTTCTCTTCCTGAGCTGTCAAAAAGCAGTCGCCGTATTACCCAATAGGAAACAGCGCGTGTCAGGAACTGACCAATTGCAGTAAAGCATATTTAAACCACGCCTACCGCGGACAGGATTTTAATTTTAACAATCAGCAAGAGCGTCTGTTCAGCATTACATAATGTAGAAAGTTGGGCTTTAGAACGGGGATTCAGATTTTCTTACTTTTACAAATAGGAAATTAAATTTCAATGTGAATCTTAAATTGTATGGGGATGATATAGAAAGAACAGATCAAATTAAATATTTGGGTATCTGGTTTGATAACAAGCTTACATGGAAAATACACTAAATAGTTGAAAAATGTAAAATAATTTTAAATATAATGAGATGTTTGAGAGGCAAAGAATGGGGTGCAAATAGGAAAGCTTTAAAGACCGTTTATATTGGATTATTTGGATCAGTATTTGATTATGGATGTATTTTATACAATTCAGCTTAAAATACTATATTAAAAAATAGACAGAGTACAATATCAGCCATTAAGGCTTTGCTGTGGAGCTATGAAAACTACTCCAGTCTCCGCTCTACAGGTTGAGATGGGTGAAATGCCGCTAGAACTTAGGGGAGTGTACAACTAGCCATAATCTACTGGGCCAACATTAAAGGACATAATGAAAATCATCCTCCACATATTATCCTTCAACCTTGTCAAGAAAATGAAAAGAAACAAATGAATAGTTTTGGATGGATAATTAGGAATAAAGTAATAAATATAGGAATAGATAAATTTCAAATTAGTTATAGAAGCCTGAAATTAGTTGGATTAGGCTAGAAAAAGGGTATTTAAAAATACAAACAAAAGTAAAAATAAAAGCACTTTCTTTTCAGGTATAACAGTGAAGTAATAAAATGAGTTTTGATGTTCTCTGATCAGTATGAAATGCTCAGGTGTTAATCTTTGTAATTATATTAAATGTTCATGTGTTCATATTATATGGTTCATGTGTTAACCTCTGTAATCACATTATAATTTAAACTAAGATGCTTGTAACCATGTAAAGAATTGTTTTTCACTGTGAATGTCTGAGATGAGGGGAGACATCGCTCCACTGTTTCAAGGCCAGAAAGATAAGGATGTTTGAGGAGGAAGGAGTGAAACCAGTTCTAAAGGAGTGAAACTAATTATGGAGTTGTTTTTCATTTGCTTGCACTGTTGATGCTAAGAAACTGAAAGATGATGTAATGCGCCTGGCAGCAGGATCTGGCCCGTCCTGCTTACATGCGATCAATGTTTTGGTAACTGAATAAAAAGAGGTGAGTCTGAACTCCTGTCAGAGTCAGCTGTGGGTCGCGTACAGACGCCCAGCCTGTTTAATTCAACTCTGCCTTGGGTTGTCGGCTCTCCAACCTCGTGTCATTTTACTATGTTTCAACACTTTTCTTTTTTCTATGCTCCCTCATATTTCTAAAAGTGTGTAATAAAAAACATGGCGTATTTTCTTTCACTTTTCATTCATAAAGCACTTTAAAACCATCAAGTTCTTTACATTTAAAATCAAACAATTAAATTTTAACATACATTTGTTAAACAAATACACACATTACATTAATAATAATAATAAAACCTACTGAAACAATGGCACCAGTAGAGCTGGAATGGGTCAATGAGTAAATGGCTGAAAGTGTCATAAAAACAAACTGTTGAATATTGTTCCAGATGAGTGGGAATTAGCTGCCTTGTTGCCTAAGGATGGAGGATGCTGCACTTTCATTGCTATATTTTTCCCAATTCAGGATGGGTGAAGCAGCACAAACATGTATCCGCTCTGTCTGCACGAAAAACTGTATTTTATGCATTTCATTTGTGTTTTGTAACTTCACTTTTAAACTTTTGCATTTTTTTTTTGTCCTGTGTTGCCTGAGAAACCACCGAAAACATTTCAAACATCAGAAAGCAGAGCTGGCTTTTTTTTTGACCTTGCATGTACCAAATCTCTGGGGGACATCTTAATGTACATGAAGTGGGTTGTTTAGGTTCCATGAAGCTTCCTCAGTAAACACACAGTTCAGATAGGTGAACATCTTCCTATAAAACTAAAAAAAAATAAAAATAAAATAACATGCCAATCAAACCTCTCTCCGAAGACAAATCTGTTTGGGTTGTGGCCTTAGAAGAATTTGCCTCCATGTCTTGTGAATTATCTTTTCAACTGTATTCCTGAAGGACATCTTTGGTGCAGTCCTTGAAGATATTCTATAAGTAATTAAAAGCTTCTTCACTTGCTTCTTTCTCATCCTGTTTTAAATATGCATCACTTCAAGGCCCTCCAGAGGACGCGTAATTATATTCCTGCTTGAGGCAATTACAGATGGACAAAGATCTTCCAGCTTTTTTTTATACACAGCACTTTAGGGAAGGCAGATTTATAGATTATCTGAATATTTTCCATATATATCTATATTATAGGAGACTAAGAGGAGATTGTGACGACCTGCCTAACAGGAGAAAATACTGACCTACAGAGGACTTTCACTTTACCAATAAATTGATCCAATGTGAGGTCAGAATGTAGGTTCTAGTGATGCTTTCATTTAATTATCATAATCGTTGGATTTGCCTGAAGAAAAGGGACAAAATACCTTAAATAAGTGAAGTTAAGTAAACTAATTTTCATCAATCCCTTCTTTGATTAACAGCCAAAATGAGGCTTTCAGGCTCAAAAAGATCTTTAAGCTTTTTGTTACAAACTCATCACAAAGACAGTTTGTTCCCTTTTTTTGTTTAATCCATAAATATAAAAGATACAAAAGAAAACTCAGTTTGATGGATTTTGGCACAAACAAGATGATTCTGTATCAAGTCTTTGATCTTCTTTCCGTTTCTTAAAAGACTTCCAGATACTTTTCATCTTCAGGAGACAACTGTTTTTACTCTGACTTTTTTTTAGTCTTGTTTGGTTTTCACAATTTATTTTATTTTTTTAAACTGCACATGCTGTCATGGTTAAATGATCTAGGCTAAAAAAAAGGGTGAAAATAAAGTTTGATTTGAAAAACAGAACTATTGATCAAGACTAATTTTAAAGTATTGGGTTTCACACACATTAAAAACGTTTTCTAAAATTCGGCACATTTTCTGAGCCAAACGTGACAAAACTTACATGATCTATTTATATGGGAAAGTATTTTGAAATGAATACGTAGTTCAGCATATTTTGAAGTAATGCATATTGTCTGCCACCTTTCATGCCAGAGTTAAAATAATCTATTGAAATTTTTTTTTTTCCCCCCACATTTGAGCTTGATTTTATATCTGAAGCAGAGCAAAAAGTGTGGATTTGTGAGGACAGCATTTATTATTTATAAGCTTGTCTTACAATGTTTCACATAATAGAGTCATGAAACAAAGACAGTAAATAATCAGTAATAAATTCAATTTTAGCTCAAATAAAAAAAACACTTGTAACACGGCTCAACATCACTTAAATTCAAATTACAATTTATTTCAGTTTACAGTAAGGCGCTGTAATCCTTCATTAATAATTGGCTGCAGCAGGATTTTTTTTAAGCAAATATACTTAACTGAGCTTAAATCTATAGATTCTATCTGTAAGGGTTGTAATTGTATTTCATAAACCTTTGAAATCTCAATATTTGAGTTTACCCATGTTTTTGTACCGTGAAAAATCCTTCTACATAGTGTGTAACACAATACACAAAATGTAGACATTATTAAATCATCTTTCAATAAATATAATCTTAAATTAAACTCCAAACGTCTCTGTGGGCACTTCAGCCAATTCTTACATCATAAATGAATCCAGACTCACGATTAACAGAGAGAGCATGAATAATTCATCCAGTTCAGACGAAGTTCTCTGAAAACACAGCGCTCACGTTACACTCGTTGTTGATGAAGGAGACATTTCACATTATACGGCTCATAACAGCAGTTACAATCACTCAGGGTTTACGCCTCGTCTCCAACACAACACAGAAAGACAATAAATACTCTGGTTCTTCAATCAGCATGCAGGGTTTTTGTGTAACAGTAAAACAAAGTAGAAAAATAAAACAAAATGTCCACAACTTAAAGAGACAGTCCGGTCATTTCACAGCGGATAATTATTAATAACAACTCGACAACCTTTAAAAAAATGACCAGACTGTCCTTTGGCTTTGCTGCGGGAGTGAGGTCAGAAGCTCACGAGCACATCTCGCTCCTGAACGCTGGTGTAGAACGACTTCCCAAACACGAAGGAGTGAAGCCCCGCCCTCAGCTTCTCGGCAAACGCCATAACGATGTTCAGGTCTCCCTCCTTCGTCAGATCCAGGTCCGTCTTCAAGTTACGCAACGATCGGAACGGCTTCTTCCCTTTTTGCCTGTGAAAAACGAGACGTTTGTGCAACTGTTAGCAAACGTAAACAAGTCCAGGTCAGACATTAGCATTTAGTCAGGCTGCGGCTGAGCGTGTGGATGTCACCCCGCGCTGAATTATGTATGTTGCTACAGGATCGCAAGGGAGCATAAAGAATCCTGTCAAAGCATCTGTAAAGTAGTGTGACCTTAGACCTCGAGCCGATGGCTGAATCATAAACAAGGCTGCTTTTTTTACGCTTTCACACAAGAATAATGGTTTGTCTTGTGGTGTCAGCTCTGCTCCGCGCAGGAATTTATTTACAAAATGCAAAAGCGCTGGTTTGGAATCATCTTTAAGCATGTTGGCACAGGAGGAGAAAGAAACAAGTAAACAGCAGTGACTTGTGACGACGTGCGCAGAGCACAGAAGGAGATGAGTCAGGTCCAGATGGAGGAGTGAGCAGGTCACTACAGGAGGACCGGAGCCAAATAAAGAACTCTACAAAAACTCAAAGCCAAGGTGCCGTTACTGTAGGCCTGATGGGACCAAAGCAGGATTACAATGCAAACTAGAGCATTTAAATGCAGTGAGAGTTATTGATACTCAAGGATTTTTGCAGAAAAACACAAGATTTTGTTGTAAAATAGAAAATATATAAAATATTATGGAATAATCAGAAGAGTGATGTTAAAAATGCCGGATGTGTATGTTTACACAACCTATATTGTTTTTCTGGTGACTTTTATCACTGGATCTAACTGAACTACTCTAACTATATTGTCTTCTCTGATTACTCTATTGAACTGGTGAACACATTTTATATATTGTATTATATTTTTTCTTTTATCCTTTGTATTTTCTTTATTTGTTATATTTTATATTTATTGCATCTTTACACCGAAGCAAATCCCTAATCTGTGAATCCTGTTCATTAACAATGGCAATAAAACGGATTCTGATGAATGATAAAAGCTGGTTTGTTGAAGAAAGATGAAGAGTTATTCGAAAATAATTTGATGTTTTTGTTTTGTTTTATTTGGAAATTATTAATGTTTGAATTTATTTTTTGGAAAAAAGCAGATATAAGATTTTATTTGTGATTTGTATTTTATTGTTGTGTATACTGAATTAATTTTGTTTTTAAAGAAATGAAGTAAAATAGCCAAAAAAGTTGAAATTAGCAGAAAAGTAGCTAAAAGTAGCTGAATCTAGCATAAAGAGCATGTTTGCAGCAAGCCGGAATTATCACAAAAAAGATGAATTTAGCTGAAAAACAATAAAATTTGCCAAAAAAATAGCTTAAATAGCTAAAAACAACTAAAAGAAACAAAATATCTAATGAGAACAGAAAAATAGTTGAAAATCAGAAAAAAAACTAAAATTAGCAAAAAATGAAGCTGAAGGAACTTAAATTCGTGTTTACAAAAAGGCAGAACCAGAACAAAAAGTGCTGTAAAAGTTTGTAAACACTTTGAATGGTTTTATGGATGTTCAATGGGAAAAACAAAAAGTCTGAAATGGCTAAATAACTAACGAAGTATAAAGTGTCATAGCTGGAATGTCCTGAACAATTGGAACTTTTTGATGTATAAATTGCTGAAAAAGAACAAAAACTGCGAGATTTGTGTAAAAAAAAAATAGTTGCGAAAAAAAAAGTAATTTTATGTACAATAGGAAGAAAACGGAGGGGAGATGTTTGAGCGTAACACTCCGGCACTCATCTCGAACACGTGCTGCTTAAATTAAAGGCCCATTCGTGGCGTGAGGGCAGATGCCTTCAGGTCACCTTGCAGCCTGGAATGGTTTCTGCGCCCGGGGGAGGCCAGAAAAATGAGAATATCTTGTCAGTGATCAAACGATGATTGTAAAATCTCCATTTAGTATTTTGATGATGATAATCTGCCCCGGTGCCTCTCAGAAGCTGAGCTCTTCTAAAGCGTCGAGCGTCGTTTTGTTCCTCGTCGTTTTAGCGCAACAAAAAGGAAGTTTCTGTCAGCCTGAGAGGCTGCAGAGATTTCATCAAACAACTTGTCCCCCCTCCTCTGAGCTCACATCAAATACAAATTAGGGGTGAAATTGCTTTCCATCTTTATCAATTATTAATCGTTCTGATGCGCAGATCTGATGCAGTGTGTGCGTCATCCTCCTGTATTTTTCACTGCTTTACTATTCATTTCAACAAGGTTCAGCTTCTGTTTTTAAATCCTACTATTGTTTGAAATAAAGTTCAAAATCTAGGTGGAAAAAACACTAAATAATGTTGAACAGAAATCAATAAAATATCTTTTCTAACACATTTTTTTCTATAAATTCAGGTTTTATCTGATCTGATTGTGTGTGGTATTTTAAAGCCACATAAAGCAGCTGGTAAGCAAATCCTAAAAACAGATAATTGGCAACTTTATGCATATAATCTCCACAGCAGACAGAACCAGTCATACAAAGGGTATAACAATTAGAAATATGATTTTCCATAAACTATTTAAAATGGGGATTTACATTGAACCACTAAATGGAAAAAATGAGGCAATTTCTAAAATTTATTCTCATACTGTAAAGTCCTGCTACCCTCTAAAATAATTCTTCAGATTTCTCCATCTTAGATTCATGAAAGATGAATCTTTTGATCAGATCAGATTTTTTTTGCTGCTCAGCAGAGCAGAACCTCTGAAAGAAAGCTGACCGACCCACTCCCATCACCCTCCGTTCCAACTGGTGAGTTTTTTGATGTTCTGCTCTTCGACCCGGTTTAATCATCTGCTCACATCTGCAGCCGACTGAACCTGAGTTCTTTATTTTTCTGTGCATCTCAATCCAACGAGACAAGAAGGAAATACTGTCCTTTCCTCGTGCGGCATTTAAAAGTTGGTTATTTGTCCCTCAGAGCTTGCTGTACTCTCAACACGCAGAGGAAACTCCTGATAGCAAAACTAAACAATTTTAACTAAATAAAAAAAAAACATTCTTGTCATTTTAATATGACAATCAAAGCAATAATATTACAGCTCTGGTGTTTAAGTTGTACATTATGGTCACTTGTTGATCGTTCTTTAGATTTAAGCGAAGCCTCTTACGTTTCGTCCTCGATGTACTTGAGCAGCGTGAGGGCCTTCCTGTGGAGCAGCAGCAGGAACTGGGCCAGATAGGAGCTCCGCAGGGACAGGCCTGGCTTCAGCATGAACACCTGGGAACAACACAGGACAGCAATTAGTAGTCTGAGCTGCAGCTCTGCTCCAGGAGAAAAAAAAAAAAGAAACATGGAATAACACCTGTCCGCCTCTTTCTATTGTCCTAACCTTGAAAAAGAAGCCCGCTGGTGCTGTTGATGTGAGGAATAATAGTGGTCTAACATGAAAACAATGTGGGGCATACATTTTTCTTTTTCTGTTCAGTGATTACATTCACCTTATGGAAGCAAATATGTCACATATTTACTGCTGTAGAAAAATACAAACTGAACAGCCATTAAACCAACAATATACATCGGAAAGTTTAGGTAAAAGAGCAATGGTTTTTAACTGATCAGTTAGCAAATTATCTTATGAAATACTTCAATTAAAGTTCTTATCAATCATAGATCGATAGATCGATAGATTTATCTATGATTGGTTGACTTTATAAATCACTAGATTTATTACAATACGTTATTATATTGATTTGTTTGGATATTTCTCAATATCATAAAGTCTGTCAAGGTATGATTTTGATTCAGTTCACAAATCTGTCATTGATATGATGTGATATCATATGTCCATCTAACATAAATGATTGTGTTAGATGTGCATATTATATCAATCATCATCAGCATATAATGACAGTATGGATCTTTTTTTTCCAGTTTGCCCTGATGTAATTAAATCATTAATTTGATGAATTGTTACAGCCATACTCTAATCTAATCTACCTATCCATCTACCTACCTACTCACCAACCAATCTAGCCACCCATCCACAAATTTACTTACCTACCTACCCATTTACTTACCCACCTACCCATTACTTACCTACCTACCCATTTACTTACCCACCTACCCATTACTTACCTACCTACCCATTTACTTACCTACCCATTACTTACCTACCTACCCATTTACTTACCTACCTACCCACCCATTTACTTACCCACTTACTTAACTACCTACCTACCCATTTACTTACCCACCTACCCATTTACTTACCTACCTACCCATTTACTTACCTACCTACCCATTTACTTACCTACCTACCCATTTACTTACCCACTTACTTACTTAACTACCTACCTACCCATTTACTTACCTACCTACCCATTTACTTACCTAGCTACCCATTTACTTACCTACCCACCCATTTACTTACCCACTTACTTACTTACCTACCTACCTACCTACCTACCTACCTACCTACCTACCCATTTACTTACTTACCTACCTACCTACCTACCTACGTAACTGATACGGTCTTGCTAATTTTAGCTTTTAGTTATGGTTTTGCTGGTTTTACTTTTAATAACTAGTAGTTTGATGATTTTAGCTTCAGTTCTGTTTGATTAATGATTCATTCTTTTAAAAATATTATTATTAGTTGTGGAGTACCACAGGGCTCAGTCCTTGGACCGATACTCTTTCTTCTGTATATTAATGATATTACTAGGATTTCTAATTTGCTTAAGTCTATTTTATTTGCAGATGATACAACTTTTTTTTATTCTGGAGAAAATATCAGGAATGTGTTAAAGGTGGTTGAAATCGAATTTCTAAAAATAAAAAAATGGTTTAATAGTAACAGATTATCCCTAAATATTGATAAAACAAAATTTATGATATTTTGTAGTAATAACAAAAAGGCTGATAATCGCTTGTATGTTGAAGGATGTGAAATACAAAAAACAGAAGAAATTAAGTTTCTGGGGGTTCTGATTGATGAACATCTGTCGTGGAAATCTTATATAAATTATATAAAGGGTAAAATATCTAAAACGATCTCTGTGATAAATAAGGTAAAGGATTCTTTAAATAAAAAGGCCCTGTATATTTTGTATAATTCACTGATTGCACCATATCTGACGTATTGTGTGGAGGTATGGGGTAATGCCTGTAAAACATATATAAACTCACTCTTCCTCTTACAGAAAAGAGCTGTCA
>JARVGW010000336.1:13973234-13984864 GCA_031762495.1 Anablepsoides rubrolineatus
CGCTTCAAGTCAACTTGGCTCAATTTTCTACGTTGATACCATATTCTGACCTCAAGTTCCTCAACCTCTCCCAGGTAGTTTTTTTAAATTTTCATTTGTAATATTTATTTTTCTTACATTACTAAACCAAATGCTTTGGTTTAGGATAAATCATTTTTAGTTTTCATTGTTATGTCCTTTTCTTTTTCAGACTGTCATTTTAGGTTCACTATCTTCTGAACAGAAAGCTGAACTTCTTCTTGAGCCCAGCAATTTGGCCAATGAAACTCTATTAATTTTTGTATTCACACAAGTCACTACATCGTCATCCATGCAAAATCTTGTTTCTTTTTTTGACACTTTTGTTAATGGTATTGAAAAGGTAAATATATTTTTATGCATTTCTCATGCACATTATTTACTTTGCAAAACAATAAACCTTTCAAAAATGTTTTTTATTCAGCAAAACGTGACGACATTCAGCTCTGGACTGCGTGATACCATCCTAAATCTTACTTTAACAACACTTGGCCCACAACTGCCTCAGCTTAGCTCTGATGAGATCAAGTTATGGTTCCAAGTTTATCTCCCACTCTTCCTCCCAAGTGCTGACTCAAGAACCTTTGAAATTCTTTCAAGAAATATCACCTGTAGCTCATATCAAGAGATGTGAGTGAAAACTTTACTGTTCTACTAACATTAATACTTCATTTTTTTAGTTTGTTGATTTAATTTTTTTTCTTTTAGTGTCAAAGGATTTGACAACATTTTCAGTCAGCTCTCTAAGCAACAGATTCAGCAGTTTCTCACATTTATATTGGAATACCTCAAGGGACATCTCTCTTCGGGTAAACTGAAAATGATAATTTTTTGGACATTGATTCCTTTAAATGTTTTCTAACTTCTTATGCTTAAGAGTAAGTCATTTATTTTTCAGGTTTTTCATGTGCGGATGCTGCAACTGATGACAGAAACTGGCTTGAAAACAATTTTGGTCAGTTTCGTTTTCAAGCTTTTTTAAATGACTTTTTGACATTCAAGAACAATTTTAAGGGGGTAAGTGCTGTATTTAAGATTCAAAACATGTAGTAAATGAAGTAAACTACAAGAAATACAAAGACTTCGATAGAAATTATGTAAATGTTTTGTTCTTTGTCTGACTTGGAACTCACAGCAGCTCTGGTAAATGATATAGAAATTAAACAGAACCAGTTTTTCAAATTACTATAAAACAAACATTTTAAGTGAATTAACAAATACTAATTCATAAAATTTTTAAAAGTTATCTTACCAGTAAGTTGAACAGTTACTGCATTTAGGTCTGAGAACGTTAAATGTACAGCATGCAGTTGCACCCCTGAATGCCCCTGAATGTATTGTGCTATTTGTATTAACTGACTGTTTTGTTTAGGTGGAAGTTGCAGATCTTTTCACCTTCAATCAACTGAGTGAGCTTGCAGGAATCCCTTCTCAGCTAAACGGAACACAAGATGTGACAAAAATCATGACATTTATCAATGCTTCTCAGTTTGGTGCTTTCTTTGACAAAGTCTCACCAGCTATTGAGGTAAACAATGTCAAGACATTTATTTGCACTGTGATATCATGTTTGAGAAGTTGTATGTTATTTTTGGCATTGATGTTTTTTATTTATTGTGGATTTTGAACATAAAAAACTATAACAGTTATAATAAATAAATACCTGCCATTTTGTTTCAAGAGTGAAACGATCAAAAAAATTTACTCCACGTATTAATGTTTTCATGACTATTTAAGAAATAATTTTAAGATAAATTTTTTAAGCCAGAAAAAAATTAAGAGGCTTACTTTAAGTTCCATCAATTTGGGAAAAACAAATTAAAAATGATTGAATTGAAACTGACAAATATTTGACATAAACAAACTAAATGTATTTCCCTACAGGCCCAGTTAGCCAACTACACACAGGAGGTGAAATCTGCCTTCCTCAGGGAAGTTTTCGACCGAGCAGGTCTCTCCTCACCAGCTGTAAGTGATGAAGAGTTCCTGGTGTGGCTGAAAGTGCGACTGAGGCCTTTACTGGTCGACCTTTCTCCAAGTTTGGTGGCACAGTTTTTCAGCATTGGGACGAACAGGAGCTGCAACAGCAGTCAAGAAATGTACGTATTTATCCTTTACAGGCAAACCAGTTTGCAAAAATAAATAAATAAACATATATGATTTTAAGGCAGTCTTAAAGTAATACAGTGAATAGTAGAATATTATTTTCAATTAAATGACAACTGATTTGTATGTATTAATCGTTTTTTTAGGATTAAAATACTTGATGCAATAAACACAACTCTCAGCATCAACACACAAACAGAGATCAACAAAAACATTGTCCTCTTCCTTCAAGGTTTGTGGAAGACACAATGCCACACTGCTGAAACTGCATTTTTAACAAAAAAGTTTGTCTTTTTCCTGCATATTTGTCTCTGTTGTGTTTGTTCATGAAATAATTTATTTTATTCTGCAAAACAGGTTCAACTCCACTGAAATGTTACAAAGGGGGAAGCTTCTTCATCTTTCTGAAAAATACTTTCCTCAGTTTTGGCTTCCCAGACGTGTCAACATTTCTATCTTTTCTGCCACCAACACGCACGTCTGAGGTAAATAAACAATTTAAATAAATAGATACCTCCCCCATAAATGCAGAGAGGACAGCAGAGTTTTAGATGCACTCAGAGAAACAATAAATAAGAGAAAGCTGTATGTAGCTGCACTACAGAAACCCAATTTCTGTACAAAATATTTTCTTTTTTTTTCTTCTTCAGCTCCTAAACACCATCAGCACCTCAGAGCTGCATCAGTTCCTCAGTCTGCCTGGTGTAATCAGTAATGCCTCCGACGTCTGCATCATCTTCAACAGCTACAATAACACAAATGACTTCCTTCAAACTGTATGTGCCTCTTTTAAAATACAAAGCGAAATATGTAATTTTACAAGTTTTTTTATAGCAGGCAAGTGAGAATCTGTCCATCTTTCATTAACACTGAAACTCCATTCGTAACCTTCAGGAGAACATTTCTGATGATCTGAAGAAAGTGATCCTCCCCTGTGTTTGGACGTTTGCTCTGAGCAGCACCAGCAGGTCTGAGGCCAATTTGTGGTTTGATGTTCGGTTGAAAAACTACCTTGGATTTCTCACCAAGAGCCTCATCAGCTCCACCCAAGTGCAGAACGCCTCGTGCTTTGCCTTCCAGAAACTGTAAGCATTTGTCTCAGAGTCTTAAAATGTACAGGAAGGATAGAACACAGCTCAGTTAACATTAGTTTTTTTCCCCACTTTCAACAGGGTGTTCTTCATGGGAAACAACTTCACGTACAACAGCTCTTTTTTTGGACAGGTGGATGTGTACGCCACCATCAAGAGCTACTTGAGTGCCAGTAAGAATGTTTTTATACAAGTGCAAAAATAGATTAAAATGATTGAAAATTAATTCTTATTTATTAGAATGTGCAATTTTTGTTTTTATCAGACATGATGAGTAACTTTAACTTTACTGTGTATAGTATAGTGAAAAGAAAAGTGCATTACTCTCTTCTTGAAACACCAGTGAAAAATATGAAAACACTTTAAATGTGTTTTTCCTCAGGCTCCGGAGTCAGATGCTACAATCCCAATGATCCAGAACTCAACTCTACATCCTGGTTTGTCAATTATATCGGCAACTTTGTGACGTTTATCACTCTGGATGACTTCATCAACTTTGGTTCCTCCACTCAGGTGTGTTATTATATATTAAAGTTAGTGCAGCGAGTCAGCATAGACCCTGCATGAGGCTGCAGCAAACCGCTGTGGTCACTGACTTGCTACTTTTACAATTTTCAACATTTGATTTTTGAAATTTTATGCATTATTTTACTGTGATAAAAACATTTACCAACAGAGACTAGAACATGACATTCCCAACTCAGCTTTATGAGGGGTTTGATGGCATCATATTAGTGGCCAGCTTGAATGAGTTTTCATTCTTTCAATAAAATATAATGAAAATGGGCTTTTGTACTGACATTTTTTGTTTATTTTCATAGAATGTGGTGTTCTTGGAGAATCAAGCCAATCTGGAGCTTTTTAATAATACAGCAATCCCAGAAGATGTAAGAAACTACTACATCTCACAGCTTTATGTGTTCAACCCAACCTACAGCGTCACCATGTGAGTCACCACCACTTTTTTTAATAAAATCCCACAATTTTAATTGTTGGCAAGTAAACCTGTTTCATTGTCATACTTGCAATATATGTTTATTTTTTAATTTATTTTTATTTAGGCTCCCAGGTTATTTGTTGTGCTCCCCTGACATTCCAAGTTTGGCGTATACTTCTCTTAATGATGCTGACACAACGGTCATTCTGGACAGGAGGAGGACATTCTGCAATGCAACCAATAATCCTGAGGTACCAGCTCACTATGTTCCTACTTACAAACATAACCTGCCTTTAAAAGTTCCTATCAGTGGCCTTTCTCAAAGCCAAATATTAGTTACAGCAAGTAAAACCAGTAACACCTTGTATAGTTTAGTGCATAAACAGTAGTTGTTTTATTTGTCATTTAGGGTTTAGGTGTTTCTTTTTTACCTGAGGTTTTTGGCAAGCTTACCCAAATGTAAATTATTTTAACAAATCCCTTTTTTGTTATTCAATAGGTTTCTGCTGCTTTGGCATCCAACTTTCAGAACTTCTCACAGCAAACAATTGTAACTCTTGGGAGTGCCACTTCAGGCCTGACCAACACCCAGCTCAGTTCAATCACTCCAGCTGTGCTTCTTTCTTCTTTGCCCACCCTGGGCTCAGTGACAAACTGGGGTCAGGACCAGGCCAACACAATCATCCAAGTCCTAACCTCTTCAGGCTTCAAGGTAGCTTAGTCTAGTTATGTATACTATATTCTTTAACATAAAAGTGACCCTGAACTAGCTGCCAGTTCATATAAAAATGATCTAACTGATAAAATTGTATTTGACAGTTCAACAGTACAGCCTCCCTGGAATCTCTGGGCACTCTTATTGCTGGAGTTCCTTCAGCAACCATCTCAAGTATTTCAGCTACAGAACTTCTCAGCGCTTCTAAAAACCCCACCTTTGTTTCCAACATTGTGGCAGCTCCAGCAGTTCTCCAGGAGACTTTTGTCAATAAGGTTAGCTTGTTACCATAAAGCTGAGATATATTCCTTAAATGATCTCCTCACTTTCTAAGTTTGAAATAGGAAAACCTAATCTCCCTGAAAGAAAGTTTTTCATGTAACTAATAATGACCTCCTCTTCATGATTAATGAATGAAAAACTCATATTTGTATGAATAATTTTAATCTTCAAAGATAAACTTATATAAATTATCCAAAAGCTGTGTGGTATCTAAAACTGCTGCATGTAAACTTTAACAGTTTCCTTAATTCTTTCTGTAATAATGCAGAAATTGGGGATTTTTTTTAAACAAATTTAGACATAACAATTATAAATAACAGGAAATCAAGATATTTTTTCTACCCTCACCATTGCACATGGATAGAACAGAAAAATGATTTTATTTATTTACTCAACAGGTAATTTCTGTGGACAAAAGTCAAGCCATGGTGTTGCTGAATGTTCCAGATGCTTTAGCAACTGAGATCCCACCGGTCCTGCTGATATCTCCTGACATGACTTCAAATATCAGCGTGATAAACAAGAAGACATGGACACATGATCAGGTTAGTACTTGTTTCACATGCAAAACAAAGTCTGTTGATAGTAGATGCAAATCAGTGACACATTTTTTTGTGTAAATTACATCTAAAATAAGAATTATTTAATTATGTATGCCACTTGTTGGGTTTAAAAAGATGACTGATTCCCTTACACACACAATGTAAATTTGATGATTAAAGTAAACATTATTTAGACTTTTCTGAATTCAGTCAGTGTTTAAAGTTGTCAAGGACATTTAAACTTTTATGCAAATAATTAAAAAAATTAAAATAGTTTTGTTTTTTAACAAGATTATGATACATTTTACAGTGGTCCAGTATGATATTCATGGTTTATCCACCTTGTTTACTAATTGTATATTAAAAATGTAAATATTTATGTACTCTTTCATTACAAGTGATAAAATTATTTTCTCAAAAAATGGTCACAAATATGATCTTCTAACTGAATCAACAATCATCTCTTTAATAAAGGAACTTGAGCATAGGGTCTAAAATGTTTGTCCTTATTAGTTCAAAGTGCAAAAACCTCTTTTAAAATGCCCTTTTTTTTATTTTTTTGTAGTCTGTCCTTTTATTTGGGGCTCTGGCTGAGGGAAATTTTGACATTGAGCAGTAAGTAAACTTCACACCTATTTTCCCTTGTCTTACTAGAGATGTTCAAAGATTTGTTTATTCTTTCTGTTTAACTTTTTTACAGGGTTTCTCCATATATGCTGCAAGGCTTCACATGCACAACAGTCAGGACAATGAGAAAAACCAGAATCCAGCAGTTGATCCATGCTTCTAGGCCAAGAGTGGGCAGAGCCAAGGTGCAGCTGATGGAACCACAGGTAAAAAAAAACCAATGATTTACACAACTTTATCTAAAGTTGCTGATTAAAATAAAGTGATGGTGGAATATAAAGATCAAAAACTTAGATTTAACCTCTAAAATAGGGTTTAGAAATATTTAGACATCTCAGCTTAATAAAGTAATATACCATAAGCAGATAAATAATTTATTTTTTATATCACATTATTACCTCCAGCTGACCTGCATGTACAACCAGCTCCGAGGACAACTCAGTCAAAACTTCACAGATTATCCTTCAGACATGCTTCTCTACCTCAGGTAAGGTTTCCAAACATATTGTGGTATTGATCACATTATTCTGTCACTTGTTTAGGGGGAAAAAAGTAAAATGTTTACAAACGTTATTCTCAATTTTATGTTATTTTATTTTTTCACATTAATTCCCTATAGTGCTCAGGACGTCCAGAAAAGCAACTGTAGGTCCTACTTTTCTGCTCTGGGTGCTGCAGACTTTACAGTGTCCTCCAGTATTTTGAACAAGGGCCAACAGCACTTCAGTGATGCCAGGACCTGCTTGGTGAGTTCCAGTAAAATGAAATATATCCTTATATACTGTGCTGTAATTATGTGAACATTAAGTAACACACAATGATGTCTTTTGATGGAAGCATAAGCTTCTTTTATTCATTGTATATTTGAAATCTTCAGGGTATAAATGGATTCAGCCTGAGCCAAGACAACCTGAATGTTCTGGGGAACATGGTCTGCAATCTGGACAGTTCTTACATACTGAACTCAGATCCACTCATCCTGGAAAATTTGAAAGCCTGCCAGGGTTTCTCTGCCAGCCAAGTCAGTGCTATGGAGACGCTGCTGCTATCTGGGAACACAAGATACGGGTACAAAAATTAAACCCAGTCATTCAGTTTGACATATAAAAGAAACTGCTAATCGTATACAATACTTAGCCCAAAGTTGACATAAAAAGAGAGTTATAATGTAGAACCCATAAGGGCAAAATACATAATATATTAATTTGTATCCCAGCTAATTTTTACAAGCTTGTGTTATACTGAGGATAACAGGCTATGTAGTTTTGTAGCTGGTTTGCAACAAAAGTAATCACAAACAGCAAATATAACTATTTTTTAACCACAGCCCACATTTATCAAACTTCTTGGAGTGGAATTTTAGACTTAGATGCTGAGAATTTCTTAAATTTCATCTTACTTTCAGACTTAAGTGTAAAAACAGGCCCAGGTCCAACTTTGAAGTTGATCTGAGTTAGCTTAAGTTATCTACACAAGACATGTTTTTTTATTCTTACAAGCCTAGTTGTTTAAATTCTTCTTCAGATCCATGCAAGGATGTTAGTTTTTCAGATAAAAGGGCAACAACTTCTGATCACAAAATGCTGTATTGTACTGTATGTGTCCAGTGAACAATCTGAGCACTTTTAGAAAACTAAATGCAGAAACTTTGTAAGGTATGCAGATTCACTGAACTAAGGCAGAAATATCTAAAATGAGAAAACGTGATTTATAATTGTTTGGATTTTAAAACTTTCTACAAATAAGCAATTACAATTTAGTCACAAAATGAAATGAAGTTTTATTAAACTTGTTTCCATTCATCATAAACTCACAACCAATCACATTTTTGCAAACCATACAAATCCAGCTTTTGGTTAAGCAAAAACAATTTGTTTCAAACTTGTTTAATCCTAAGGGAAAAACATGTTGACTGCAAATAACCTAAAATAAACATGCAGTGTTTTCTTTTTCCCATAATCTATAATTATTTATATATGAGTAGCATTTTGTTAATGTATGTGCCTGCACAAAACTTTGTCTTTTCAGACATGTCTCTACCTGGAACCTGACAACACTGCAGGACCTCGGAATCCTTCCTCTGTACCTAACAAGAAACGTCTTGGGCATGTTCAAAACAGTATGTCTTCAACTTTTTTCTAATACACTAGGAACTTTGATGTTAATTTTCTTTTATAAAATAACAAAGCAAATTTAAATTTATTTCCTTTTGCATGAAAAGTTCTTTTTTTTTCTTTCTTAATATGCAGACAACAAAGAAAACGTTCCTGAAAGGTTTCATGCCACAATTAAGAACAGAAAAAACACCAAAGACTAAGCTGAAGAACCTGTTTAAAGAGGTCACCGCCCGAGTGGCAAAAAGAGGAGCAGGTAAACAATTCCTGTGATTGTAGCAGTCATGAAACGTAATGATGAAAAAGATTTACTAGGAAAATATAAATATATACACTGGTATTATTTATTTACACGTGTGTGTGTGTGTGTGTGTGTGTGTGTGTGTGTATGCGTTAAAACAAAAAACTATTTTGGATGATTTAATACTTTGCCAGGAAAATACTTATACTTAAAATACAGTATATCTATTAGCTATAGTTCTAGCTTGAATATCGCGCTCACTAAATTTTGATCTCCATCAGGCTGCACAACAGGCAACATTACTTCAGTTATTATCAGCGATCCTTCCTTCCCCTTCGACTACATTCTGACTCAGTTTGACCTCTGCCTGGACATCCTTGTGTTGAAAGACAACCTGAATGCTATCTGTGCCAAAGTGGATGATAATGACTTCCAAACTGTCATTCTAAAGAAACTCAATGAGGTAATTTTTGAAAATGTGATTGTGATTTGGGGGGGGGTTGAGTTGAGTGATGTCTTCAACACATACAAACTGACATGTAGAATATTTGTCAGGTCAAACTATCCTCCGTACTGATACAAGCTCTGTTAAAAGCTGGGATCTTTGTGTTTCTCATATGAATGTGTGACTGTATAAAAGTGTCCACTCATATTAAAGCAGATCAATTTGCTGCTCAATGGAAAGTTTATTAAAAAAACAACAGTCAGGCTACCTGTCTCACTTATTATCTCTGTGTATGTTTCTAGCATGACAGTAATAATTTTAAGGAAATAGAAAATGTATTTATGGCCATAAAGTTATACTGTGAATTAGTGGTTCTCAACACTTTTTGATTATATTTGTTTATTTTTTCATGTATTTGTTTCAATTCAACTCATTTTATCTTAATACGCATCGATCATTCTTTCAGGCATACCCATCTGGAGTTTCTGATCAGGTCGTACAAAATCTTGGTTCAGTGTCTCGTGTTGCATCACTTGAGGACATCGCTAAATGGAACATCACTACCATTGACACTCTGGCATCTCTAATGAACACTGACAATGGACCCTGGGACACAGCAAAGGTATGATTAGTAAAACTATATTATCTTTATGGTGGGCGACACAGTGGCTCAGTTGGTAGAGCTGATGCCTCTCAGCAAGAAGTTTGCCGGATCAAATCCCAGCCCGGGGACCTTTCTGGGTAGAGTTTGTGTGTTCTCTCTGTGCATGTGTGGGTTTTCTCCTGTTCTTTCTAACATGACTGTTAGGTTAATTTATAACTCTAAATTATCCTAAGGTGTGAGTGGGAGAGCGAATGGTTGTCTGTCGCCCTGTGATGGACTTGCGACCTGTAGTGTACCCGGCCCCTCACACCGTGACAGCTGGATATGGGCACCAGTGTCATTAATATAAATGTTTGATGTGTTTTCATTCATGTTCAGAGCAAAGCAATCATCATGAAGTATCTGAGTACATCTGGAAACTCCCTGGGCAGCTCTGAGCTGAACATTATAGACTCCAACCTGTGTTCACTGGACACCAGCACCCTGATGACCATCACACCAGACAGTATCAGGTGAGTATCTGCATTAAAAATGATAAAAACTGTAGTCTCTGTGAATATTGTTGTGGCTTTTAATGTGACTTTAATATTTTCTCTTCAACAGGAATGCCAAACTTCTGAATGTGTTATCTTGTTCACTTGAGCAAAAGACAGTCCTTTATAACATCAGTAAAGCCTCCTTCAGTTCACTAAATGCCACTTCACAAGACTTTTATAATTTGATAAAAGGCTATCTAGGTAAAAACACTTGGATCTTGTATTTCTAGTCATTTATCAGAGAACTTGTTCCTAATTTGATATTTTCTCTGTTCTGATAGGTGGAGCACCTCTGGCAGACATTGTAGCCTTATCAACACAGAACATCAGCATGAGTGTCGACATCTTCGTGGGTCTGGATCCTAACGTGATCAATGTAAGTATATATGTAAAGAGTAACATGAGCATTAACATGGTTTTGAATATTTATGGACAATACTACGTAATAAAATGGATGTGGTATTAGTGATAAAGTCTACATTTTTTAGGATCAGTATGTACACAGCTATAAAGTCAAAAGCAGTTTCCAAAATTTTCTGAATCTTTGCTGGATTAAAAAACCAATAACTTGTCATTTTGTTTTAAAATATTCAGAATTTGACAGTGGCCAATGTCCAAGGCCTGATGGGTGGAAATGTCCCAGATCTGAAGCTGTTTGAGAACAACACTTTTATTCAGACGTGGCTGAATATGCAGAGTCAGTCAGATCTGGACACACTTGGTGTGGGCCTCGTCACTACCAGGACAGAGATGATTACTGCAGCACCTATCTCAAACAATAATGTAACCAATGCTGTAGTGAATACAACATCCACGCCTGTACCGGTGACAAATACAACTGGTGTTGTAACAGCAACACATGGTAAAAATATGCATATTATAAGTTTTTTTTTCATGGTAGAGTACGAACCATTCAGACTTCTCAGTTTTTAACAGTAGTCATAGGATCAATGTTTGACTATAGGAATTGATTCGATATGTGTGGTGATTAGTGCTGCCATAATACAATTAAACAAACATGTGCCAAGTTTTTTTTAAATCAAAAATATAAAGTTTTGTGAATGAAAAGTACTATTTGCATTAAACAGCAAGAAATGTTATAACAATAAGTAACTCTATTTTCAACTGTTGTTGCTGTCTCAATCTATAGCATAGGACAGCCTGATGTACAATTCAATAGGAAAGTTAACATTTAAGTTTTAATTTTCAATGTACAGGAAACACAGCCCAGGATAATGCAACTACAACACAAGGTAAATACATCTCACCTACAGTAAAATTAGTTTTTAATGTAAAAAGTTTCGTCTGTAGTGTCAAGCCCTGTTGTTCAGGACTACTAAAGAATGCATATGTACCCATGCATGTCACATTT
>JARVGW010000336.1:14190285-14201723 GCA_031762495.1 Anablepsoides rubrolineatus
TGGATAAGTAGAAAAGCAAAAACAGACTTACTGGATTGCAGAGTCACCTTGAGAGATTTGACGCTTAGTTCTGAAAAGAAAATTTTAAAAACCATCTGAAATATTGCAAAATGAAGGTCTGCTTAATAATGTCAAAACTGAAAAGACATTCTGTAATAAAACAACCTAAATAAAATTTCCAGTTAAAGACAAAGCTCACAGTTCAGTTACATCTACCAGTAAGTCTAAACTTGTACGTTTTCTCTGTTTCTTTAGACATCTGAAGTAAAAACAAAAGAAAAATAATAATAATAACAATAATTTGAAGTTTTGAACAAACAAAACCTAAAATGATTGGCTCCTTTAGTGCATTTACAAAGTAGCATAGAAGTGGAAGTCTTTATATATTGTATATCCTGATAATATAAAAATCCCTGCAGAAAATATCCTCAAGCTAGTCTTTAGCTCGTCAATCTGACCAGATTTCTTCAATCTGGGCTCATTTATAATGTTTGTAACATATACTGTAATTTGTTCATAACTTGTCCACATAACTACATTTCACAATGTCTGAACTGTTCATTTACAAAGTAAAATACAAACGGGGAACAAATTCTTACCTAAGAGGCTGCACCAAAAGATGTTGCCAATTTACATTTATGTCACTGTGGATCAATTTGCCCATCCCGTTCAAATTAATCATCCCGTTGTCATATGTTACAGTTGAAGTAGCTGAGGAAACACAAGGTAAATTCCAAAAATAATAATGTAGACGTTTTCAATGTAGTAATTCATGCAGGTATAGTGAAGAATGTCTTACCGGTGAGGTCATACTCCAAAAAGACCATTGTTGAGGCACAGCTGGAGCTGAGTGAAGTCAAAAGGTTAGAGTCCTCTTTCTTTACTGAGACTGTCGATAACTTGTTAAAGATATGTGAGGAAATATTTAGAGAAGCGCTGAGGGAACCAAACGTTGGGATGAAAATGCTTGAAGGCAGACGTAGGGTAAATTCAGGGATTTCAACTTTTTGGTTTGGGATGACAATAGTCGGAAGCTGAAAATTTGAAACTTGACCCACGAGGTCATCCAGGCCCACGGTGTAGTCTCCAATGGTGAGAGATTTGGGCAGAGTAAAAGAGGACACAGAGATCTCATACTCTGGAATCCTGAATGACAAGAATGACATTTTACCCTGTAGGTACTCCATGTTAATGTCCAAGCTTGGCACCGATATTATGGGCAAGCCTGGCAGCTCAATGTTGAAAGCCTTAGTGGTGATCAGTTTAGGGACGTTAAGGTTCTTTGGGTCAATCGTGAATGGTTCCACATACAAATCCGTAAATGGAACAACAAAATCAGGGACTGAGATTGCAGGGGGGAGGGTTAGGTGATCCGGGACTTTAGCACTTTCAAATCTCATGTCGACGTTCCTGATAGATTGAGGAAACTTTTTGACCCAAAAAGGCATCGGAATGCTAATCTCAGGGACGTTAAACGTGACACCGTTGTCAAATACTTTGTATGGTATTTGGAACTCATAGCCATCCATGCTCTTTGTGTATACAAGACTGGAAGAGACCTTTAAGAACTGCAAGTCATTGATGTTTGTGATCTGATCAAATTTAAGCACATCCCACAGGGTTCTTTGATAAACAGGAAGTTTGACTGATTTCAAGAAAGCCAAGTGACCCTCCGCTGATTCCATCAGTTTCCAACCTGCTTCAAATTCATCATTGAAAATGATTAAATCATAAGCATGGATGAAAGATGACAGCCATTCCTTCCCGTTCCAGGTGAAGGACTGTTTCTCAGAGGTGATGTCCAGATTGATGCTCTGAATGAGTCCAGCTCGACCCAAACTACTCGACTGACTCGCATTGGCGTCTAATGTTGTTCTGAAGCTTGTTAAAGGAACAAAATCTACTTCTCCCCTGACAATGTGGCTTCCACTTGTGTCAAAATATTCCAAATTAACATCGTTGTTGCTGGTGTAATCAAGTGTCGCAAAAACACGTCGCAAGGAAGCATCAAGAGCGAGATCGTTGGTCAGACCAAACGAGACGAGGTTGTTCGGCAAGCTTCGTTTTTGCTTGTCCTGTTTATTTATTTTTAGGTTTAAAGCTGTGTTGGTAGTTGCACGCAGGTTATTGACACTAACATAGAAGCTTTTCTTATTTTTCAGATCTCCAACAAAATTACAGCTGTCCATTATTGTTATGTCTGACTTCCCTTGAGTAAATGTATCCAGTGACAAGGAAGGGGAAAGAGCTTCCAGTTCCCAGTCCATGTCGATGTTTCCTTTGCCTATAGATGCAATCTGAGGAAAATTAAACATGTACTTAAGGGTTTTCTTTGAGGACACATTTGGCTTGGTCTTTGTATTTCCTGTGAGCTCCTGCTTGACTTCCACTTGGAGGAATGGTAGACTAATTTTCACAGTGTTGGCCACAGAAGCTTCCAGGCTCCTCTTGTTGAGGCTAACAGAACATTCATGGTTGGCTTCTAGATTGTAATGCTTTAGAGACACAGCGGAAGCCAGTTTGAGGCCCCTTGCCCTTGTCATGCTGGTGGTGCCATCGATTTTTCCATTCAGAATGTCAAACACAGACACAGATGAAGCACCAAATCGAGCAACAACATCAGACTGGTTGTAAAGGCCTGCGTTAGCATTCAGGGTGATGATTGTGGATTTGAAGGAGAAGTCACAGGTTATGTTGCCCATAGCTGGAATAACAAAGCTGTCCTGAACAGCTGGTAAAGTCAAAGAAGGCAGCTGTACTTCAGTTAGAGTTTCTGGAACATGGACAACTGGGAATTCAGGAGATGGCAACACAAGAGTGTAGGATGGTACGGAGAAACCCAGTTTTGGAACTTTAAAGCTTGGTGTGCTGACCTCTTTGGGGACAAAATAACCAAAGGCTGGCATTTCAGCACTGAAAGGGGAAACTTGTATATTCAGTACTGGTATTTTGTACCCAGGAACTCTGAAGATTCTTGGAAACAGACTGGAAGTGTCAATTTTGTGTTTGACGTACTGTGATTTTGCATCGTCATACGAATTCTTCAGAAGGGTAACTACTTTGTCTCTGTATGCATCAAACTGAGTCTGAACGATCCTAGCATTGTCACGGATCATGTTGTAGAATGGTTCGAGGTGCAACTCAAAGCTGTGTGTGTCAGGGTTCTTATGGTAGTGAAGCTTCAAGTTCATATCAAATGACTGTTGGGGGTTAAAAAGCAAGGATTTAAGGCCAGCATCTTCCCACAGAGAAAAATCTTTGACCTCAGGAGTTTCTATTTCGAGACAAGGGACAGTCATTTTTGGTATTGAGAGAGGAATAGTCAAAAAGTCCAAATTAGCTTCTCCTTCAGCAGAGATGTGGAAGTAGATGTCCTTTTTGTCATTTTCTGCTTTGATGTTGTGACTGTACTTATACTGGTTGAACCTTGCCAAAGCAAGCCAAAATGCAAGCTGTTTTTCAGAGTTCAGTACGACACCATAATCATGCTGGAGATCAACCTTTCCGGTAAGTCTTAGAGGGAGGAAGATGTTTGAGTTCACTTTGTTCTTAACATCAATGGCTATCTCAAACGGATGGACCAGGAGTTCCAACGAATTGGACATGGTTCCCGTCAGATCGTCCATGAATTCAGCATCATGAGAGGCTGTCAGTGACGCTTTCAAGTCCCCAATGTGAGCCTGTCCGTTTAAAACCGTAACACTCTTTTTGACAAATGGAACTTCAACTTCACATTGAGCTTCAACGGTGACGTGACTTAAGAACACAGACTGCGCAGTCAGAGTTTGCTTCGATTTTAGGGTGTTACAGTCTGTTTCTCCAGAAAACTTCAACTTTGCAGTGCTGAAGTCAACATTAAACTCCACATTGCTTTTGTGTGTACCTTCATCAGAGAAGTCTTGAAGGGACCACTTTCCATTACCGCTTGTTTCACCGGTCACAGTAATGGTATTTGATTCGATTCTAGCTGCTATGCTTTGTTTCATTGATGCCTGACTTGATATTTCCTTTGACGGGATGACTAAGTCATGGTTGTATGTTGTATCTACCACTGCATATATTCCACCTCTTAATGAAAGAGCCACAGTATTAACCAGATTGGCTGTGTACATCTGGGTCGTGGCCTTGGTGGTAGTCTTGGCAGAAGCCTCAGCAGAAGAGCCGGTGAGCGTCAGAGAGCCTTCGTGGTCAACTGAGAAGGCTGTATGGGTTGCTTTCACGGTTTCTGTGAACAGCAGCTTCTTCATTCTGGGAGCCTCCAGGTGAGCCACAGCTTCGAACGCATGCTCCAGGATCTCAATGGGCGAGCGTGCATGAGACGTAACAGTGGCTGTAAACTGTGGGTTTTTCAATGTGGAAGTTGAGTTCTCAATTTTTGCTGTGGTTACAAGAGTGTACTGTGGGGAAGCGAAGCTAAATTCTCCGTGAAGTTTACCACAAGCTGGGATACAGATGTCACTGGGGATCTTGGGTAATTTAATGTCTGGAATTGTAAGCATAGTGATTTCAAAATCCTCCAGATTCAATTTGGGGATGATCAGGGCAGGAAATTTTATCTCTGAAAGAATAATTTCTGGGAAGGTGAGGTCTGGCAGGTCAGACAGGTAGAGGACTTTCAGGTTACCAAAAAGGTCCTCCGGGTCAGGCGTTTGGATCTCAAATGCTCGGATGTTATCTATGATTGTGACTATCTTAGCCTTGATCTCATTGAAGTCAATAATGAAAGCAGGGATTGTATAGGAGCCAAGGATTGTGATATCTGGAACTAATATTTGAACTGGAAGGCTGATTTCCTGCAGTTTATTGAGGCTGACAGTAAATCCTGGAATTACGAGGTCAGTGAGCAGGACAGTAAATGTGGGGACTTTAATCTTGGCTCTTTTCAGTCGGTCCAAAACTTCATCTACAGCTTGCTTCATCCGGTTGAGGATCTCCTTGTCATTAGCCACTTTTTCAATCCACTCCAGTAGTACATTAATCTGTGCAGAAAAATAGGTGATCATATTTCTGTAGGACTCACTCGCTCTCTGAAGGTAGATGTAGATTTCCTCTCGAATATCCATATCGAGAATTCTTTGCCTCATGTCCTCAAGGATATCCTGCGCTTTCAGTTTGATGTCATTGTAAAAAGCTGCATCAATCACATTTTTCAATCTTTTTAAAGCGTCAGCCACCTTCGTGTTTCTGAGCTCATCCAAGTATGTATAGATGGAGGTTTGGATCTCTCTGAAAAACTGTCTGAGAGCCTCTGTCTTTTTCACAATCTCATATTTTTTGATTTTTTCATTAAGGTAATTTGTAATCTCGATAATCTTTCCGTTCGTCTCCTCGACAAACACATCATACTCAAAATCCTTCACTGTTTCGAGTATCAAAGAGATACATTCATTAAGGTAGTCAATGCTTTTCCTAAAGTCAATTTCTCTGAGTTTGCTCGTTACACCGTACAAAAAGTCCATTATTTTATCATAAAGAATTTCAACTTTCACAGATTTCAGAGCATCTACGACTGACTGTACTGTTTCTTCAATTTTCCACTGTTTGACCAGAATCACTGCCTGATCCATTAAATCTTTAAAAATGTCATTCAGCTCATATTTCAGAATGATATCTCTGAAATAGGAATACACTGCGTTTAGCTTGTTGGGGATTTCGTATTCATCAATCCAGTTGACGATGACTTCGTTCATCGATTCCATCACTTTTGGTATTTCCAAAGCTGGGATTTGATATGTGAACTGCTCGACAAAAGAGGTCCAGTCAAATGAGAGGAGGTAATTTTTTACATCCTTCGAGAAGTCAGAGATGTGGAAGTCCTCAAGAAGCCTTTTGAGCTTGGACAGTTTTTCTTGAATTGTCTGCATGATTTCATATTTAGAATCAAGCTCTTGCAGGAATGCGGCGCTGCTTTCCTTGAGTTTCTGCAGGTCAATCTGTCCAATAATATCCTCAATGACATTAAGCGCTTTGACAAAAGAATCCTTTATTTTGTGTTTTTCATCAAACTCCTGAAGCTGATCTCCAATATGTGAAATTACACTTTCTATCTTATCTGCAAGATGTCCTTCTTTAATAAACTCCTCAACTTTTGAGATGAAATTTCGAACTTTTGTGACAATATCCGTTATAGTTATTTCCAAATTTTGTTTAATACTGCTTGCTGCGTCCTCTAAGTCTTCCATTGTTACAGCAAACTCATTGATGAAATGATCAAGTTTTTCTTTGACTTGAGTCACTTTGTTCTCCAAGTCCATTTTTCGCATGAAGTTCTTCACGTGCATGGGGAGCCGATCTAAGTTGGCCCTGAAGTCGGCGATGAGCTGATTCATGTCTAAACTGATTATGAGCTGTTGGAGGGATTCTAAAGATTGTACAAGTGTGCTTTTGAGATTTTCAAAAGCAGCAGGGAAGCTCTCGATGTATGGAATTTCAATCATGTGGCAGTCACTGTTCTTGTCGTACTTTAGAAAACCAGCCATACTAAACATTTGTGTTTCTGGTCTTGCTCTTTTGTATCTGCTGAGGAAATCTGTCAGGATCGCTCCTGAAAACTCGACCCCCACCTTCTCGTGATTGTTGTAAGCACTGATGTCCTGCTCGTAAGCGTGGTTGTTCAGTTTGGAGTTTGCTTTCCAATCCAGAGACTGGTCGTTCGGAGTCAGGAGACCTTCAAATTTGTTGCCTAAACTCGTGGACCATGCCCCGCTCCGGAGGCGATGAGTGGTTGATACTTGGCTGTCGTGCGAGTACGCAAGAGCCAAAGGTGCAGCTTTAAACAACAGCTTACTGTGCAGCTGTCCGGCATGTTTCCCATGTAGATTTATGTTACCATCGCTGTTAATCAAAGCATCAACGCTCACGCTAAAAGGCAGAGCCATGGTGCGAACTGTGCCGTTGAAGCGCAATGGTTCAGAATTCAATTGCCCCTCACACTTTGACACTAAAGACAATCCCGCAAACTCAAGTTCACAGTTTTGACTTAACTTTGCATCCATTATATTTCCAGATGTCCTGTATTTCATTGAGCCAGATAAATCTTCATAGGTGAACTCATAGATGTGCTTAATTTCATCATCTTCTCTGTAAGCTCCCTTCACACTTCCACTGAGTGCGACCTTTACTGGCTCAAGCTTCACGTGGTCCTCTTTGTTCAAACTGAGATCGTAATACTTGAAGTCATTAGTCATGTCAAACCCCAAAACAAAGGGCTTTATATCAACTTTTGTGTTTTGTCTGTAGTAAACATCTTCACAGCTAAAACTGTCAGTTTTGGAGCGGAGGGTGAGTGTCCACAGAGTGAGGGTCAGGGCATGACTGCTTTCTGTTCTCATCTGTTTCAGTGTTCCCTTAGTGTTTCCAGTGAAAGTCAGAGCTCTTCCGTTCAGTACGACGTTCATGTTGTTCGTCGTGGATGCGTCGTATGCATGTCCCTTAAAGACACCACCCATAGAGGCCTCTGAAGGCGTGATTTTACCCTCAATGTTCAGCTCACCCCTGCCCTCTTCGAACATCGATTTTACTGTTGAAGCAAAGGAAGCTCCGTTAAAATCAACAGCACCATTAAAGATGTTCTCTGCAGTCACAGAGCTGAACTCAATGCTGTTCATTCCACCAAAGACTATGCCACCTTTCCCAACACTTACAGAAGTTTTATGCAACCCACGACCCACATTACAGGAGAGAGAACCCTCGGAGTTCACCTCAAGCTTTTTTGAATCAAGAGATCCAGTTATGAGTGAGTAAACTCTGCTCGTGTCATCATCTACCTGTGATTCGATTCTGAGGATGGACATATCATTTGATATACCGAGCTCAACTTGGTTGTTGAGGGATTTCCCCAATGCTGAGCCAACAGCTTTGCACTTCAGGGTCAGTTTTGTGTCTTTATATTTGAGCTCTGCCATGTGCTTAAAGACGTCCTTCTGGGCACTAGTTTTAGACATGATGTTTAACTCTGAGTTTGCATAAACGCCTTGGATCATGTTCTGAAACTGGACGATGGGCGAGTCAAAGTGTAAGGCAGACTCGCCTCTTCCCTCTCGATCTAGTGGATGCAGGTTGTAACTGTGGGTGTAGGAGGTGGTGGTGTTGAATGAACCTATTTTAATGAGTCCATTTACAGTCCCATCACCCAAGACTTCATCAGAATCCAGAGTGGAAGAAGACTGAGCAGAATAATAAAGAAAAGCTTGAAGTCCTAACGGACTGGAAGCTTCTATCTTGTAATTAGCGTTTGCATCCAGTTTGTTTGTCACCCTTAAAGTTTCTAAGACACTGACACTTGTGCCAATGAGGATGTGACTGAAAGAACTATTCAGAAGATATTTGAGATGGTCATCTGCTCTTCCTGATATCATCCCAGCCCCTAAAAACAGAGAAAAGAAAGATAAAAGTGTTTTTTTCTCAAACCGCTTGCTCCAGATTTCATTTCAGAACATGTTTGAGTTGTTTACCTTCCAGTTTGTATGACAGCAGGCTTAAAGGTGACTGAGCCATGGCTTTGTACTGCACAACATAATTGGGAACATCAACAGTGTTGTTGCCCCCAGAGATCGAACCTTCCCAGTTGTAGAAGTTACTGTGGATCTTGGTCGATGCTTCGGCCAAGCCGAGAAGTGGAACAGTGACGTCTAAAGACGGTGGCACAGTGAACGATGGTAGCATAAACTTCTTGGCTGGGATATATAACCCTATCTGCGAAAGATCTATGACGGGAACAGACAGAGTCTTTGGAAGGTTCAGTTCTTCTGACTTTTTGCCTCCAAATGGGAGAGGAAGATGGACGATGATGTCATCCTTGTTGAACTGGTATCGGAACAAACTGTTTCTGTTGAGGTCAAAACAAATGCGTAACATCAGAAGCTCATTTATATTTTCAATGCATTTGAAGTGTTGCCCATGCTCTGCTTTTAAAACTTACGATTGCAAAAACAATCTTTCAGGCAGAGGTGGCAAAGTGAGGTCCGAGAGGCTCCTCTTACTGCGAAGGTTTGCAAGAGAGGGGAACCGTGCAGTCAGTTTGTCCAGCCAAATATTACCTGCCTTCAGAAAAACACGCAGAATAAAAAACAATGTAAAATACAATAAAAACTCTACTGAAGCTACAACTAGATATTATATATTTTACAGCACATCTCTCCAACTGGTTTAAACAAACTGAGATTGTCCTATTGTCATAAATCTTTATGAATATCCCTTTAAAATACTTTAAATTCAATAAAAATCTTTTGAATTATCTTGAAGAAGATAAGTTCCCACCCCAATCAATCAAGCTCAACATTTTGGCTATTCAGAGAAAATACCTAAAAATTACGATAGTACTGACTTTACCTCAATTCCTTTACTGACGATGTGCCGCAGTTTCATATCCGTCTTCGTCACTCTTTGGTCTAGAAAATCATCGATGAGTTGTTGTAGCTTCTTGTGTTGCTCCTCTGCATCTGGTATCATCTCTTTTATCTGTACATTCAGGTCCGTTTTCAGTTCCAACTCCAACTTGTCGTCATCTGTGAGGAAATAAAATCCACCCTGAAACACAGAGATGATCATTCGTCTGCTCTGATGATATCACAGAAGGTTACCGTGTTTTAGAGAGGCTCTTTGCTGGTACAGCGTCTCAGGGAGGTGGACGACTGTCTCCAAGTCCAACAAAACGCTCTCATCATTCTTCAGGACGGCGGTGATGGATGCATTGGTCTTCAGAGAAGGAATATCCATCTGGAGTTGCAGCATGGCTTCTCTCATCATGTCCTGTCTACATTACAAAGGTCTGGAGGTTTACAGGACGGACCCTGATCTGTTGAATCATTCCAGGACATTTCATGAGTTACCTCACTCGTCCCTCTAGAGTCATCTGTGGGACGTTTCTGTTGGTGACGTCGATGGTGAAGCCTCGCGTCTTCTTTCCGCTCTGACCACTGTCTGTTACGGCCAGGTTTATGCTTGCCTCTACATTGTAGTCAGGAATTATAATCTCAGAGGAGATGTGATTTTTGTTGCGGTTGTATTTCAGTGACGCTGTGGCCTCCATTGAGTCTTCCCCTGTAAAAACACCAGAGACGAAACTCAGGAGTTACACTTTATCTCTAAAAAAGGTGACAAAGTTGAGTTGTTTTTTTTTTAGATTTATTGCTATGTTCCAAATCAATTACAGAAAATAATTACATTTAAGTACCAAAATTTTTATTCTGATTGAACAATTAGTTCACAAACACGTCACAAAAAATATATAGCTCCAACACTCTGGAAGGGCTCAAGTTGGGTTCAAGACACTTGCAGCAACGTTGATCATTTTAAGAGAATATCTGAAATGCAATATTTTAAAGCAAGTTAAAAAAAAGAAATTGAGAACTCTTGCAAATGTTTAAAGACTCGAAGCTCTTTTGCAAATTTTAGTAAAAAATTAGTAAAAATTTGTCCCCAACTGTCATTTCTTCTCTTTATAAATAATTGTGTCATCAGCATACAGAAGTACCCCGATAAAAATTATTCTCAAATCTTAATCAGCTCTAAAACTCCAATGAACAGATCATTTATAATCCAAACTCATGTTTTGGTTGTACATAATCCAGTTTTAAATGTCTTCACTCTGAACTGTAACAACAAAAACTATAAATATCTGAAGGTGTCCTGTGCACCTTTATTCAAACATAATATCTGACAGTCATACCTTCAGCCCTCAGGGTTAGCTTTAGAGACTCGACTTTGTGTCGACCCTTCTTCCCCTCTCTGAGGGTTTCATCTGTGATAGTGGCGGTGTACTCTGAAACCTTCCCTGTGGGCTGAATTTCAACTGCAAACCTGATTAAACAAAAAAAATCATTAAATCTGGTCCTTTCAATGCATATATCTGCTTAAAAGCCTGTAATGTGCTTTAAATTAAATTTTGAAAACCACCCAAATTTCCACTTTAAGCAAATTCAAACTTATTGATAATTTTTGGCTCAATATTCTTTTAAATGCAGCTTTTATTTACTTTGTCTCTCCAGTCAGGGGGTAATATGGAGCCTGTTCAACTGAGGTGGCGTTTGAGTAGCGCACTATAGTGCATAGGTCCAGTCCTCTGAACAGAGGCTGGCAGTCAGTTGAGTCGACCCGATCCTCCACCAGGGATGGCACCATCTTAGTTTGACCAGATGAGATGGACAGCAGCTTGTTGCTTCATGAGAAAAACTAGAGAATGAGTAACAGAACAGCAACAATCCAGAGTTTTACACCATTTATCAGATGAGCCGCTGACCTGACGCTGAGCAGCTTAGTGCTGGATTCTGGAGCAAGAACAGACAGTTTGACCTGGTGTCTGCTCATGGTTATTTTGGCTTTAAACGAGCTCTCATGGTACATGTTAGTGTGCATCTCAATCCCTGCATCCACATAGTCTGGAAGGTGAACGCCCATCTGGGTGATGAATTCCAACCCAACTGAAGGCATGAAGGACA
>JARVGW010000336.1:14266136-14280804 GCA_031762495.1 Anablepsoides rubrolineatus
CATTCCAGTTATCTGAAATTGTTTTATGACAGGACTATGTGCAGCTTAAGCCCCTTAAGGTCCTGTCACACTATAACATTTTAGGCAACTTATTTAACTTATAATTTTTTTTCTGTCTAAATTACTAATTTTACTTGAAGTACTGTTTATAACATCCACTGAACATTGAAAATCTGAGAAATGTTTTTGTTTGTTGTTGAAACCGTTTTGCAATCTATATAAAACATTCTTTTCTGTTATGTTTATTTGCACTACAGCAAAAATGCTGGGTTTGATTAGAATTAGTTTTCTGTAAAATAAATGCTCAAAAAATGACATTATCTTTGCTTTTTATGATAATTTTCTTCCGCAACATATACCGTTACTGTGAAGGGATTCAATTTATACCGTGATATGAATCTGAGGTCACACCGCCCAGCCCTGGCAGAGGTGGATGATGAAATAACATGCACAGTAGTGCTGCACAATATTGAAAAAAATAAACAACTGATTCTTTCTAATGCTGCAATATGAAAAAAAATAAAAGGAATTTTCAACAGATGACTTGAATAACACTTAAAGTTCTGCTGCCATCTTGTTGACGATGAACCGATTATTCTTGTGGATTTGCAGGCGATGATTTCTGTTTCAGGGTGTCTGCAGGGATTTTCAACAACAGAGACAAAACCCTTCACATCTCCCAACCACCAAGCTTCAGATTCTCAAAACAGGGCTTGTGTCACGTTATACAATGCAAGACTTAATGGAAGCTGGACTGGACGACTTTTGGACGACCACAGGCCACAACTTCCTCCTTTTGCTGGCTTTAGCGGTCATCGTCTTTGGTAATGAGAGTGATGAGGAATCAACCACAGACCAGAAATTCAAGGAAGAATAAAGATGAACATAAACCCAGCTTAATGCAGAAATCCACGGTTTTCCTGCTTCATCTGGATTTTTCTCTAGCATTTCTATTTTTCTGTGGAATATTCTAAACCTCAGATATAATCAGAGCAATTTGTTTTTTAACTCGTCTCTCCTATTGTGTATTTCCAAGCTGCAAAAAGTAGCACGACCTGTTCACCTGTTCCCCCATGTGTGTTTTTCTTGAATGGGTGATCTTAACTGCATTTCGTTGTACATTGCATCCCTGATGTTATCTTTGAATGACAATAAAGCGAATCGGATTCTTAAATTAAGGAACATTATTCTGAAATTTTACAGTTTTTTATTGGAGTTTTAAGCAGATTGTTGAGTGTTTGTCTAACAGGTTATTTTTAATATTCCAATTTCAGGTCTTATTCTAATTCTCTGTTTTGTTGCTCCGGCTCACCTGCTTTGAGATGTTTTGCTGCTGTGAAGTTTTTAATTAACTAATATTTAAAGAAATTACCTTTTCAAAACATGTTTTCAGTAAAAACAAAAAAAAAATTGTTAGACTTTCTGCAGCACATCTGGCTGTGACATCGCCAACCTGAAACACGCGAGTCAGGATGTGGTCACATCGTCACACTCTGACACACACACACACACAGGAAACCCTGGATTTACTTACAAACCCCTCAGTTACCCAACCACACACTCACACACACACACACACACACAAGCAGCTTTTTCACAGACTCACGCAACCAAACCCAGACTCTGCTACTTACATGTGTGTCATGATCTTGTGCAGGAAGACGCCGTCCACCAGCTCCATGTACATGCTGACCCGCTCCTCCGAGCCCACGTCGTCAGGTGAGCCCAGTGGGCCCAGCGTCTTCACCTGGACACAGAAAACCACTCTGAGCACGCACACACAAAGTTTCACATCTGTATCTCAGACAGTCTGAGCTGAAGGCCCGGTTCTGAAGCTGCTTCACAGGATGTTCTTCTAATCGGAGATCCATCTTACAGAAGCTAATAACAAAACTACACGGTCCTTTGTTAGACTGGTTTATGACATCCAATAACCTTAAAGAGCTGTGCAAAAGTCCTGATCCATGCAGAGAAACTGCAGCTCGCTCATTTCCTTCAACTCTTTATGATGCACCTGTCACTCAAGTTTTGAAGGTTTAAACTAAATATTGGTTTGACTATTATAAATTTAAAATCTATTTTGGTATCATAGTTGAAAGAGACTAAATCATAAAATCAGAACATTTTTAAAACCTGAGAACCTTCCCTTGAACAAGATAAAGACCTACAGTTTCTTTAAGGAGAAAAACCTGCAAACAAAGAAATCTGGGAGGATCAAAGTTTTTATACACAACTCTGGTAAGTCCAGTTGTTTAAAGATCTGTAAAATATTTCATGTGATGCATTGAGGTTATCACAAATGATGAGGCCAAACCAAATGGGTCATTTTGTAACTTCCTCTTGTTTTTTATATTTCTAAAAACTAAGTTTAGTCTCCTTCTCCACATTAAATATAAGAATAGATTAGTTGACGTCTTATTTAAATCATTATTCTGGTGTTAAAGACTTACAGAGCAGAAAACCTTGAAGACAAAGTTTCATGTAAAAGTGTAGCTGAAGCAGAAAGTTCTGTTGGCTGAGAGTCAGACCAAATTACAGAGGGTGAAATAACAGATTGAAAAAGTCGCAACTGCATGTTAAATTCTGTTAACCTCTACTTTCCTCAGAGGTTTTTTCTGAGAGTTCAGAGGAACGCCCTGCTCAGGGACAAAGCTTTCATTTTTCTCCTCCAAACAGCTTTTCTTTACATTTATTTCATACTTTAACATTTAAACATACGGAGAACATAAAGTCAGGAGAAAGTTGTGCTTCCAGATCAGCTGGTGTTTGTGTTTACCAAACACCAGCTGACCCGGTCAGGTCAACAGGATGTGAGGTCACAGACAAACAGGAAGTTATAAGAGGTTAATAACTTGTTGGGGATCAATAGGCTGAAAAGAGAAAGGCGCAAAAGTGTTTACAAGCAAACTTTTCAAACGCTTGCATCCTGTTGAAAGTTTTTAACTTTCGACATGATTCTTTGTGATCAGCAAATCATCAGTTTCCCTCAAACAACACAAAGAGGTTCAAAATAGAAAAAGTAAAGGCTTGGCATATTGTCCGCTGACGTATGTGTTTAGGGATGACTCTTAGCTACTACCACACCAAACTGCATCACACTGTTTGTAAAATTAACTGTTTTACAGCCTTTTATTTATGTTTGCTTGACTGTGACGGCCATCTTGAATGACACAGAGGAACATCCAGTAAAAACTTTTATTTGCATCTGATTTAATCAAGCTAAATAAGATTTGTAAGGAAGTTTTTGTTGCTTTACAACTATACTTCTATTAGAATGTGTTAGCAAAATATCTCATGAACCCCTGGTCTGGACAGATAATGTACATCAAAATAACTGGAACATTGATTAATTTTAATTTTGCTAGTATAACTGTCAATTTTTTTTAACAGATATTGAGCTAAAACTATGTGTGGTAGTAGATGAGACTGATCCCCAACACACACTCTGAGCACTAACACACTTGTAGGATCTTTGTGTCAAACTTTGCCATTATCTATTTGCAGTCAATTTTAGTTTTTTTTAAATAACAAACTGGGTTAACTCCAAGAGGTTAAATTCAAAGTTTAGCACTTGTTGGGGATGACTCTCAGCTACTACCACACTAATTTGTATCACAATATGTGTAAAACTCAATGAAGTATAGTCACTTTTGTGTTGACTAAAATCACTTGGCTGTGGCGGCCATCTTGAATCGGGTTGACTCCAAAAGTTCTTTAGTTGAAGCTGAATATTTAATGACGACTTCCTGAAAGTTTCGTTCAAATCCGTTCAGGGGTTCATGAGATATTTTGCTAACAGACACACCCCTATAAAGAGGAGGCTGATTAAATCAGATGCACCTGATGGGGAGGTGAAAAGGAGCACCTCCTCCTCACTCACCCAGACCACCAGCGGAGACTCCATGAAGGAGGCCAGCAGCTCCGACAGGGTCACGTCCATGATGCTCCTCCTCCCTGCGATCGCTCATCAATTCACCGATCGATCCGTCGATATCCGCGGGAGAACAAAGCCCCCGCGAGGCATCGGTCCTCCTCCTCCTCCACGAGCACCCTCTCTCTCACTATTGTCTCGCGCTGTTCCGAGTTTCCGCAGAAAGCTGGAGCGAAACGTGGAGAAAAATGTTTTTTAAAAATACTCGAAAACACTTCAGAAGTTGTCCACGATCGTCTTCCGGCCCCCCGGAGGTGTTTTCGGTGGTTTAACGGTGAAACCGGAAAGTTAGCCGTTTCTTTTTGCCGTCTCGCGGACAAACACTTGATTCGAACTAGTTGGGACAGTTGACTCTCCGTCACCAAGGAGACGCAACCCGAACCGTAAAGCGTTGAAACCGCCGCGAAGTGAAGGAACATTTTTCACAAGTTGACGGAAACATTTTGTTGTTGTTGTTTTTTTTAGTTATACGAGAAGACGGGTGAAGTTAGCTACTGTCGCCCCGCTGCTGCATCTGCTGCACCCGCTCCAACTCTGGCCATCAACCTGCGAAACCAGAGGCGAAGGATTGACAGGAGTCCCGACCAATCAGCGAACGCGGGACCGCCTTTTTTTTTGACAAACCATCCAATCAAAAGAAAGAAATGTGTGATGTCACTGCCCATGCAGAGCAGTGGCCAAAGAGTATACTCGGGACAAGATATAATCCACACCAGCTAATTCACCTTTATTTATGCATATATACATATATAGCGTTTTAGAAAGTACCTCAAAGTGATGCTTGAGTAAAAGTACAAGTATCTTACCAAAAAATTACTTTGGTTAAAGTCTCCTTTAGGAATATTACTTGAGTAAAAGTCTTAAAGTATCTGATATTTTTTGTACTTAAGTATTAAAAATGAAAGTATTGATTTAAAATGAGCAGTTAGATTTTCTGTAATGACATTTATTAGGAGGTGACTCTTATTAAAATAATTAATTTGTTAAATCTCAGATGCACTAGTCTAGTTTACATACATATATCAAGGCTGCCCAAACATTTTCGAAAATGAAAATCTGTGGACTAAATGCAATAATATAATTCATGAAATACAAATACTTCTTAAGTACAGTCCTTTTATTTTAGTGATTATGTCCTGCTGCAGTGTGACATTATTTGTTTGTGTACAAACTAATACGGTATCAGAATTTTATATATTTATACTTCTCATTTAACCACAATTAAATTCACTCTATCTAGGAGGCACAATTTATATGGATAGCATTTATTTTTTACAATAACAAGCTGGAATGAAATAAAAGTAACAACTTTCTACTTCTTGCCTTTTTTTTTAAATTGTAAGGAGTAGAATATACAGATAAGTGTGAAAATGTAAGAAGTAGAAGTAAAAAGTAGGCTGAAAAATTACTCAAGTAAAGTACAGATACCCCAAAATTCTACTTAAGTACAGTAACAAAGTATTTGTACTTAGTTACTTTACAACTCTGAGTAAAGCTAAAACTAACATGTCAGATTTTGGTTAGGTGTGTGTTAATGATTTTTAATTTCTTGCAGCCAAAAAACAAAACAAAGCAAATCTTTTGGCTTTCTGTTCAAACCAAATTACAACAGCTGTTCACTTTTGTGTTTAATGTGACATTTTTCTTGTTGTCCAACAAACCCAATGTTTGCAGATAACTATCTTGACCCAGCTATCTTTAATTGCTCTTCAAAGGGTTTGAAAAAGAAAGCAGAGATCAGTTCAGGTCAAAGGTTAAAAGCAAATCAACTGCTACTAATGATTGCAGGTTTACAACCTTTTAACATGAAAAAAAAAACATAAATTTTATAGAAATTCTTAGACACAGCTTCGAGATTTTAAAAAAAATAATCCCATATAAAAAAAGACAAATAAAATTTCCTCTGAAATAGTCAACCACCACCACCTTGTGGTGAAAATATGTTACTGCACATTTTATTCTGGAAGCTGCAGAAAATGTGAATTTTATTCATTTTTAGCAGTTTCTCATTGCCATCTGCTGCTCCTATATTACGTGTTAATTTTAAACACTCAGTTAAAAATATTACTTCAACTTGCATCAAACAAAGAACATAAGCAACCAGCTCAGGTGTCATCATCTTACCTGAGGAGGGTGCGACACCTGAGCTGCTGCAGACAAAATCCAAGCAGCCACTCGTTTTCTAATCAAACATCTATTTATTTCTTTATTGTGAATATCAAAACAAAAAGAAGTGGCATCAATGGAAGGAGTTTACATTCAATACAGTGAGTTCCGCTTAGCCCCGCCTCCCTCGTCCCTCCGGACCAAAAGCAGGGAGGTTAGGAGTGAAAGCTGCAGTTCTATTGGTGCTTTCCAAACTTTATAAATCTATAATCAATATTACAAATATATAAAGGCTCTACACAGTGGTGTCAGGTCTACTTCACGTCAGAATAATACTTCACTGTTAATCAGTGACAGGCCAACATTCACACATACACACAAACACACTCACTAAATTTCAGCAACACAGCTGATTAAAAGCAACAACAAAAGTACTTTTTTTTTCCTTCGGCCTGCGGCGCTCTGAGGTCTACAATTGTGTTCAAAAGGACATGAAGTGCTCCGTGTTTAGTTTTAGTGTTTTTCTAACAGCCAGTCAGTTATTGCTTTAAATCTGGGTACTTTGTATTCTCAGAATGTCACTACCCATTATGACCTCCAGTTTTGGTTTCAGAGCCAGACCCTTGGCCAGTGCTTGAACTTTTGATGTCTTTCAAAGAAACTCTTTGAACCAGCACCAGCAAAATGAACCAGACTGAACATCTTTCCATGCAGGTATTAATTTAAAATCATCACTGCTGGTTTTAAGAGCAACCTAGTTCTGTGGCCAGCAGGTGGCGCTAAAGGCTGCGGTCCAAATGGAAGTAAAACACAAAGGTCTTTTACTGGAAACTAAAGACAGATTTAAAAGACAAAGAAAACACCCCCAAATTGTGACCTTTGGCGTTTTATGTTAATTATTAGCGTATCAAATATCAGGGATTTGATTTTCAACTACTTTTATCAATATTCAAACAAATAAAATAAGGCATTTTAAATCAATTTCCAAGCTCAGAGTTACTTCTCAACTCCTTACTGAGAAGCTAGAAACTTTATATGAAACAAAACATCACAAGAATTTTTTTTCCCCCACAACGATAATCACAGAATTCCTGTATGGTGATATTATCACGTATCAAATATCGTGTTACGCTCTGATGTCCACCACCTCTACGGACATTCTAATTCTAATATAATAAGGCATTTTAAATCATTTTTTCTGACTCCTTGTAGGGGACACAAAACATGAAACACGGCAGTAAAAAAATGCTCTCGTTACAAATATCACTGAATTCCTGTGTCGTGATATTATCGCATATCAAGTATCGTGGATTATCCACCTCTATTGACACTCCAACAATTAAAATAAGGCTTTTTAAATAAACTTCTTCTGCTCAACACCTTCTGGCTACTTGTAAAGAAGCTAAACACACTGGCAGCAGAAAAAGCTTACCACTTAAAATTATCACAGAATTCCTGTTTCGTGATATTATCGCGTATCAAATATCACGATTTCTACTGTAAATAATACAACAGAGCATCATCACTACAACATGGCTTCTTGTAGGGGAGCTGAAGGTATAAACTTTACAGTGAACGAATGTTTCCACTCTGATTATAACACATTTTCTGTATGGCGTATCAAATATCGTGAGTTAGCCTGTTCCAACAGTTTTTGCTTTGCGTTAGGTACCATTCACAAATGTCTCGATGCATCATCATCATCACCGTCTGATGAATCAGAACCACGGAAAACTCCAACCAGAAGCTTCAGGAACCTGTTGGACATTTAGAGGTTAAACTGGTAACAGGTCTGGACTGGAACCAGAACTCGGTCTGGGTCGGTCAAAAAGGGGATTTCATATTTTGTTTCCACAACATGAACGATATCAGGGCTGCTGCTTTAAAAATTAGACCCAAATCTGAGGGAATTTAAGGCATTTGTTTGTATAAATGTAGTGATTCTGATCTTTTAGAATTAAAAAAACAAACTGAGAATGAAGGAGGTGAAATGTAATTGTGTGATTAAAGGTTCAGGTTTGATATGCTTTAACTATTCAACAAAAGACAAAAATCAGGAAGAAGTCACAGTAACTATACATGCTTAAAACAAAAGTTGAATGATTTTAAATAAAATGAAGGCTTTAAGGCATCATTTATTGTTTTACTCAAAAATAAAAGCACATTTTCAGTTTCTTTAAATGGCGCTTTGAGTCCGGACATAAAGTTTGATTTTTAAAGAGTTTGTCAGCTTTAAGAGTGTTTTGAAAGATTTAAGACGCTGAAATCAAACCGAACGTGACTCAAAGTGAATATTTAAAGGCAGCGGATGAAACATCTGGAAAATGTAGCGTTTTTTATTTTATTTTCTATTTCTTCCATGTCTCAAACCGTAAAAAAAAAACTTAATTCCATCCTTTAAATATACAGGCTTGTTCGTCTGTTTTTACCTGAGAAATCTAATATTTTCACATCGTTTCTTGTTATGTTTTGATTTGTGTCAAATTTAAACTTCATATCATGTGATTTTTGATTTTACTGATTTATTTATAAAAGGTTTGTGTCTTGGGCTTTCTTGTAAAAAGGACAACTTTATGTTGGGATTTTAGGACTTCTAGTGCAATATTTTACCTTCATACTTCCAACTCTACAGGTCTTTGTCGTAACATCATCAGTGTAAAACCTACACTTTATTATCCAGTTCCTCAGGTCTGCAGAAGTGTGCACTCCGTGTGTGTGTGTGTGTGTGTGTGTGTGTGTGTGTTTTCCAGGTGAGGGGTGTGTCTCAGCGCAGCCAGGAGCAGGGCACCCACTGAGGCTCAGTGTCCAGTTTGTTGATGAGTCGCAGCAGCTCGTTGTAAGCCTTGTCCTGGTCCGTGTTGACGATGATGGAGTCGAACAGGTGGCCGCAGCTCTGCTCCATCTCCCGTGCCTTCTCGATGATGTCCCGTAGCTCCTCGGGCTGCGGAGGACCAACATGTGGAGAAATAAACGAAGGAATAGAAACACGGCGGGGGGTTTGTTCGTTTAAAAAAAGCAGAGAGATGGAAACCTTGGGGTTCTTGTTGTCTTTCGCCAGCAGAGCTCGGAGTCGTTCCTGGGAAGGAGGCGCGATGAAGATGATGTACGGCTTCAGGTCAGAGCTCCTCAGAACCTTCAGAGCCTGAACAGAAAAAAAAAAAAAACTATAAACAAAGACATTTCTAATTGTTTTCTATTTCTGTTAACTTAAGGTCTTTAATTTAAACATAAACAGTTTAAATGTTAAAACTAAAAGTTAGCTAAAAATGTTCTTAATCAAAAATATTCTATTCAAATTCTCATTCATTATTTTAAAAATGGTGTTTTTATTCATTTCATATTTTTATGATCAACTGATTAAAGATTGCATTATTTATTTTATTAATGTTTTAAATACTATTTGGGTGGAAGCTTTATATACACTGTTATTGTTTTGCTTTCCTTGAATTATAAATTGCATTTTTTATGGTGCAAATAAAACAAAAAAACATCCACAGAATTGTCAGAATCTGGGCTAAAAGCTCATAAAAATAATCCACGAAACATTTAAAATCATAAACAGTTGAATCATTGAATATAAATAAAAATGCAAATCAAAGCAAATACCAGAACATGTTGGAAGGTAGAAGTGTAAAATAATATCGATACACTGAAATATCATTTCCTGTTACTGCATTGGTTCTCAAAAACACTTTTGTTATCTACTGTATGTGTCTATTTATTTTCAGGAGAGCGGACTGATGTGTGTGGTCTTGTGTTTTCTTGTATATTTAATATATTTTTCCTCTTCTGATGATGAAGTAATTAAACTAATATCAAGTTCTTTTTTCTACTGAAGTGAACAAAAAAAATCTGATTTAATGCATGGTGTGCTCTTTATACTGAGTTTTGGGGATATTAATGGAATTACATCACCTTGCTTACATTATCACTATATATCACAATATATTGTATCGTGTCACGCCATGATATACATCATATACACAATCCTACTAAAGTGCTTTGAAAGGTTTCTTAAACTTAATTTTTAGTAAATCTGCTCTAGTTTGAGTCAAATAGAATAATTTTAATTGTTTTATATGAATAGGGTGAAAAATTAATGTGTGGGTAATTAAAAAAAAAGGCATGCAAGAAATAAATAAATTTGGCAGTTAAAAACCTAAGATTTAACATTTATTCATGGTCCAGAATGTGCAGAATGACCTCCTGAATATTTGCACAGGTAATGCTAACATGTGGATTTATGGTTTCCAAGAGGTTTTAGTCTGACTCGTCATATTTTTTAAAAGGGGTTTTAAACTGTATGCTGCAAAAGTAAAACAAAATAAACAACAGCAGCTGCTTTAGGGAGGTTTTACAGTTCGACCCTCAGCGCCGCCGTGAGCTCCGCCTTTACCTGCGTGTGCAGACAGAGCACGCAGATTTTCCCAGTGTTGATGACCTGCCTCACAGAGTCTGTGCTGGTTCCGTACACGTTCTTCTCAGACTCTCTGGACTCGATTAGCTTCCCTGAGAGGACAAACGGAACAGAACGAGACACTCGTCAAGCTGTGCACAACTGGTGGGCGTTTATAAACGCAGAAAATGACAGCAGTGATGGAGAATACAGTCCAGGTACACCCCAGGTATGCACGCAGTTTTTGTAGCAGGGTACGTACTTTATAAGTATACAAGTACAGTATACTCCTCACGCACATTTTTTTAACCAGTGTGTATCATTTTAATACATAGTTGGTAAAAAGCCTAAAATATGCAGTGAAATAAAAAACGATCACGACGCATGAAGATTTTATCAAAAAGAACAACAGTGGAGCATCTTTTAGACCGTCTGAGCTCCCAGACATAAACTAACTAAACATTTGTAGAAAAAAAAACAAAGACTTTGGTTCACAGGAGCTGCATTTCCAGCCTGAAGCAGAAATAAAATCGACAGAAAGCCTGAGATAAACCATTCAAATCCAGGCAGAATGCTTCTAAAAATGAGAGATTTAGTGTTTTGACCCAAACATAAAGAAAGACAAGTCTGTGTCTGCACGAGTGTCTGTCTTTTGTTTTTGTTTTTCTTTGGAGCCATTCATCCGATTTGCCTTCCAGTGAGCGAACGCATCACTGGAGCTACGAGACAAAGCCGACAGCAGCTCGTTAGTGACTCAGACTTTTTAACCACCTTCGTGTTCGTTAATAAACTAATGTTTCTATTCCTTTAAACCAGTGGTGGAGCCAGACATTTTACTCAGGGGGGGGGGCCAGACAGGGACCACTACTCACACAGGGGTGGCCAGGAAAATTACATCATTTTTTACTTGAAAGTTTCTGCAGATCTTTGTGTTTTGGTCATTTCCTTATGACCTTATATAGGCAGTGACTACCTTCTAAACATGGACATCAGAACCATTTTAAAAGTGGGGGAACACACTGTTGGGGGGACTGGGGGTCCTCCCCCAGAAAATTTTGGACGAAATAGATGTCATTTTCTACATTTTGGTGTATTTTACCAGGTTGTTAAACATACTTTTACCTACCTAAATTATAGTATTATTAGTAAGATTTGTCTGTGGTGGCCCTGGCCACAGACAGGGGGTGGCCCTGGCCACCCCCTGTCTCCGCCCCTGGCTCCGCCCCTGCTTTAAACGCTTTCTGACATTGAGACTCCTGGATGAAAGGTCTTCAGCAACAAAAACAATTAAAAAAAGTGATTTTCTGTGATTAATATGAACGTCTAAGAGACACAAAATCTTACCAGATGCCACCTCTGCCTCATAAATCTGACGGGTAACAAAATGATAATCTCTGCCGTTGACTTCACCGTCTCTGCGACTCCTCGTGGTGTCTACAGAGAAATTATGAAGGAAATTAAAAGATTTTTTTAAAATTGAGTCTTTTTTTTTTATAAGGGGTGTTTCTTACGAGGTACAGCTCCAGCAAAGCGTTCCGGTTGGTTATTGAGGAGTCTCTGTCTAAGCTCCACCTGCCCACAGCCGGATGGACCAATCAGAGCGATTGGACGCTTCCTGTTGGCCGGTTGGTGATACAGAGCCATCTCCTCATAGGTGAGAATTTCCTCATCGAGATCTAAATCCAAGCAAAAAGATGCCAGACAATAAACAGGAAGAAAATGTACTCTTTTTGTCTTAAACTTTAAATAAAAAACAAACAGATGTAAAGCAGCAGGTAAAGAGGACGTACCATCACCTCTGTGAGAGTTGTACAGTAACTTCTTCCTCTTCCTCTTGTTCTTCTTCGCACACCAAAGCTTCCCTTTGAACCAAATAAATAGACATAGCTGAGATGCTATTTTTATATTTCTTTCGTTTTTTTTCGACCAAACTTGAAGATCAACATTTATTTGTGACTGACCGGATTTTTCAGGCTCCTTTTCTTCTTCTATGGTTTGTTTCATGGCTTCTCTCTGCTGCTGGAAACTCTTTCCTGTTAAAAACAGAAGGGAAAATGATCAGAAACGCTCCATTTTATCCACGCAGGAGTCTGATCCGATGGTACGGAGCAGTACCTGGAACAAGTCCGGCTAGCGGCTGGTTGTCTTCGTCTCCGTCCCGGTACGCCTGCCACCAGTTCGGGTCCGACTGACTGATGATGTGGAGAATGTCTCCTTTCTGGAAAGATAAGCCCAGCTCTCTGCACGGGACGTACGGGTCATCGGAGGGGTCGTAGTCAAAGTGGGCCTTCACGTGGACCTGAAAGGTATGAGATGACTGATTTACTGAAATCTGAACATCTGAAAAGTTTTAAATCATTGCTGCTGTCAAAGAAGGAGAAAATAAATGAGTGCTAATTGATGAAAATTCATTAAGCACTGATTATTTAAAGCAAATAAAACAGAAGATAAAATCAGTAAAACCATAGCGAAAAGCTAAAAAAACAGCATACCCTTTAATAAAATTTAAAAATCAAAAATCAGCAACACCGTAACTAAAAAGAAAAACTAGCAAAATCATGACTAAATGCTAAAATGCTATAAATATAAATAATAAACTAATCAAAAACTGGCAAAATTGTAGCTAAAATGAGCAAAATGTAGTATAAAGTTAAAGTTAACAATCCTTAGCTAAAAGCTACATGTAGCAAAACTGTAAAACCATAGTTAAGAGTTATATGGTGCAAAGCGTTGTCTAAAAACAACAATGTGCAAAATAGTAGGTAAAAAATAAGGTGAAAAACTAGCTAAAAACTAAAACGTAAAAAGTAACAAGTAGATAAAACATCACTGTAAATGAAAATTAGCAAAACAGGAGCCAAATGCTAAAATGAACAAAGCCTAGGCTAAAAGCTAAATGTGGCAAAACTGTAGCTCAGTTGAGAAAAAGCACAGATAAAAACTAGAAGCCGAAAAACTGTTGCCAAATTGAAGAAAGTAGCTAAAAGCTAAAATGAACAAAAGACAAAACTAGAGCAGGTCTGCTACAGCAGATTTCAGAGAATAATGTTTTCTCAATGTTCATCTTTTTGTAAAGGTCAACAATACAAAAAGCATAGAAGTTATTTTTGTACATGAATGAATAAAATGCACTGGAAGCAGGACTCACCACCGACTCTTTGACAGGAGGAGGTTTGCTCTGATTGCTGGGAATTAACACAAAGGTCAGGAGGCCGTGCATGTCCGCCTGTTACACACAAACACACACGAAAGCGCTGAACAATAGGTACCATTATTCCCTTTTTAAACCCACTTTGTACTTTTGATGCTCTGCTTCATTTGTTAAAACCAACAAAAGTCCATCAATACAAAGAAAATCCAGATTATTTTATCTGCAGTTAAGTCACAGAACCGTCCAGCACTTTGAAATACTGACTAAAATGTCGAAGACTTGGTTGACGTCTTTCCCTCTGATCTCCACGTTGTTGATCTCCAGGATTTCGTCCCCTTCTGATAAAAGTCCGCTGCGTTCGGCTGCTCCTCCTCGAACGATGCGGCTGATCACAACACTGTCCATTTCATTACGAACAGTTGCTCCCTGCAGAAAAACACGCACACACAAGGAGAGATGAGCAAGACGTCAACTGTTCACACACTGAGACAAAAACTGTCTGAATCAATTCAATTAATCCTAAAGGTTTTTAAGCTACTGCTCCGTTTCTTATCTTATGCTACTTTTACCCTTCAGCTACTGTTCTGCTACTTTTATTTCAAGCTAACCTTTGCTGCTTTTAGCTAGTATTCTGCTTTTAGTTTTTAGCTAGCTTTCAGGCTACATTTAGTTAGACTTTTCTCATTTACTATTTTTAGCTAGCATTTTGTTAAGTGTACAATTTAGCTAATGTTTTGTTTCTTTTGGTTTTAGCTAGTGTTCTGCTAAATACATGTTAGACAACCTTTTTAAGTTTTCAGCTAGCTTTTTTTAACTTTTAACTTCTGGTACCGATTAGTTATCATTTGCTTTTATAGTTGGCCTTTTGCTGCTTTTAGGCTTTAAGTTATTATTTCAGCTCTTTTAGCTTATAGCTAGCATTCTGTTTCTTCTAGCTAGTGTTCTGCTTCTCCTAGCATTCTGCTTCTCCTAGCTAGCGTTCTGCTTCTCCCAGCTAGCGTTCTGCCTCTCCCAGCTAGCGTTCTGCCTCTCCCAGCTAGCGTTCTGCCTCTCCCAGCTAGCGTTCTGCCTCTCCCAGCTAGCG